>JAQJVL010000077.1:251729-674555 GCA_035578905.1 Stictocephala bisonia | reverse complement strand
ATATTTTATTAATGAACTTGAAACTCAGTTTCTTAGACATGAAAATTTGCTCGGTAGCTTCATGTACCTTATGCCAGTTGATACTGAACCTATTACTGATGTTTAAGAAAACCAACTGAAAAGGATTTTTGAGTTTTATGAACTAGATTTAGAAATCAAAGAAGATGCAGCACTTGGAGAACTTTATCTATGGCACGGTGAAGGTTGAAGGAGGCAAAGATAACCTCCAAAAAGCCATGGATTATTTCATGGCTTGCAAGAAGGAAATACTTCCATCCATTCACAAATTAGTGAAAATTTTGTTTACAATCCCAGTATCAACCAGCTCCAGTGAGAGGTCTTTCTCAACTTTAAGGAAGGTAAAAGCTTATCTCAGGAACACAACAGGAGAGCAAACATTAAATGGATTAACAATGATGGTAAATGTTTACAGAGAAATACCCATCTCCTGAGATGAAGTGCTTCATCATCTTGCCAAGGCACCTTGTGTTCGATGGTTGGAATTCAGGCTCAAGTAAATAAATATTTCATAAATGTCCTCTTTCTAAAACAATTCAAGTTTGTTGTTATCTTTTTTCGTTTAAGTGTTCAGTTGTGACAAATGTTAGTAAAACCTCTGTAAAATAAATAAATAAATTAATTACTGTATGCTAATATTTTCTTTCAACCTTGTAAAACAAATTGAAGGTCAGTACAATTTCAAACAACACATACTTGAACCCAGTCATAAATTAATGAAACTGAGAACAACTTCAAATAATTTGAAAGTGCTTTTTAGAAGCTTAAAACACAATAAAAAGTGCATTTAATTTAAAAAATGGGGGTTTGGGGCGGACCGAACTCCCCTTCTGCCTGGGGGGTATTCCATAACTCCCGGACCTCCTGGTAGTTGTAACCCCCTCCTTATGATCCATCCTGCTTATGCCTATGATTATTACAGCATTACACCACGTCAGCACTGGTGGCGCAGTGCTGTAACCCAGCTACTTGGGGACAGAGTGTTTGGGAGATTGTAGACGATAGGTTGGATGCTCGGTCCCCTAATACCAACATGGCATCTGCTTAATGGTTGCTATCGGCGTGGACACTACTAGAGAAGTCTGGGGTGTCCAGGTTGGGTGGTAATCATTGTGCGGATGTTGTGTGGGGGAGATAACCGAGTATCAGGCTTGTCAATTAGCTGAAAATCAGACCAGCACTACGTGGTTCGGATTCTACGTAAAGCTGTAGGTCCCTTAGTTGCTCTGGCTGTTGGGCTATTAATTAATTGCCCTTTCTGAGGAACAGTTGAAATCAGATAGTAACCAAACTACACTCATCCACACTCATCCTACACTCATATAATCATTCATATTCACCTTAAAGTTCTAACAACGTTGTGTCGAGGTCTCATATGTAAGAATGATTGGGCCAAAGCCACCCCAGCTGGGTGTTCAAACATAGTCAATTTCTGTGAGGTTCAGATGTCTAATTCCTTCTTATATTTTAGTTATCCATTTAGTTTTATTTATTTTTTGGTGTTTCTAACGTCAAAAAGTTGTTTTGTGATAATTTTCTAATCCATTCTATATATGTGACCTTTAACTATTACCTTCAATTTCCTGAAAGTGACTGTGATTGTTCTGGTATGCTGATATATTTCTGATAATGGCATTTCATTGATATTAAATTTTTTTTAATGATCCAGATATTTTCCTGAGGATATTTTTGTTTTCAATCTTTTTTATTTTAGTTTGTTCATTAATCAGTGTTGTTTCTGACGCATATAATGCTTCAGGTAGTACAACATTGTTAATTTAATTTTCACATTGATAAATATTGATTTTTACTGTAGTGGTTCAAAGTGATTCTATATGCTCTTTGCAGTTTTGTGATTCGTGTTTGATTTGTTAGCAAATTTAGTCCTGACATCTGGATGTTTCTAAATATTTAAAGTATATAGTATCAGCGAGCCACAAGTTAAGCTCTGATTACCACTGTATGTGTTATGGTGGGTCAATACCACTGTAAAATACCTATATTCCCGCTTGAAGGCGTCAACTGTTCAAGCGGGCGCCTGCTTGATAGCAATTTATTTAAATTATTTATTACTTTACAAATATTTATTTAACTAAACTTCTTATTCTTAGATAGCTTCATTTATTTTATAGTGTATAAAATGCAATAAAACATTATTATTTATGTCTAATTTTCCTATATGTATACATTATATTTATATCATATAATGCTCGATTGGGATCATTAACTCACTATAACCAGTTATCAGTGTCGTACAATTTTGAAATTTGAACTGTATGTAAATCTTACCATGTAGACCCTAGGATAATTCAAACAATTGCATATATTTAATAATTTAAGGTAGTTTTGAGAAGATTCAAAATATAAAATTTCCCATAAAAATAACACGAGCAGCCCCATAGAAATGGAACAAAACATGCATTATTTTTCAGTCATTTAGACATCAAAAATAATTGTTAGGTACGCATATTGCATCCTGATATTTACAGAAAGAAACGTGGATTAAAACAGTGCCAAAAAGACGTATGGATTGTGCAATGATGAATTTACAATAGCGTCTATCTAAACCATTGTTTTAATTAATTGAAAATGCTTGACATAATATTTTTGACATGCTTGAACATTTTTTATTTTTGGGTGAGATAGGTTTAACCAGTGTAAAAAAAGTTCCCTTATTAACTAAATCAATTAATAAAACAATAAAAATGTTCTACATATAGTTTTTTCAGATAAGGGCTTAAAAGTTTAAACTGCGATTTAGTGTGTGGAATTTACATTAACAGTATTTAATCTTTCAGGCTCGTATTATCTTCAATATGTACGAAACTTTCTTTTAAAAAGTTAAATTGAGAGAAAATAGATTAAGATTTCCAAATTTAAAGTCAGTTTCTTTTACAGATATTGTCCATCTAAAATTAAAACTTACATTCAATAAATGGAATATTATTTCGCGCACCAAAATGCAGTTTACACTTTTAAGCCCTACAATAAAAAAATAATGTATAATAAACATTTCCTAATTGTTTAATTAATTACTTTGGTTAGTTGCGAATATTTGTTACGCTGGTCAAACTTTCCTGACCAAAAAATAAACAAATTTCCACAGCTCAAAAATTTCATTTCACTGTTTTTAGTTGATTAAATTGAGATTTTGACATAAATGCTTATATGAATTATTGGTTGCAACCACTATGTAATAACCTTGTACCGTTATATTCCTCGTTTCTTCAGTAAGAAACTATATGCTTCTTAGGAACCTTAAAATTAATTTTATTGGTTAACCTACAATTGGAGCGAAACTATGTTATGTACGGCCGAGGCGGCTCATGTTATTCATAACGGAAATTTTTCTATTTTCAACTCCTAAAAAGAACTTTTATTTATTGGAAATTGAGAATGTTGGATTTTTTTAGATCGAGACAGTTAGATGTACCTTCAGTTCAAATTTCAAAATTTTACGACACTCCGAAGTGGTTAAACAGACATTTATCCTAATGAGTGAGTGAGTAAGTGATCTCAATCCAGCTTTATAAAATTATAGTGATACAATTTTATTATTAATATGGTTTATATATTTATAATAATATATTTAGCACCCACCATATTATACTGAGTGATTGTAGAGGTAAACGTGTTTTAAAAGATGCAACTTGTGGTTGGTTAGTCGGGCGCACTACGTGGAGTGCCTTCATAATGTTATGATTCTCCACAAATACTGTCTTGTACAACTTACTGTTGGAGGGCTGAACTCGTGGCTCGTTGATACTAAAAGAGTGTTATATTATTAAATGACATTCATAAAATAAGCAACCTTATTATTTATTTACTATTTACAGTTATACAGTATATCTTCAGTCTGTTACTGTTTCAGAACCTGGGATTATTAAATAAGGTAGCATTACAGGAATACATGGTCAGGGATACTACTAGGAAAAAATAGAGTTTCTCAGTATATATTTTTAGTAAAAAATAAAGTTAATAAACCTCCAACCCACCCTCACACTTAAAGTGGTTATACACTAAAAAACAGAATTCCTTAGTATATATTTTGTAAAAGACGGTTTCTTCTTATATAATTTTCGTAAAATTCAGAGTTTCTCCTTATACATTATATTATAAGAAAAAAGTAGAGATTCCTAGTTCATACTTCTAATAAAAACAGAGATCCCTAGTATGTGTTTTGAGTAAAAAAACAGATTTCCTTGATATATATTAAGAGTATCTTGATATATGTTAAACATAAGTTACTTTTATTAAAGATATTAAAAATGTATGTTTTTAGTTACTGTTATACAGATGATAAGCAATAGTATTATTTTAAACACAGAAATCAATATTTTTTAAGAAGTAAGTTTCTTTAACAAATTATATTGTAATTTGACATCATTTATCAGTGGTATGAATTTTATTCTATTCCTCTTTTCAAAATCTAACAACACTTTTCATGTTATCGTTAAAAAAGATTAAGGGAGTCATAAATTTTATACTTTGATAGTTCTATTTTTATCCATGAAACTGATCAACATTTATAAATCCAATAGTTACTGAGAGTAATAAAAATGTACTCCTACCGATATATTAACTTTATTGAAATTCAGTAAAATAAAAATTGATCAGCATTCAGATTCAATTTTATCACCTATATGATGCGAGTAGGGTATTTTGTGACGTCTGTATTTTTTGCGAACTCAGCGATGATAAATGGTCATGTGGAACTCACAGAGATGCCACGGGCAGTGGTTTGTCAATCATATGACTAGATATGACTGCGTCAGCTCTCTTTTATATTCGTTCCATCCCAATAAACAAGTCTAAGAAAATTCGAAAGAGAGAAAATGTAAAATGTTTTAATTTATTAAGTAGGATTAATTTTTATTAATTTATAATTATGTAGAAATAAATGGTGTTGTAAATAGTTTTAAAAACACTTAAAATATAGTGTTTTATTTTATTGTTTTATATATATTAAAATCATTTATAAACAATGAAAAACAAAACATTAGTTTTAATAAGCTACATTTTAAATTAAGTACAATAGTAACCTTTTGTAATATGCAGTACTAAATAATGTGAACAACCTCAACTAACATTTGGGTAAGAAAAATGTTTTGCTTTATCATGTGTTTCACTACGTAATAAAATACTCATTCTAAATTAATTAAACACTTACTTTAACTGGGGAGATATTTACCCATTCCAATATTACTCTATTTTTGAAAAGGTAATCAAGCAATGGTAAACACTAAAAATAGAAAAATAACTTGGATCTACCCTTCAAGATAAGTATAATCTAAAATAAGGTCTAGTTATTGTTGACAGATTTGTAATTTTTATTTGAGACATATCCACTGATTAAAAACAAATTAAAATCTTGAAAGAAATAGCAGAAAAAGAACCAACAATTTCATCAAAGAAAGAATGAAAAAACCAAAAGTCTGGGAAAATAGAAGAGTGTCTCAGTCATGGTAAAATGTTATCAAACCACCAGTGTATGTGTATGGGTGGTAGGAGGGCCATCACTTCTGTTGGTGTGATAAATTTTGTCTTAGGCCTGTCAGATTTCTCAGATATTATCCTTGGTAAACATTCTTTTAAAAAATTTTAATTTTATTACTCTTAACCAAGTGGTAGAGATTTGATAAATATTAAAATACTAATAAAATTATAAAAATGAAAAAGAATATAAGTTTTATAATTTGAAATAAATTACATACACCACTGACCTTTGCCAGTGGTCTTAACTGGAGGGTTCCAATGTTATCGTAAGATAACCACGTCAAGCAACATTGAGCATGGCTTTTCCTTGGATGGGTGACTGTCGTAGTGATTCCATTCTTGCATGCAACCTGCCTGCACCTGGTCACTGGTGGTGGTTTGGAAGTCACCATCGAGCCAAGCCATTGGTCCCCAAATTAAGTGTTAAGACAGGGCTATAAGATTGTAGACCTAACTTCACCTGGTAAAATAAGACATCCTTTAACCTTTTGTTATGTATATTATTTGGTAGTAATAACACTTATAACTAACTGAAAATTTACAAAGAGAGAGTTTCAAGTGTTAAGGTAATTGAAATTGATATAACAATTTATGAAGGTTACGGTAAAGAATGTTTTAATATTTATTTCATAGGGATAGACTATGACATGTTTATTTATTTACTGTATATAAAACTTCAACAGCATAAACAAATTTTATGCAGCATCTCATTCTCATAGTATTTTTCCAGTAATATATTTTTTAATGTCAACTGAAGAATATAAAGTCTGAGATAATGCAAACTACAAGAGTACAACGGCAATCTCCAACCCCATTCATTTTATTTAGGTGTAAAGTACAGTGCAGCTATCAAGTGGCAGATTTACTTAAATGTAAATTTCGAACAAGAACGACAAATATAACGGACTTAGGATTACAGGTTTTAGAGTTGAATTAAACAATTGCTTCTATTTAATACTGTTGTTTTATTGTAACTATCATTGTAAATGTGTTTTACTATGAACTTAAATATGATGCATTTATTGTTCACCAACTCATGTTGTAGAACCATTAGTATAACATAAAGTTTCTATAACATGTTATACTAAACATTCTAAAGAAACCAATCACATTTACAATAAATAAATAAATAATAAGCCTTGTTGCAGTAGTTATTACGTGTAGCAGTAGAATTTATTTCATACACGTAAATAAATTCTATTAAAATATTTAGTCTTTTATGTTAGGTAGATGGTTTACCAAGTCTTTTGATTCTTCGAATTGCATTACAGAAATGTGTAAACAGCTTCGATAGCGTAAACAACCGCTCGTGGACTCGGGTACTGGAGGGAGTGGAGGATTTTGGAGACCTTTTGGCTACCATTAGTGGTGATTTATTACGTACACTAGGTGGTTTGACTGCATTCTTCGATGAAGGGGAGCAGATAAGTGGCCTTGAAAACCACCACACACCTGGTAATGCTACACCATATGAATGTCAACATATGATGTAGTGTGCATAGTATGTTCCTGTACCGATTTTCATAAACTTACACGAATAAATGGATTTCATGAATGACTCTGAGTTTGAGGTTCCAGTTCTTTATATACTACCACATACCCGCTTATAATAGGGACAGTGATTTTTTATTATTAATGTTTTGTGTAAGTGTCAAGAAAGTAGTGATTTTTCGACTACAAGCTTCGTTTGCACCTTCTAAACTTATTATTAAATTGTAAGTTTAAATTAAAATACAAAATTAATAAGTGATTAAACTGTTTTTATAAAAATTTATACAGTATATAGTATCAAAATTTATCAAAATCAGACCACTTTGATTTATTGAAAATCAGCTAACTGTTCTGGCCAAACAAATCGATATGAAATATTTTCTCCACTTCAACCATACATTTTCGACCCCAACAAATTCAAGGGAATTACAAACTTCGTTTGCACCTTCTCAATTCCTATTTTCATACTATTTAACCAAGATATTTAATTGAGAAACACTCTTTTATTTCTTTTAATAACTAAATTATCATCATGCATTAACACTTTCTTTTATACAGGTTGTCCTACACGATCTTTTTCAGGTCTCCTCTATTCCACTTCTTGTCTTCTCAGACAGTAAGATGAATGAAAGAATAACACTAAGACAAAATTAAATTATTTTAATACAGTGATAACAAAAATAATTAGTTTTAATAATTTATAACATCTTATTTTCATCACAGCCAACAGAGCTCCCAGTTATTACATTGAACCTCAGTAATGCCACATTTATCTTAGTTAGCCTACTGCGGAATGGACTCTGTAACAGATATTATCTCAGAGGTTAAGGGGGGTTTACACGCAATGTCTTATTGTACATTAAGTTGGCAAAGACAGATGCTATAAGCTAAAATGTAGCATGTAGACAGCAAAAGATACGTTTTGTTGAAACAGAATGAAAACCAAAGATGGATATGAAAACTGACGATGCAGGCATTGTTTTGTGAAAACTGCAACGATAAGATGGAGGGTGTGAACACTTTTCCTTGTTTGTCATATCCCCAGAAATAGAAATCACTATACAGTACTAACTTGTCTGTCCTATTTGGTTGTTAAAATTTTTTATTTAAAAAAGCAAAGTTATTTAGTTTCCTTTATTAATTAAAAAAAGTATCTCGTAAATTTATGACAACAGAACTACGATTATGTACTTGTTAATTTCTTACAGATTTTATTGAACTGAATAAGAATTTTTTTGTTTGTGGAAGGTAAAACACAAGGATTATAGTGACCGTAGTAATAGACATGAGCAAGAGTCACAACAGTTGATAGTAATATTAGCGCTTCTTCCATTCTAGAACTATAATGTAAACATAACCTAAACGTTGGCAGAACTGAGCTTAGCTAAAACTTAACAAAAGACGTCGTATGAACACACAAGAAAAGGGACTTTAATGTGAATGATAAGACGTACAATAAGACGTTGTGTGTAAACCCCCCTCTACACAGAAGTTTTTAGTGATAACTCAAGTACTACTTTATGCCCAATATACTTACCTATTATTAAATTATAAGTTTAAATTAAAATATAAAATTAATAAGTGATTAAACTGTTTTTATAAAAATTTATACAATATATAGTATCAAAATTTATCAAAATCAGACCACTTTGATTTATTGAAAATCAGCTAATTGTTCTGACCAAACAAATTGATATGAAATATTTACTCCACTGAAACCATACATTTTTGACCCCAACAAATTCAAGGAATTATTTTCAACCTTGTTAACTGCTCTAAAATGACTTTTTTTGCAGTAGAGGGCATTAAAAACATTTTCAAATACAAACAAATGTCACGTTACACTTCATTCTGAAGATCTTTGAACCCTTATCATTTTGATATAAAAGTGTTCGATTTATTCTTGTCTGTACATTTGACGATTTTTCAAATTAAAAATATGGAAAGTAAATTGACAATTCATGATATTTTCTGAAATGGCATATCATTAGTAGCATTGAGTAAAAATCTGATATCCCTTTGATGAACTTAAGAGTTAAAATAAAATAAACTCTAACCACAAAAATTTGTAGTTACTCTGCCCCTAGAGGTAAGAATATCTGAACATATATCAAAATGATAAGCTCTAAATATCTTTAAAATGAGGTGTACCCAACCTATGTTTACATTTGAAAATTTTTCAAAACTGACCTCCCACCCTATTAAGAACCATTTTGGGGTAAGTAACAGGGTTGAAAATAATTTCTTTGACTTCTTTAGGGATGAAAATGTAGGCTTACAAATGGAACAAACATTCCATATCACTTTGTTTGGTCTATAGAGATGGTGGTCCAGTGGTCTGAAACACCCTTAATTCAAAAATTAAGGATTGAAAAGTTTAATTGTTTAAATCTTCTGTTTATTTAATAGTTTCAATGAATGTTGATGTTGTTAATAACTATTTATGCTTGAAAATGGCTTCAGATTAGGACCCGAAATATAAAAAGAGTAATGCTGTCAATATACAAACAATATGTACCGTTAAAAATTGATTCTCAATATCTTTATTAGTATCACAATATTCGTTTTAATAAATTATATCTTGTGGAAATATAGGAAGTAAAAGAATGAATTGTTCAATATTTCCTATAAATTATTTAATATTCAATATTTACACATTTCTTAAGTTTATATCAACTTTTTTCAGTGACAACAAGCATTCCATTTTATGAATTTCAATACATAACTCAAATTATTGTTGACAAGACTCGAACCCTTCTAAGTAAAATATATATTTTTTGTAGCACTACTTATATTATTATTTATTATATATTAGGAGAGAAAGGACACCATCAGAAAACTTACTTTATAAGCAAGTTCACAAACACACATTACAGAAGTAAACAAATACAGTAACAACATGTTTCACAAATTCTCTGTGCCAAACGTGTTGTTACTTTATTTTCTTAATACTATAAGGTGTGTTATAGTGGACTTGTCTTCTTTCACTCTTTTTAAAAAGCATTTGAAAGAATTAAATTTATTTTTAATAAGGAATACAGTACGTCACACAACATAAATTTATTACAATATAAGCACAAAATGCACAAATATTATGGTGATCGATTTCCATGAATCACGCTCATCTTCCTCACATCAGAGGGATTTACAAAAGAACAGAAGGATATATTTGTGCATTTTGTGCTTATATTGTAATAAATTTGTGTTGTGTAACGTTTACCTGTAACGTATATATATACCAACACGTATTATGCTAATTAAAATCAGTTAGTAGTTTTTTAGGAGACAAGGTCTTAACCTAAGTCGATTGTTTTATCACTAAAATACTACTCATGTACAGTAGTTTTAACTGACTCTTGTCATGCAATATTACAATAGCTAAACGACAATCAAAGAATTTGATTTTTAGGTAAGTTTGCTGTTGTCCTTTTTCTCCTAGTATCTTTTTACTTTAAACTAACATAAAATTTATATCATTATTTGTAATAAATGTGGCAAACCTGTATTATATTAATAAATATGTTTTACCAACTTTTAAACAAGAAGTTACTTCAAATTAAAAAAAAAAAAAAAATAAAAACTTCATGTATTGGTTTTCTTCGCGGTTTTATATAAGATCTTACAGACACCACAGAGAAGAAAGAAGCAGAGGTTGCATCCAATAGTGTGCTAAATGTGTGTAGAGTATTTATTACTCTAGTTTGCCATGCAATGAAAGTGTCAGCACATTTTCAGTCCCTCCCTTATTTTCCCAAATCCTCAGGGACAAACATAGTAATTGTTGCTGCAGATGTATGAAGATGTAAATTAGCTGTAATCTATTTATAATTGCCACTGAAGCATTCACTGCGGCCATGAGAAAGCAACCTATTTTCCTTTTCCTCTGTGCAGACACCAAATAGATCAATACAGATATAGAATTGGATTAATTTTTCTACATAAAATTTACCTATTCATTCATTCAGAAATCATCACAAGGGAGTCAAGTATATACTACTAATCCATACTAATCCTATGAGTTGAATAATTGTTTAATGATTGAAAATGCCATAAATGTGCTATGAAAAAATCACAAGGAATACTGAATCACAAGATAGGTTGTCAATTTGAAATTAATATGACTGGACGTAAAGCAGAATTTGGTGGTCTTAACCTTACAATTTGTGTCACTTTTCATACAAAAAAGATATTTGTCATTTCATTTCAAGTGATATTTTCTCAAGTATGCTACACCTGCTGCCATATTGGCTTCAATTCTCCATAAGGCCAAAGTTAATTTCAAAAATGATAACAGCTTTATTTATTAACCTATAATTATATACTTGATCCTTTTAAAAACCAAACACAGTTGTCTAAAACCCCTGAGATCAGATTTTAATTTTATACTTTGACTTATTTTGAAAATACAAATAACCATTGTTCTAATTGGAAAAATTTTTCAATGAAACAAAACCAGTTATAAATAATCTGTCTCAGTCGGGGGACTTGTTACTCTTATCATATGTTAAACATGATAAAAAAAGTAAGTGTGAAGCTTTTTCAAGTGAAATAATGCTCAACTGCAAAACGTGAGCATCAATTACTGATAACTGGCGCTGCCTGGTAGCCAAGCAGGAAAGGAGAGTTAACTGCCATGACTGTTTAAATTACACAATGGTTTGGGGATGGACGGACAGACAACAACTGATCTTTTGATAGTCAACAGAGTTGTAACTAGTTTCAAAGTTAACACCAGGTTGAGGGTTGGAGGTTTGAGTTTGACAAAATTATTCACGTGAGAAGACTGTTAATTATTGATCAACAATAAAAACTATCAACATTATACAAACTTATAAATGTTTGTCAGTAGAATAAATAATTAGTTACCTTATCTGGACTCCTGATGGCCAATGTCGTTGCCTAAAGCAGCATCCTTCACTTCAAACTTGAAGTTGTAGTTTGCTTTCTCCTATACATAACAATATGAAACTTAGAGAATTGAAAGTTTTACATTTTTTTGGAATAAGTTTTATTTATTTGACTTTAGATTTCTAGTTTCAAACTATATACATGATGTACAAGATTGAATATGTTCTTATCTACATTTATTATGAATTCATGTTAAAATTAGCTATATGCCTTGAAAAACAGATCTAATGCTAAAAAAAACTGTAACTTGAGTTCAACCATCAAAAGAGCTGAATCATCTGTAATCCAAGGTTTTGAAATGCGCTGAAATGGGATGGCACACTTGAGTTAACTAGTGGAGGGAGAACAGTAAGTCGTGTTACTTAACAGCCTATGACATTTCCTCATTCCTGAGTCCCAGCCTTCAGCATAGTCAAGGAATTTCCATAGGTTTATACTTAGCTTTACAATAATAATCAACAAAGCATACGTACATTCTTGTAATTAATTATCTTGAATTAAATTTGTTTTGTGTGGCATATCACTTGTTTAAAAAAATGTAGGTTTTTAAAATTTGCTATCTATTCAATTATGCGTGCAAAATTAAGTAATGGGGTTAAAAAAGAACAGTGAATTTTATATAAGTGAACCTAATCTGTATTAAGGTCTCCCACACTTGAATATGTTATTTGCTAAAGGCCTAAATATTTTTTAAATATGAAAGCTATAAGTATAAAATCATAAAATATTTTTAAAGCTACTACTAATAAAACTAGATACAAATACAAACAAGTGTGATAATACAAACTTAATAAACATCACAAGTATAGTTCTCGTTTAGTTTAATTTTACCAAGATTAAAAGTTTTATAATTATTGTCAAATTAATCAGAAAAACTAAACAAAAAATAAATTCTGTGAACAAAACTCATCTAACGTTACATAAATTCCAGCTGCTAAAGGACAGGAGATTAAACCAACTGATTACATAACTGGAACTGGAGTCTACAACAAGAGTTTTAATGTACAAGCGAAGAAAATATCACAGCTTGTAATCCATTTGCAACACCGAGTGAATCTCACACTGATTGCAAATTAAAAGAGCAGTTTCAAAACTAAAATATTTTACCAGTTCTTTTTGGTTAATTAAAATTATTACTAGAAAGCTACTACTCTTAATGATGTAAGGTTATTTTATTTGTAAATATAATTGGGTTTTCCATTTGATTTCAGGGAGAGGAACTACTTAATTAAGTAACATTTCTCACAGAGTAATTGGAATGATGTAATGGGGTTAGTTTGGAGATATTTGGAGTAATTTTTATTCAATAATTCAATTGATATTAAAAATACAAATTTAATTGATAGTTTAATTTGCATAACTGACTGATTATTTATTTTTTTATATGTTCATAAACTACTTACTGTTATATACAATATTTACTAGATGGCTACCGATAAAAAGATAATTTTAAGTCTAGTAATTTTAAATGCGATAACATTTTATAATAATACTCTTCAAATAACAACAATAACCAACCTAAAAATATGCATATAAGTTTTGATGGGACCAATGAATATAAACTAAATAAAGACAAAAAAAAAACAACAAGACTAAGACGTGATAATAGTTTTAATCATAACAGCAATTTAAAAATAACCTGCATCTAAAAATTATAACCATATAACGCACATATACAATAATGAGATAACATTTATAATGGTAAATAGAGAAAAAACAGTAAAAATGGCAAAAATAAATAAAACTTAAGCCAAAATAAACATAACTACTTTACGTCGGAACTTGTAGATAAATATATCCAAACAGAAGTATTATATTTAGAAATAATTACCAAACCAGTAAAAATATGGCAAATGGATAGAAACTTACAAAACAGTGATGAATTAAAAACGGATCATTTTACCATGGCAACTACTTTACATTTACAATATTATACAAGACCACCTACTTACCTTACATACATATTATTGGTGATCACAAGAATTAGCCAGAACCACCCATCCACTCTACACATTGGTGCCCTTTGACTGGTACTTCACCAAGGTGCGTAGATGACTAATATTAAACTTTTTCCTTATAACCATGCAGGAATTTTCTGTAAACTCATGGTATAATAATCATTTTGTATTAAAATTGGTTTTTTTTGTAACCCTTTTAGTACCAACTTCCTACTATCCGGACGTCCAAAAAACTATGCATAAAGTGCCAACGTTTGTTAACAGGATGTCATAATCAAAATGAATTAAAAAATAATCCTTTTATTGATTCAATATTATCTTCTCATTTGTTAACGTATACATTTACATAAAAACCATAGTTAATTGTAGTATGTTTGTATAATATACAGTTATATTTTGATACAAAAGGTTCCAAAACCTGTTAGAAAACAGCTGTTTTGAACAGCTTAAAAATTGACATAATTTTTTTATTTGTGACCAAATTATTATGTAATTTCAACAGAATGTCTTCACAGTAAAGGGATTGAACAGAGCCCACCAATTTTTATCAAGCATATGACCGTGACAAAAATAGGATACGCAAATAAATAAGACTAGGAAAAACTGTTTTATCTCGTAAATTTATTTGTAATAAAAATAGCATGTATAGTGTAAGGCTAGTTTTGATATGTTATTTTAATAGGCTGATTCTTTATGCATAATTAGGTATACAAAGTACTAATTTTCTGTAATAAATAACAGAGATAGGAATTATTTAATGTCACATTGTAAACATTTATAGTAACCCTCTGACACTGACAGAGAACAACTTTACAACTTCTTGTAGCAAAAAAAACAACTGCAAAAAGGGTTAAAGAAATTTTGCAATTCACTATAAATGTTTGACTATTAGTCTGATCTATTTTAAGTTTCAGTTGTTTAAATATTCAAATTATTTAGTCTATTCATTCAGACAGTTTGGATAATTTTTTTTAAAGAATTTTATTTTGATTCAAATATTTCATGCCTTAGTTTTATATAGTAAATAGTTACTTATGATTATCTTATCACTATTATTTACAAGTCGTAGTTTCTTAATCAGCATATTATGTTATACCATTTACTGGTGTATGTGAAAGGGGCTAAGCCCAGGGAAGCGTGACAAATAATAAAAACAGTGCAAGTTTAAAATTAATAAATTTATTGCTTATAATGTTATTATCAATAACAGCTCATTCAATTTCAGTTTGATAGTAAAAATTGTAATTTGATAACAAACTTTAATATGGTAATAATTTAAATTTTATAATGATAATAATTTAGCCCTTCTCTTGTCGACAACTAACTTAAATATATTTTCAAATTTTGAAATTTGTACTTAATTATATTTTTAAGAAGTATTCTAACCACAAATTGTTCATAATTACTTTGAATTTAAAATTCATAAAATCTCAAAATCAAAATAATATAAATTCAACAAATTCAATTATCTCTGAAACATAAGAACAAATCCGAATGTATTAGCAATAAAGGAAGTTATTTTTTTTAATGTCATATTACAAAACATTAAGTACTTCAATTATAATTTTAAATGTTTACTTCTTTTATATAAAAAATTTGCTTAAATTGAGGGACAGTAAATTAACATTTGTACCTTGCTGGGTGAGTGGATCCACTTGCGACACTGAGGGCACTGTAGACTCAAAACAATTCTTCCACTGTCAAGGGACTTCGTACCAGTTACTTGATCTATTGCCGATCCTGCAAAAATTAAAAACTATATATCCTTATCAGCAATGATTGACTTCAGTAAAAACCCCTGATTAAATACTTTCCAAAATTTATTAATGCTGTGTATAACGTGAAGGTAGAAATATGATAAATATGAACATAACACAACACAAACTTATAACAATTAAGTATAAATTGTAGATATTACGGTGATCAATCGGTAAACTACTTTCCATCCAAAGACCAGAGGGTCTCACAAAATACTTATATTTTGATACAAAGAAATATTAAGAGGTAGGGGTCAAAACACAAGCTTTAACAGAGAGTAAGAACATCAATTATGGAAATTTCATAGGAGTAAAACAACTCTAGCCAACACTAGCAAAAGGACTTAGAACTAAATTATTTTTGTAGTTATAATCATGCAATTGCACAAAAGCATAAATATAATAAAAAGTTCATGTTTTAAATAAATTACAGTATTAAAATATTCTATTAATTCTTTTATAATTCTTATAAGTAAAAGAAATGAAAGCTTTGAAACTGTAAGATGATTCATTTAAAAGTAGCTTTAAGAACATCCTTTAAAATTTAACATGGTCCTTGTCAGCTTTGAGTGATCTCTGGAAAGAATGAAACATTGAGACACCATTACACGTTAAATGACAATAACAAAAACTTGTGTTGTGAGCTGGAATCTTTAGGTTATGACCATTGTTGAGTGGATTAGGAACTCTCTTTTTAATTGCATGATATGAAATTATTGTAAATATTTTGCTTAAAAACTAGAACTGTGTAATTGTAAATAATGACATTGTTAAAATGTTATGTTCTCTAAATAGAGGTTTGGAGGAATCTCTACATGGTTGTATAACTAGACAACAACAAAAAAGCAATAAAAGCAGAAGAATATCATGTTAAAATATATTAAACTAAATTTTATTAACTCGGACAAGACTCTTTGAGGCCTAACCACCTACATGACGAATACAACTTCTTAGCGCCCAACCATCCAACCTACGGACACAAATCATTTGAGGATCAACCACCTACTCACACCACAAACACATCTCCTTGGCACACAATCTACGGATGCGACTCTTTGGGGTCTGTCCACACACCCACACCACGAATACACTTCTTGGCACCCGACCTACGGACACGATTCTTGTTGTCCAGCCCTAACACCCACACCACAAACAAAACTTCTTGGCACCCAACCTATGGACACAACTCTTTGGGTCACACGCTCGCACACATCAAATATAGTTGATATATTTGTTAATTTTTATTACTGCAAAAATTGGACAAATACTTAGTTATATTTATTTCCTTTTTCAAATATAATGCACTTGTATTTTGTAGATTTATTAAAAATACTTTGCAAGGTTTCATGTAACACAAAAGTTATACGTGGAAATGAAGACCAGATGGTAATTTAGAAAAGCAGACAAACAACAAAGCTTCCTAAAAAGCAATGAAGATTGTATTGTCTCGAGTTTGTGATGCCATGCTTGTTTCAGTACACGTAATCCAAGTTGGCCTATTTGTACTTGTTAAACTCGGTACTTACGTGACTCGCATTCTGCCATTATAAAACTGGGTTACTTTTCTTGAACTCGACTATAGGTCAGGAGTATGTAATACTTGAATTCTAATCTTTTTTATATAAAGTTAATAAGTTGTTTTTTTTTTTTTTAATTTGTATGCTTCTGTGTTTTATAACTAAATGTAATTTTACTTCTCACGTGAAAGTTAATTGAATGATAATTTATTGTAAAATTTGAAAATATCTGTTGCAATAACTTTAGAGATATACTTCATAGTCTATAAGTGTATTTTAAAGTAATTTATTTCTATTCATCCTGCACATATTTTTTATTTTATTTAAATTGTATTTATATATCCACTATATTTAAAGTTTTAGAACTTTTTCCAGGCCTCTAAGGTAGTTATGTTTCAATATAAATAAACATAACTACCTTAATACATGCATATATATTTATTTATTGATACCTAGAAATAAAATAAAAATTAATTACTGGGACCACATAATTAGGTAGTAAATTATACTAAATAATTTAAATTGGTAATATTTAAAATAGTTTTCAGTTAGTAAAAATTAATTATTAAAAGTATTTGTCAGATCAAAAAAATATTAAATCAATGGATGAGAAAAATTTATACTTGAAACCAAATAATGAATAGAAAAGAGAATCCGAAAAAGAAATGTAATATGATCTACCATACAGTCCGTAATTTTTCTTTTTTCTCAAAATTGTCTTTTTCAATTATCTCTCAGGGAAAGGAACTATGGAGGGGTTGTTGTATAATCCCTTTATAATCTCTGAACAAAATCCCCGGACCAGCCTGCTCTGCCATACAGTCCGTAATTGTGTTATAGGTATGATTATAGTTGGGGAGAGCAGAGGGGCCATGGATGGAGGGGTTGTTGTATAATCCCATTATAATCTCTGAACCAAATCCCTGGACCTGCCTGCTCTGCCATACAGTCCGTAATTGTGTTATAGGTAAGATTATAGTTGGGGAGAGCAGAGGGGCCATGGATGGAGGGGTTGTTGTATAATCCCTTTATAATCTCTGAACCAAATCCCCGGACCAGCCTGCTCTGCCATACAGTCCGTAATTGTGTTATAGGTAAGATTATAGTTGGGGAGAGCAGAGGGGCCATGGATGGAGGGGTTGTTGTATAATCCCTTTATAATCTCTGAACCAAATCCCTGGACCTGCCTGCTCTGCCATACAGTCCGTAATTGTGTTATAGGTAAGATTATAGTTGGGGAGAGCAGAGTGGCCATGGATGGAGGGGTTGTTGTATATTCCCTTTATAATCTCTGAACAAAATCCCCGGACCATCCTGCTCTGCCATACACTCCGTAATTGTGTTATAGGTAAGATTATAGTTGGGGAGAGCAGAGTGGCCACGGATGGAGGGGTTGTTGTATAATCCCTTTATAATCTCTGAACAAAATCCCAGGACCAACCTGCTCTGCCATACCCTCCGTAATTGTATTATAACTAGGTGTACAGTCGGTAAGAGCAGCGTGGCCACGGTTGGAGATTACTGAGTAATCCCTTTATAATCTCTAAAGAAAAATCCCGGACCAGCCTGCTTTACCATACCCTCCGTAATTGTATTATAACTAGGTGTACAGTCGGGAAGAGCAGCGTGGCCACGGTTGGAGATTACTGAGTAATCCCTTTATAATCTCTAAAGAAAAATCCCGGACCAGCCTGCTTTAACATACCCTCAGTAATTGTATTATAACTAGGTGTACAGTCGGGAAGAGCAGCGTGGCCACGGATGGAGATTACTGAGTAATCCCTTTATAATCTCTAAAGAAAAATCCAGGACCAGCCTGCTTTACCATACCCTCCGTAATTGTATTATAACTAGGTGTACAGTCGGTAAGAGCAGCGTGGCCACGGATGGAGATTACTGAGTAATCCCTTTATAATCTCTGGAGAAAAATCCCGGACCAGCCTGCTTTGCCATACCCTCCGTAATTGTATTATAACTAGGTGTACAGTCGGGAAGAGCAGCGTGGCCACGGATGGAGATTACTGAGTAATCCCTTTATAATCTCTAAATCACATTACCGGACCAGCCTGCTTTACCATACCCTCCGTAATTGTATTATAACTAGGTGTACAGTCGGGAAGAGCAGCGTGGCCACGGATGGAGATTACTGAGTAATCCCTTTATAATCTCTAAAGAAAAATCCAGGACCAGCCTGCTTTACCATACCCTCCGTAAATGTATTATAACTAGGTGTACAGTCGGTAAGAGCAGCGTGGCCACGGATGGAGATTACTGAGTAATCCCTTTATAATCTCTAAAGAAAAATCCCGGACCAGCCTACTTTACCATACCCTCCGTAATTGTATTATAACTGTGTAGAGTCGGGAAGAGCAGCGTGGCCACGGATGGAGATTACTGAGTAATCCCTTTATAATCTCTAAAGAAAAATCCCGGACCAGCCTGCTTTACCATACCCTCCGTAATTGTATTATAACTAGGTGTACAGTCGGGAAGAGCAGTGTGGCCACGGATGGAAATTACTGAGTAATCCCTTTATAATCTCTAAAGAAAAATCCCGGACCAGCCTGCTTTACCATACCCTCCGTAATTGTATTATAACTAGGTGTACAGTCGGGAAGAGCAGCGTGGCCACGGATGGAGATTACTGAGTAATCCCTTTATAATCTCTAAAGAAAAATCCCGGACCAGCCTGCTTTGCCAAACCCTCCGTAATTGTATTATAACTAGGTGTACAGTCGGGAAGAGCAGCGTGGCCACGGATGGAGATTACTGAGTAATCCCTTTATAATCTCTAAATCACATTACCGGACCAGCCTGCTTTACCATACCCTCCGTAATTGTATTATAAGTAGGTGTACAGTCGGGAAGAGCAGCGTGGCCACGGATGGAGATTACTGAGTAATCCCTTTATAATCTCTAAAGAAAAATCCAGGACCAGCCTGCTTTACCATACCCTCCGTAATTGTATTATAACTAGGTGTACAGTCGGGAAGAGCAGCGTGGCCACGGATGGAGATTACTGAGTAATCCCTTTATAATCTCTAAATCACATTACCGGACCAGCCTGCTTTACCATACCCTCCGTAATTGTATTATAACTAGGTGTACAGTCGGGAAGAGCAGCGTGGCCACGGATGGAGATTACTGAGTAATCCCTTTATAATCTCTAAAGAAAAATCCCGGACCAGCCTGCTTTGCCATACCCTCCGTAATTGTATTATAACTAGGTGTACAGTCGGGAAGAGCAGCGTGGCCACAGATGGAGATTACTGAGTAATCCCTTTATAATCTCTAAAGAAAAATCCCGGACCAGCCTGCTTTGCCATACCCTCCGTAATTGTATTATAACTAGGTGTACAGTCGGTAAGAGCAGCGTGGCCACGGATGGAGATTACTAAGTAATCCCTTTATAATCTCTAAAGAAAAATCCCGGACCAGCCTGCTTTGCCATACCCTCCGTAATTGTATTATAACTAGGTGTACAGTCGGGAAGAGCAGCGTGGCCACAGATGGAGATTACTGAGTAATCCCTTTATAATTTCTAAATTAAATCCCCGGACCAGCCTGCTTTGCCATACCCTCCGTAATTGTATTATAACTAGGTGTACAGTCGGGAAGAGCAGCGTGGCCACGGATGGAGATTACTGAGTAATCCCTTTATAATCTCTAAAGAAAAATCCCGGACCAGCCTGCTTTACCATACCCTCCGTAATTGTATTATAACTAGGTGTACAGTCGGGAAGAGCAGCGTGGCCACGGATGGAGATTACTGAGTAATCCCTTTATAATCTCTAAATCACATTACCGGACCAGCCTGCTTTGCCATACCCTCCGTAATTGTGTTATAACTGGGTGTACAGTCGAGGAGAGCAGCGTGGCCACGGATGGAGATTACTGAGTAATCCCTTTATAATTTCTAAATTAAATCCCCGGACCAGCCTGCTTTGCCATACCTTCTGTAATTGTGTTATAACTAGGTGTACAGTCGGGAAGAGCAGCGTGGCCACGGATGGAGATTACTGAGTAATCCCTTTATAATTTCTAAATTAAATCCCCGGACCAGCCTGCTTTGCCATACCCTCCGTAATTGTGTTATAACTAGGTGTACAGTCGAGGAGAGCAGCGTGGCCACGGATGGAGATTACTGAGTAATCCCTTTATAATCTCTAAATCACATTACCGGACCAGCCTGCTTTGCCATACCCTCCGTAATTGTGTTATAACTAGGTGTACAGTCGGGTAGAGCAGCGTGGCCACGGATGGAGATTACTGAGTAATCCCTTTATAATCTCTAAATCACATTACCGGACCAGCCTGCTTTACCATACCCTCCGTAATTGTATTATAACTAGGTGTACAGTCGGGAAGAGCAGCGTGGCCACAGATGGAGATTACTGAGTAATCCCTTTATAATCTCTAAATCACATTACCGGACCAGCCTGCTTTGCCATACCCTCCGTAATTGTGTTATAACTAGGTGTACAGTCGGGAAGAGCAGCGTGGCCACGGATGGAGATTACTGAGTAATCCCTTTATAATCTCTAAATCACATTACCGGACCAGCCTGCTTTGCCATACCCTCCGTAATTGTGTTATAACTGGGTGTACAGTCGGGAAGAGCAGCGTGGCCACGGATGGAGATTACTGAGTAATCCCTTTATAATCTCTAAATCACATTACCGGACCAGCCTGCTTTGCCATACCCTCCGTAATTGTGTTATAACTGGTTGTACAGTCGGGAAGAGCAGCGTGGCCACAGATGGAGATTACTGAGTAATCCCTTTATAATCTCTAAATCACATTCCCGGACCAGCCTGCTTTGCCATACCCTCCGTAATTGTGTTATAACTGGGTGTACAGTCGGGAAGAGCAGCGTGGCCACGGATGGAGATTACTGAGTAATCCCTTTATAATCTCTAAATTAAATCCCCGGACCAGCCTGCTTTGTAATACCCTCCGCAGTTATTGCGGACTAACTCTGAGTACATTAATAGTTCACATAAGAACCAAGTACACGTTGAAACCAATATAGGAATTAATCAAAAGTGCCAAGGATTTAATGTTGTCATTTTACTTGCTTAGATGACAGGATTGCCGCTAACAAAAGCACCGACTATACATTTTATGGCTTACTAAACCAGCTGCAGGTCATCGTAATTTTTTATAAAACTAAGATAAAATCACAAGGCACTCTCTAAATATGCACAAAAAAAGTTCACTATAAAGCTGTAATTAAACAAAAACACCTAAAAATGAAAGAACATCATTAGAAAACACTGGGCCCATTAAATACAAATTTTCAAACTTACAGACTTATAAGTAATAAGAAAATAGAAAAATACACTAACGTACACATTCTGGATTGACTAAACGAAGACCACAATTCTATCTAAAGAATTGGTTCCCCTTGATTAACAAAGCAATCTATAGTATTTTTTGAAAATCGGACTAGGGCCAAAATATAACAATTTAATTGGATTGGTAAAATTAAAGAAGACTTAAAAGCAGCAGGCACGGACTAATTTTATAAAATCTATAAACATTCAGATACAAGTAAAACTCACGAAAACAGCCTCGACTGTACTTTACGTAATTCGACTGGGCTCAAACTTGAAAAATAATAAAAAATGAAGACCAACACAATGTCCTATTTCGATAAGGTATTATGTAAGTATTGGGTACAGGCCTTCTCATGTCACTAGGGTGATACGGTGGAAAACATAGTCTGTCATAGTTTTCAGAGCTAGATTTTTGCAATAGGCCTATATCTTACTTTAGATCTGCAAGTTCAAGACGTACAAAAATTACACTTATATATAAATAAAATCAAACCAGGAATCCACGTTGAATTTGTAAACACGCTTAGCAAACAGTAGAATTTAAAAGTTTTATATAAAATTTTAGAAAGGGGCCAAGTGGTATTTACATGGATTATCTATTCGCCTCCTGAGCTTGTTTCCTAGGTCCTATTACTTGTGGGATCGGTAAAAATGTCAACTCAAATCCTTCGGTACTGACCCAGGATCGTGGCGATTGGTAGGCTAGGCTTCACGTCAGTAGAGTAGAAACGAACGCTGGAACTAACGGCGTCGGGGCCTATGTGATAACCACACATCTACGAGCAAAAATGTCCTCTAACCTCGGGGTCTTGTTGAGCATATTCACGGGCTATTTATTTTTATATTTTTAAAGTTTTTAACATATTTAGCTTATGTTTAATGGAAAGACATTTGCATTAAGGACTTAAATATACACCTATCTACTTTGGAGAGAAGATGAATGGATTACAATTATTAACTGATTTAATTTGAAGTGAGATTAGAGAGCATAATAAACCTATAGAGAATTCATGTTACGATTAATCGTAGAACTTTACCACCCACCCAGCCACTCACACAACAAATGAAGAAACCCGGGTACATGCCCCCTCACTCACCTTACAAACGAAGTGACTATGGCGCGCCCACTCATCTACCCAACAAACGAAGAGACCTTGACGGGCCCACCAACCCAAATACGAAACGAAGATAATCACCACTGTATGTGTATAGTTGGGGTTGTATGGTTGGGTGGGTTGTTCATCACCACTGTACGTGTAATTTCATCACCACTGCACGTGTATGATTGGTTGGGTGGGTTGTTCATCACCACTGTACGTGTATTGGTAATAATTTTTTATGCTTTAAAGGTTTAGCTTGCTTAATTTGCTAAATGCATATATTTGTTTCAAGATGTAATACTCTTAAAATTTCTAAACTATAAAAATAGCTTAAGAACATTTTTGTTTGAATAAGTTTTTATTCATTCATTATGTGCGCTCAGTTCTAAATAGACTTTGCGTACCTCAATTAAATTTTTGTGTTTTCTATTGTCAAATATTTCTTGGTTATATGATTTATAAAATGTTATATTTAATTCAGATTCAAACACATTTGTTACATTAATTAACGATCTAATGATTCAAATGATTTATTCAGCCATTACATTTGTACAAACAATAGGCTAAGTCATGCAATGTTATACAACATGTAAATCATATCATATCATATAATCATAAGTAAATCATGCAATAAATAAATTCATACATTCATCAAGCACGAGAAACATTGTCTTAACTGATAAAGGAATTATTCAAAACCATGCAACTTACTACATCGTGCAAAACAAAACAAAACATACAAACATACCTCAGTAGAAGTTTTCACAATAGCCATAGCCTACAGATACTCATTCAAGCGTTTGTGGTCCAAATCAAAATACTCATCCACGCGGTAGATTAGATTTGTTATGAGCCAATTTTTAACCACCCTTGCAAATTTAGAATTTGGAAGACCTCTTATAACCAGAAGTAGCATATTATAGTGCTTAATACCTGTAACAGGAAAGCAACATAAGGATTTGTAAAGTCTAAATCTAACCTAAAATGACTGAAGTCCAATAGTTTGTTGAATATCAGTTGCCTTATGATTAACATTTTTATTTAAATACCCTAGGGATTTTTAAATTTGTAGGGTCAATCACTTATTAGGATCTGTATATTTAGGCAAATTGGCCTAAATATATATAACGGAAGAATGTTATTAAAAGTTATTTAATTTTTTATCTGACACATTTTTGCGTTGTGGCCTTGTGGCAGCAGCCCGCTACGGGTTTTTATACATATTAATAAATTTAGAAAAGCAACTGGTTACTTTTTATTTTGTTACTCTTTGACGGCTGATAATTACAACAATGAGTTCGAATCATCTGTCATTCACTTGGAAGAGCCACCACTAAATTGATGTTTTAGCGACCTAGCAATCATTTAAACGATTTTATTAATTTAAATTATTTATTTTTATTTTGTTCTTGACAATTAACTTCAGCAAGTATTTAGTTTAACTAATAGCTTTATATTCTTTTAGTTTAGAAGTAATAAATAGTTAGTGTGTGTACTTATTAAAAGAGACGCCAGGTTAGGGAATGAACCTGGCAACGTAGGCATTTTAGTTACTTAAATCATATTTAACTAACTAATGTATATAAAATACCACTCAATTCAGATACATAATTAACTATTCAATCTCCATTAAACTTGGCATTCATAGTTTTCGCCCCAGTTAAATAACTTCTTGTATCATTTGGTAGCGGGTTATAGGCCAATGGATCCCTTATGGCCCAGACCATAGCTTACCATTAATTGTCATACATTCAAGTCAGTTAGAGTAATCTGTTAAAATTTTGTTGCCTAGTTAAATGAAATTATATTTTAGTCCTACCCGCTAGTGATATTTCATCTTAGTTTAAAATATGGCTCTTTTTACTGCAAAATAAATTGCAATATTCAGGCCTAGTTCCCATAAGAGACTTATCTGCTAAGTTATGCCCAACATTTCATTCAACTCACAGTTAAGTTAAACATTTTAATCTATTTCTTTTCAAGCATAAAAATGGCCAGCCAGGTATTATTGGTTTAAATATTTGTATTGTCTACTGTGTCTATTATCATCATCATTTCTCCATATGTTAACTTAAAATAGCTTGAGATTGTCTTGGGTTTTTGTCTTTTGCATTTCATATGAATATTGTAATCATCTGTGTTGTTGAAATTGAACATAAGAATATTAATATTACAAGTCTGCTGCTGATATTTTATTTAAATTTAAGAAGCAATTCATAATATTTTTCAAATTTGCCACCTCAATGTAGCCTAGCACAGCCATATCATTTTAATATAATACTAGGCCTATATTAGGGTAGCCTAGCTGTGAAAGTCTTGAGCTTATTCAAGTAGCCTATTATTAGGCGTTCTATTTGAAAAATTAAAAAATAAATAAAACTGGATAATGCCAAGGACTTATAGGTAACAACTCATATATTATACAAGCTGAAAACATGGATTATAGGTTAAACAGGTAAACAAAGTAATAGGATGAAATACAGGAATAAATGTTATACTCATATTACATTAATAGTTTTCAGAATAACTCTACTTAAAACACACTAACTGATTTCAATTACACTAAATGTTCATACCCAGTAAGATGTAGATATATTTGAAAAACTGTTTGTTTGGTTAAAATCCTAGGTTTATATAAAATGAAAAATTAGGCTGAAGGCCAAAAAAAGACTAGAAAAGTGTCAACCTAATGATATAAGCCTCATCTTTCCAGATATGGTTGAACTCTCCTGACTATCAAGACTATAAAAAAATTATATATATATATATAAAGTGACTAAATATTTTTTTAAAATCACTCCTTAAAATCCCTTGGCATATCAAGAATAAAAAATAAAAAAAAATAATAATAAAATGGCTCAGTTATTTTAACGAAAATTTTAAAATATTTTATGTCAGGCTCCCCCATTTAAGAGTTTGAATTTAAATTTAGTAGGAATCATCTTAGTACAATGTATTTTAAATTAAACTTGCAATTAATATTTTATTATTTAACTGTAATTGGGTTTTTGAAAAGTACATAAATTGCATTTAAGTTAGGCTATACTAATAGCACACTACCACTTGATATGGTTATTTATACATATTTTACATAAATAACTGAATATTTTGATAAGGTAGGTACATTTGTAGAATTATATTTTGGCCAGAATTAATCTATTTTGTTATTAGAGCTAGAACTAAGCTATGCCTAGGTCTGGTAATTGTGATTTTTAACTACTTTTATGACAGTATACTTTTATGACGAAATCATACTTATACTGTGGCCTAATACGTTTGCAATGTGTGACATTCATTTATATTTTATTTAGAAATGAATACATACTGATTTATATTATTTTTAATACTAGACTATCAAAAAATAACAAAAACATTTCCCTGTTGGTTTATTGGTTCATGATAGTTTTGTGACCTCTGATTTACACTGTTAATTTTTGATTACCAAAAATGTTAAAAGGAAGGGTAACATGATGGTACTCTGAATTAAAAAAAAAATCAGTTGCCCCCAAAATATTTAATTTTGGTTTTGTGGGCCCATTTTCCATTTTCATCAAAAAAGAATATTTTGTGCCATATAAACATATTAAGATTTTGGTACTCTTCACCAACACATTAACAAGTTATCAGGGTGTCTCTAGAGCCTATACTTTTTAAATAACTCTGAATATTCAGGCATTGATCAGCTGACTCAGGCAAAATAGGGCTTCAGTTCGAATAAAACTTATCGAGCTGTTGTAGTTGTTGGATCCAAAATTACCATGTTTGAGTCCCTAACAAAATATTTAAATACAGAAAGGCAAAAAACCGGTATAAAAACTGCCATGGATAAGTATATAAGTTCACCAACTAACTCCACCCTGTTCGAACTCCCATGCACGTCCTGTGATAAGTACGATGAAACTCATCCGACGGTCAAAGTAGACATACTAAAAGGATTTTTTTTGAGCCCATGCCGAAGGGTCTTGTCGAACAGTAGCTTTGCAAGTTATACTTTTACTTGTGTAAATTTTAAGTATTTACTTAAACTTTTATTATTCTTTGAGTTAAAAAACACAGCATAAAAAAGTCATTCGATTACAAACAGTTTTATTTTTTGGTCAGATACTTGGCAAAACCAAGAAAATGGTATAAGGGTAACTGAACTATTTTTTTATGAATTTTAATTCAATTCACGACATTCTTTGGCGCAATCTTAGGTTTAAGAGAAGAGTTATATCACGGCTAATGCGCTCCAACTTCCGACCAAGGGATGGACGCCACACAACCTTATCTTTGTTTCATACAATGGCTTTATGTTGTCCTGTAATTTAAAATTACCATTATTACAGTTTTATTGTTTGCAATAGTTGACTTTAATGAAACTGTTGTACCTTGCGTTGATTAAATTGCTTTCTTTGAGTAACACGTTAAGAGTTAAAAAGAAACAAAACTAAAATAGGATAGAAAATAAAGAAGGATGAAATTGGAAAACTAGGATGAAAAACTATATTTAATTTTAATTCACTGTAACATTTTTCAAATCTATACTTTAAATGAGCTTCATGCCCTATTAGTTATTTAAAAAATGTATCCTATACAGTAGTAACCAAAAGTTGTTTTGTTTTTATCTTTTCTGTACTGAATTACTAATATTATTTGTTTTCTAAACTGGCTTAATTATTTGTTTTAATCACCTTTGCCATAATTCTA
Organism: Stictocephala bisonia; assembly: GCA_035578905.1. Lineage (NCBI taxonomy): Eukaryota > Metazoa > Arthropoda > Insecta > Hemiptera > Membracidae > Stictocephala > Stictocephala bisonia. The sequence goes on along the minus strand of JAQJVL010000077.1, from coordinate 646,282 downwards.
TTTCATTTTATTTTTAACTTAAGATAATAACTTGTACACTGTTTATTAACGGTTAAAATAGGCAAGAAATAAAAACTGTTTTACAAATTGTTTACTTGAAAATTTATATTATGTATTTTCTGCTATATTATAACTAAATACAAAATTTAAAAAACCATTTCAAATAGTTTTAAGAACAATATTGTTTTTTTAAGACTACTTACTAAGTCAAAATACTGTCATATAATACGCATACATTAATTCATCAATATATCATTAATACAATAAAAGTAAAACATGTGTAACAATTGCATGCAGTTTAATAATAACCAAATAGTGAAATTGAACAGTGAAATTCAGTTAAGGAGCATGATAAGTCGACTAAGTTACATAACATTTTGTTTGTATCTATAGCATAATATTAGAAATACAAATTTATATTTTTATCAAATTAGTACAGATCAATATTCGAAATAAATCCAAATCTGCACAGATCACAAATATCCCAAAATGACAAGTCACCGCTGGGAGGTCGACAGCCCTGTAGTACCAATACAATCTTAAGGCCGGTTTTCACATAGGGTACCGTGCTCCTACCGTGTCGTTCTCCAGTCTTCCCTCACTTACAAAAAAAAAAGTGTAGAATATAGAACTCAACCTCACTCAGTCACCGACATGGATCAGGAAGTTACGAGTGTTTTTTGGCTTGTGTGGTTTATTCAGTAGTTAATAACAAAAGAATAATAATAAATACATTTTTTTTTAATAAGAAGAAACGGTTGAAACGATATTGGGTTTACCCTGTATATCGAGCTAGAGAAGTTGAAGGGGAGTTTTACACACTTTAGCCGGCTAAGAGATGACCCTGAACAGTTCCGTAAATATTTCAGGTTCAGGATGAGCTATCCGATGTTCGAAAATCTCCTTCTACAGTGTAGAGACAGTTTAAGTAAAAATAACAAATTCAATCTTCGGTAATTTTCGTAGGTTGTCGGGAACACCCGAACTAGGAAAAGCCAGGGGTCGGGCGTCGATGCAGCATTTTCACCTGACCTACCATGCGCCTGTCGTGCTCAGACTGCCTACCGACTGCCTACTGGTCATAGTCGCCGATCGTTCCATGGAGCGATCGAAAACAACACGGAATGAGCACTGTAGGTCATGTGAAAATCTCAAACTGCTTTCCCATACAAAATAAATGTATTAGACCATTTTTCGATTCCACTCGAAACGACACGGTAGGAGCACGGTACCCTGTGTGAAAACCGGCCTTAAGCCTACTCTCAGTGGGCCAAAACATGATTTTCTATTTCAACTGGACGATTCGTGTTTATTATTAAAACGAGTTATAGTGAATACAATATGCTGGACTGTACGTTAATATTATGAGTTTTAAATTTAAAATCGCATAGAATGACGAGTAAAATCTCACATATTTAACTGTAAAAAGAATAATAAAAAATCATATTTTTTTACAATAACCAAATAATGGTCCACTAGAACAGTTATTCGCCTATCAAATTACACTTTGTATAAAGTGTTTCAATATGCCCGATTGTATCAAGTGTTTCGATACAATCGAGCCAAATCGTTGAAATAGAAACCCATGTGTTTGGTGTTTTTCTTGTAATAGGAAACACAATTTGTTTCTTAAATTTTGTTGAATATTTCTTTCATTAAGTTCAACTAATTTGTCAGTACCGTTACGATTTTTCTAGTACGATGGGAGGAAATAACCAATCTCATTATTATAATCCCAACAAGGAGAATGAAAAAAAAACAGCAAAAGAGGAGGAGAAGAAGAGGAAGTTGGCGGAGAGAAAAGAGATCGAGGCCAAAAGGAGAGAAGAAAACTTACTTAAAAATAAAATGCAGAAACATTAAAATTTTCTAGTGATAAAGTATAATTAAAAAATTGTAAATATAATTTAACATATATTAAATTAAATTGTATTATTACACTCTTACTTAGTTGTGTTCAGCCTATAGTTTGATTTTAGGAATTCATATACTGTAGAACACTGGCCTTATAATTTTTTGGCAGACAATTCTTTATAGGAGATACATAACTAAGAAACAAGAATATGATCATTTTGAGGAGAAATTCTGGAAAAATTACGAAATCGAGAAAAACGGAAATATATTATTCGTAAATACAGCGTTGTGGGTAGGATATTTTGTGCGGAATTTTTCAGACTACGAATATGGCAAAGATTTTGCAATCGGATCATTATTGCTAGAAGTACTGCATTCAAGCCATCACCAATGTGAGTCACCAGATGTCGCTCAGGTCTTTCAAGCAGAGACCATGCGATTTGGTGGACGTCCACAACATGGCATATGATATTGATACTTTAAAAGCAAGTAACAACGATGGCCTGACTTGTCATGTTATTATTACTTACATATGTAACATATGTAGTAACGAAATAAAATAATTCTGTTCCTGATTCTGGCTGTGGCACAAGGTATTCAACAAGAACCTGAATCATCGAAATATATTTTTAAAATTGGATTTTCTTATTAAGTGAAATGGAAATAGCTTTTTATTGAAAGATGACAATTTAGAAAAATGATTTATATTTTACTAGAACGCTTGAAAAACAAAAATTGGCAAGCAATCATGGTTTGTTTTATGGTTGGCATGTACATGCATTATGTAAAGCTGCTATTATTGTACAGTGATTCTTTTCTACCATACTTATGCTTTTCTACCATAACTTACTTAACTTATTTTCTGCCTGCCGACAATGGACATAAATCCTAGTTTTATTTGCCCTATTGTTTAATATGAAGAAGTAAACCCACATCCGAATGATTCCATTGATCCAACAATCTGTTTTAAGGTGGAGTACATCTGCTATAAGAGAAGTTTCCCAATAAATAAAACATTCATAACAAAATAAAAAACAAATTCGACAGATTGACAAAAAATGATTTTATGCCAAAATAATGTACGCTTTAAATGGTTGTAAAAGGTATATTGCCAGTTCCAAACTTACATGGTTTGATAGTAATCAGAGTTATAATAGTGAAATAAGTGTCCGAACCAACTTAGATACCTGGCCCCAAAAATGTAACGAGACGTCCATGTCCCATTGTGCGAGGGAACTCTGTTCGGTATCTGTCTGCACGTTAAAGCTTAAGCTGCATTTAGACCGTGTAACAGTGTTTTATACAATTTTAAAATTGTTAATAACTTTTTTAAAACTTTGTTTTACAATCTATTCGACCTAACAAAGTTTAAGAACTTGTATCATTGTACAAGATAGCGTAAACGGACGCAACAGACTATGTTTTTTCTTGTCGATGTCATTTGTGTTGTTCTGTGAACGTAGAGACGCAAACGTCGCTATTGGGTGAGACCGTATGGATGCAAGGAAAGGTAAGTGATAGTGATGAACTTAAGAAAGATAATAGTAAACATAGTTGGAATTTTAAATCCGTTCAAATATAACTCAATAAAAAGACAAGGATTATCCTTATTCCACGCTCATCTTACAGAAAACAACTAAACAAAACTAAAAATACAAAAACTATAAACTCCTGCTAACGCGAAACAACCGCCCTTCTCGACAACAGGCCTAGAACTGAAGGTTATATATAAGACAATATTGTCATACTTTCTATAACAATGTTTTATAACAAAGTTTTATAACTCCCTTTGATCTTTACCGACTCTGGATGGGAAACATAAAACATTGTTTTAAAGCAGATTTAATCTCTTTTATAATCAAGTTATAAAACTTTTCATTTTAGGCCTATATAACTGCATGCCTTAACAATATTGTTTTATAAACAATGTTATGTACCAGTTAGTTTTAAGAAAACTGGTACATAACATTATAAACATGCCTTAGTGAAACTTACAAAGTGTAAACGCAGTTTAGTGGCGATTATCGGTAATGGTGATTGATAGAACCCTTTTTCATGCACATGACGATGGTTATGCATGTCTTAGTGAAACTTACACGGTATAAACGCAGTTTAGTGGCGATTATCGGTAATGGTGATTAATAGGACTCTTTTTCATGCACATGACGATGGTTATGCATGCCTTAGAGAAACTTACACAGTGTAAACGTGGTTTAGTGGCGATTATCGGTAATGGTGATTGATAGAACCCTTTTTCATGCACATGACGATGGTTATACATGTCTTAGTGAAACTTACACGGTATAAACGCAGTTTAGTGGTGATTATCGGTAATGGTGATTAATAGGACTCTTTTTCATGCACATGACGATGGTTATGCATGTCTCAGTGAAACTTAGACGGTATAAACGCAGTTTAGTGGCGATTATCGATAATGGTGATTAATAGGACTCTTTTTCATGCACATGACGATGGTTATGCATGTCTTAGTGAAACTTACACGGTATAAACGCAGTTTAGTGGCGATTATCGGTAATGGTGATTAATAGGACTCTTTTTCATGCACATGACGATGGTTATGCATGTCTTAGTGAAACTTACACGGTATAAACGCAGTTTAGTGGCGATTATCGGTAATGGTGATTAATAGGACTCTTTTTCATGCAGATGACGATGGTTATGCATGTCTTAGTGAAACTTACACGGTATAAACGCAGTTTAGTGGCAATTATCGGTAATGGTGATTAATAAGACTCTTTTTCATGCACATGACGATGGTTATGCATGCCTTAGAGAAACTTACACAGTGTAAACGTGGTTTAGTGGCGATTATCGGTAATGGTGATTGATAGAACCCTTTTTCATGCACATGACGATGGTTATGCATGTTTTAGTGAAACTTACATGGTATAAACGCAGTTTAGTGGCGATTATCGGTAATGGTGATTAATAGGACTCTTTTTCATGCACATGACGATGGTTATGCATGTCTCAGTGAAACTTAGACTGTATAAAAGCTGTTTAGTGGCGTTTATCTATAATGGTGATTAATAGGACTCTTTTTCATGCACATGACGATGGTTATGCATGTCTTAGTGAAACTTACACGGTATAAACGCAGTTTAGTGGCGATTATCGGTAATGGTGATTAATAGGACTCTTTTTCATGCACATGACGATGGTTATGCATGTCTTAGTGAAACTTACACGGTATAAACGCAGTTTAGTGGCGATTATCGGTAATGGTGATTAATAGGACTCTTTTTCATGCACATGACGATGGTTATGCATGTCTTAGTGAAACTTACACGGTATAAACGCAGTTTAGTGGTGATTATCGGTAATGGTGATTAATAGGACTCTTTTTCATGCACATGACGATGGTTATGCATGTCTTAGTGAAACTTACACGGTATAAACGCAGTTTAGTGGCGATTATCGGTAATGGTGATTAATAGGACTCTTTTTCATGCACATGACGATGGTTATGCATGTCTTAGGGAAACTTACACGGTATAAACGCAGTTTAGTGGCGATTATCGGTAATGGTGATTAGTAGGACTCTTTTTCATGCACATGACGATGGTATGCCTTAGTGAAACTTACACGGTATAAACGCAGTTTAGTGGCGATTATCGGTAATGGTGATTAATAGGACTCTTTTTCATGCACATGACGATGGTATGCCTTAGTGAAACTTACACGCTGTAAACGTGGTTTAGTGGCGATTGTCGGTAATGGTGATTAATAGGACTCCTTTTCATGCAAATGATGGTTATACGAAATAGGATCCAATTTACCGAAAACTGCATTGTTCACAAAGAAAAATTGTGTTTAACAGAATTCAATTACTTAACTGTGAAATTACAAGTCTTTTATGGGTAACAAATGAAATGGCAATACTGTAGTTAAATCATTATATCATTATATCGAGTTATTCCTATATTTTCTAAGTCCTCTCCTTTAAGCAACATTCTTAATTTTACATGGATCTACTTAAACGTTAAAAATGGTCAACAAAGGCACAAAGAAAATCTAAGGTAGCCTTAATTCAGCGCAGCATTGGATGCTACCTCTGTTTCTTTCTGCTCTGTGACACAAATCAGTGTCATTAGTAGTATAACTTAAAATCTAATCTTTAATTACATACTTACATCCTTCCCACTCACAAGAAATAACACTGTACTGGGGTAAGCAAGGAATGAACCAGCTGATGAATCCTGCCAGAGATGACACTTTCCTTCTCCCACCACCCCACTACTTGAGAGTAAGTATCAATGTCATAGTGGGTCTTGCATGGTTTACAAAATAATATGGCCAACCGCTATAAACATTACCATCGGACTGTGATTGGAAGATTATTTTCTGTGTGTGTACTCTTACACAGCTAGTGGTATTACGTGGAATGGTTTTGACCCACCCACCCACCCTTACGTACAGTGGTATTTACTCACGCCCGCCCTTACACGTACCCAGTGGCCACCCGTCCAGTGGCATTGATTTGGCTGGTGTAGCCTATTTCAATACCACTTCGTAAATGTGTAGGCAGGTGGGTCAATAATACTGTACGTGCAAGGGTGGGCGGGTGGGTTAAGACTGTTATAGGGGTGGGCGAGTGCGTCATTACCATTGTACGTGTACTGGTGGGCCAATACGTAACACATAAGGACATAAATTGGACTTACCAATTCAAAAAAGCACTTTCACCAGCGAAGGCATCATCAGCTTTTAATATCACATTTAAACTGACCATGTACGGTTTTTAAGGTTGTAAATATCTTAAGACAAAATTGTTATTAGTGGGAGGATTGATTCATCGGTCACTACAATTATTGAACATCCCACCCGTTACCTTGCAGCCTGTTCAAAATACTGTGCCCTAGTTTCAAAGTAAAACAATTATCCTTTTGCTGGGCAAAGAGGAGATTACCTGGGTTGTGTGCATCCAGATGATGAAGTTGGACAGTTACAGATGTCCAAGGAGTCTGAGAGTTCAGGAAGGTTTTAGCTGAACGTTTCCTAGGAGGGTTCTTGAGAGTCACTTGACACACACTTTTTACACCACAACACTATTTCACATCGATTGAGGGAAGGTGTGGAAGGAGACAGATAAGGTATGAGTAAGGGAGAGAAGAGACCAAGAAGAGCGACCGCGCGAGACAGCTACTTTCGGGCGCGTCAACTGGATGACTGACTGGTCTGTGTCTGTGGGTGGGGCTGTCTCCTGCCTCTTGTGTAGCATGCGTTGTTTAGAAGTTGGAACGCTGGGACGGAAGTTTAGGGTTTTGCAAGAGTATGCGGAGTGTGCGTGGAGAGACTTCGCTACTAACCGTCCCGAAAACCTATCACTTACTGTCGGCGCAGAAATTATGTGTACTCGAGTTAAACAGTTGTTTACAAAGAAACTAAGAGTGGCAACTATTTTACTTGTTTTACTTTTACATTATGAAATATTAATTTAAAAATGTTATTATAAGTTTTAATAATTGTTATATTAGTCAAAACAAGAACAGTAACGAGATTTCAACTAGTTTTATCAGGGCATCACCTTACATTTTTATTACTAAACAACCCGTTCATGTAACGCATTTATGTAACTACGTGGTTGTCAGGAGTGTTTTCTATAAGTTGTATAAATATGAGAATTTTAAAAATTAAAATAAAAGTTATTATCAATTTCCTGAAACATTTTTTTCTTGGCTTCCAGAGGTCTTAATCCTTATGACATGTATGATTACGATACATTACTTTCATATGAGTGAGTGAGTTTAAATGGATTTAAATCAATTTAAATTATTTGATTTAATATGATTTTAAATGGATTAAAATCACTGCATTTACTTGCACATACAAAAATAATGTATCATTACTAAACGTTTCATAGGCATTACAATATTACCAAGTAATTAATTTTACGACCTCTAGAAGGAAACATTTGTTTCAAGAAATTGGTGAGAACTTTTATTTGAATAGTTAAATTTATGAGTTTTATAGAATCCATTCCTGTCAACCTCGTATTAAAATATAAATGCGATAAATTTACGGGTATTTTATTAATACAAGTTGAAAATTGATGCATAGTAAAAAAAAACTAGTAAAAATTCCAATAGTATTTTTGTCGAAACTAGGATAAAGAACACTAAAACTTATAAAAAAATAAACATTCAATAACGGACAATTAAATAAATGGTGTAATTGGATTTTTTTGTAGATCTTCAATCTCTTGTATACTAATATCTGCGCCGACAGTAAATTGTTCAAAGAATTTTGTTCTGTCTGCCCCCTCCCCCTAATCTTTTACTTGATTTAATTTATAAAACTGTTTATTAATATATCTGATTTTTAAAAAGAAGTGAAAGTTTTTATAAATGATTATTGTATTGGTATTTAGTTATTAACTATTATATTTACGTGACAATCACAGTAACGAGTAATTTTGCATAATTAATTAATATAATCAATAAACATTAGAAATTATCTTTTTACTTTGATCATATTTACCTAATAAAGATATATAAGATTTAAATAATAAATTATTTAAATATTTTACAATACTCAACGGCCATAAATGAATGACTTAATTTGATGATTAATTGTAATTCGTAATTAACACTACACATACCTACACTAATATGCCTACTAATTAAAGTAAACAACAACTTCTAGCGAAAAAAATAGTTTTGTTGACAATTAACCTATATCCTTGATTATAGTATTACCATTGATTTTATTTAGACAAATAGATTTCCAATACAATGATAAATTTTGAGTCTCAAAATATCAGCTGTTTTAGTGGTCCATTGTGGAGCGCTAGTGTAGTCCCATGTACATGTAGTTTAATCCAGCTGTGGTTGTGGGCCTCACAAATTAACAGAATTACTGCCACAAATATTCCTATTAGATGGTTTATGTATTGTATGTTTGTATAATCAATGGAATTACTTACAAATATTGTAGATATCTCATATAATAGGAATATATGTGCCTGTAATGTTGTTAGTTAGTGAGGCCCGCATTCACAGCTGGTTTAAACTGCATTATGGGACAACAGTAACTCCCCACAACGGACCACAAAACAGCTGATAATTTGAGATAACAAATTTAACATTGGATGACAAATATTTCTCTATGCTTATAAATGCAATGCCTATAAACAACAGCCCATCACTGACGTGAGGTTTTCATATAGAGTCAAAGACCGACGGATGCAAAATGACTACAACAATATAGTAACTACATTCATTTGGAATACGTAATTGCACTTATCTAGATGAGCAGGGTCTTAAAGATAAATAAAACATATATTATACGTTATTCGCATGAACGTTGACATAATACAGTATTTGTCTCTTCAGTCTTCTCTCTAGTTTATTTGTTGTTTAAGTGCTTAAATTCTCAAATTAATAATTTTGTATTAGTTCATCTAAATTACAGTAAACAATTTATTTAATTCATATCGAGAGAGTTTCTCCAGCACTCGAAAATATATCTAACAATAACTTTAAGTAAACACGTTTTTGATTTTATGAACTCGTTTTCCCATATATCGGGTTAACAATTTAGTTTTTTATATGTATGTATATAAATGCCTATGAATCGGCAGTTTAGTGTGGTAGTGAGGCATACTGCAGAAAAAGAGTTGGTTTTTCTTCTGGCCGCAGCGAACGCCTTAGAAGCAGCTATGTATAGTAGATATTTAGACATCTGTAGTAATAATTACTACGTTTATCCTTGAGGATTTAGGGGGAATAAGGAAGAGACTGACAAGTTGCTGGAACTTCCATCGCATGGTTAACCAGAAAACTAACTAATTGACAGACATACAGCTTCAGAGTTTCTTTGTCTGTGAAACAGCGCACTAATGGTGCGACCTCTGTTTATTTATTCTCTGTGGGGCTAAGCTATTATTAAACCTCAGAAGGAGTTTAAGTGCAGCTTCGTTGAATATCCCGTTTATATCCTCATTAGATGTTAAGTTTTCTCATTAATACTGTATATTAGCATTAGGGTGTTTTATATTTGTGATTGCTTTGTTCTGTTTTATTTCTGTGCAGTGAAAAATTCGTAAGAAGTTTTAAAGGGTTTTTTAACAATTTTGTAAACATTATTTTATAAATTATATTTGAAGTGCATTGAGGGCTTTTTCTAATATACGACTATAAAGCTCGAACAATTTTTGAAAGATGATTTGTGAGTTGATTTCCTTATATATTCACAGATAAAATATATTCATATATAAAATAAGTGTCCAATAGACCAGTTGAGACAGTAATAATTTGTCTTAGCAGGCTGGAAGATGGTAATAGGTATTGCTTCCTTAACTTACCAGTTACTCAGAGTTGATCGCCATTCTGTTACCATCAGTATACATTTAGGGTTTAAGGTTTAAACGTGTCACTGTTACGTCTAGTGCGTGAGAAAGATAGCAAGGGAAAAACCGTACATTATTTATGTAATAAAGGGATGCTAAAGTGATTTTGATGATGAGCATTTTGGTCACCTTTAGTCTAAATTTAATAACAATGTTCATATTTTTTAAGTTTGTGTTAGTGTTTTTTTTCTTGTAAATTGTATTTCTGTATTTTCTGCACAACAACTACAACTTTTCGTTTTATGGACGAGTTCATTAATTTAGTTAATAATAACTGCTTTATTATCATTCTCTTTCCATGCGGTCGTATAATAGAAAAGACCAGGAAGGTAAAAAGCAATTTGACCGAAATGGATTGTTCTAACTTGGATAAAAAATCTGAGTTGTCTGTTTCCACCACACAGTGCTAAGCGACGATACGTAGTACTTTATTATATTTTTTTCTAGCCTAGATATTGATACACACGCACAAATAGAGGACCTTTGAAGGCTCCCCACTGTTTGGGAACACAGCCCACAACATTCAATCGAGCTTTGTGTCAATGTTCAGTATTTTTTAAGATTGTGTTTTTTTCTTGTAAATTGTATTTATGTGTTATGTGTACAACAACTACAACCTTTGGGTGAGACGTCCAACATTTGAGCATACTCGCTTATGATGTGCGACAGTTTTAGGGTGAGAATGGCCCTCAAAGCATTTAGATTTTGTGGCCGGCCGTAGTGCGAAGGTAATCGCAACTTCAGCCAGCGTCCAAAGATTAAAAGTCTAGGACAGTGCTTTTATTTGTTGAATGGAATGATTGTATTGTTGGTCTAGTTTACAAGATAGCTTCAAAATTAACTGGCATTCTAAAACTTTATTAATAGAAAAAATTATCTACATAAATTAAAAAAATAAAAATTATTACGTTTATGTAGTCGTTATAATTTGTATTTATTTTACTGCCTGCAAATATTAACCAAATAAATAAGTAAATCAATTAAACTAAAACATTTATTACTTTTTAATGAGAAAAACAACGACTTTAGCGCTGCCTATTGGCAATATTGTGAGTTTCATAGGCCGAGGAGTAGTCCCGCTACTAGTGGACATTTAATGCACCGTTAATAATTTGTTTTCTAAAGACAGCTCAATAGTTGAAACCTTTACTATAAATGTAATGTATAGTTCATTATATTATAAAATATAATAGTCTACAAATATTTTTAAATAATTAACTATTGTAATTTTGTAAAATTTACCAACAGTGGTCCATTCAGTGTTGAATTAACAGTAACATTTTATTTGCACATCACAAGATACATGCTTATTTGCATATACCATGTGCATAATTTGCATTATGCATTTGCCCAACTAAATGATAATTTTATAGTATAAAATAATTAATATGAGATGTGTGGAAATAAAATCTAAATCTTTTTGTTTGAATAGCATATTTTACCTAGGACTTTGAGGAAGTGCTCTTTTACAATGGCAGACCCAGATATTTAATTACAACAGAAATTATAAAAGTATCTGTGGAACAAAATTAATTAATTTATTTAAAAAAATGTTTAATAAATATTAGTAATTTAATAGATTTAACACATTTCTTCATATCGTTCTGCACTATGTACAGTTCAACTTCTCTGAAGTAATCTGTACCATGTATGTAAGGTTATAAAACAATATAAATAAACCAACTAAGACGTCCAAATTATTCATAGCTGTTGTATTGATAATATGTATATACATTTTTGGCAGCATTAATTTGTAAATTAAGCAATCTTTTAGAACTTATTTTTTTTAATTGTATTTTTGTCATTTAATAGAAAATTTTGATTGTCATTGCACTATTATAAATTTCGAAACGTTCTAAGGTCGACATTAAATGACTTTTCTTGTACGTATGTAACATTTCAAGATTTGTTTCTATATTTTTGTTAGTGTGGCCTGAATTATTAAGATGTTATTCATATTTAGAATTTTGTGACATTGTAAATGCTTTAATATGTTCATCATTACAGTTTAATTTGTTAATTCCACTATTATAAAAGTTGGAAGACGATTTATTTTTATTTTTTTTTATTATTTTACTAAGGTTTTAGTAGTTTTAAATGTTTAAATATTTTAATGTGTATTTCGTAGTATATGTTAATAATAATATAATATGTTAAATATATATTTCTTGTATATGATATTGAAGGTACTTATTACAGTCCAAGACCGCAATTATCGTGTTTGGTTAAATTGTTAGCTGACGTATATATATAGTTAGGAATGACACTAATATAACATAAATAAAGGCCAATATTATTCTTTATAATTTTGTAAATGAAGAAAATTATATTGTGTTCTAACAAATATTTTGACACAATTTAGTAACGATGAATGTTTGGTTTACATAGGCCTAGTACGTGTCCTCACGTAAAGATGTTACCGGTAACACAGTTTCTGCAGTTCCAGTTCCAGATACTACAAATATTAATAGATAGATAGATAGATAGATAGATAAGCATTTTTATTTCCAAAAACATCAATTACAAAATACAGATCATATAAACGGTGGAAATAGTTCCCCTCATGGGCACATGCCTGTGGGAGGGGAACGGGCCACTACCAGCCAGACGTAAAATAAAATTAAAATGTTACTATTATGTAAACAAATAAAAAATATAAACGTATATAAATAAACTTATGTTTCATAACAATTATTACTTAAATTACAAAATTACAAATATACACTTTTATTAACTAAATTTCGTAACATTAGAAGCCACAGCAAATAAAATTAAAATAAAAACTAATAATAATAATACTAAAGAGTACTGTAATCCGCTAAAAAAACTACCATAAAAACCTGACTTAATACCTGGACACATTTCACATTTCAGACACTTGCCCACGCCCATAATTACACAATATTGATACACAAAGCATTACACATTCATACACTACAGCATAGACACTTACATGAAAGATCACACATACCTAAGAGAGACGCACCCGACTCCTCCTCACACACATGCACGTTTAGAATACACAAATTGAATACACTATCTGACATAACCTTCGTATACGCACACACCTAGCATAAATAATGGGCGCAAGCACAGTGACTGTATATCACACACACCAACCAAAAAACACAGCACATGCAACCACACACACACATCCTCTCACGCACAATCATACCACAAACGCACTTAAAAACCACACACGCACAATCAAACCTCACACGCATACACTCACACCTCACACATACCTCACCCCACACTAAAAAAAAAAATAAAAAAAAAAAAAATAAAAAAAAATAAAAAAAAATAAAAAAAATAAAAATAAAAATAAATAAATAAAAAAAAATAAATTAATAAATAAACGCACGCACTCATGCACACGCACACCAACATACACACAAAACAGACAACATTCCCCCCCCCCCCCACCTTTCAAGCACCAACATAAGTTAAAGTTTGAAATTTATAAACCCAGAAAAAAGCCTGTATATGGCGACACAACTAGATATTTAACGTTATTCAGTGTACATAGATATTAATAGATTGTATATATTTTCCCTTCCTACCTCAACAAGCCATTTGTTCACACATTTTTTGAATGTACCTATTGAGCATGGAGCTGGAGCTCTGATATGGTTGGGTAAATTCAGGTATAAAACGTTAGCAATATAAGAAGGATTTGTTTTGTTTATTGATTTTGTAATTTTCGGTACCGCGATTCTAAGGTTTATTGACGTTCTCGTAAAATGGCTGTGGATTTCAAGTCTATTAACTACGGTTGGGGTTTTGAAAATATATGTAGCCATTACTCTAACATACAGTTGTGTAAGGGAAAAGACTTTAAATTCATTAAACAAAAGATCTGTTGAATATCTCCTACTTTTGCGGAGAGCTGTTTTAATAATTGCTTTCTGTGTCGTTTCCAAAGCACTTAAAGACGATTTGTATGTACCACCCCACGCTATTATGCCATATTGAAGTAGAGATTGTACATAGGCGCAATAAACGTTTCTAATAAGATCCTGCGTTAAGATTTTACTGAGCACTGAAAACATAAATATTAACTTTCTTAATTTGTTCCTAAGCTGTTGTATGTGCGGTACCCATTTTAAACGCATATCAAACACGATACCGAGATACTTAAACTCACTCACACATTCTACAACCTCACAAGACACACATCCATTAAGGCCACCACCACATGTATGAAGATGCAAATTAATGTTTCGGATCACGATCAGCCCTTAAAGAGATTGGCAAGCACTTTGTCTTCTGTAAATTTACAGTGAGTCGATTCTGATCAAACTATTAGTTATAGTTTACCGCGACCGGCTACAGCGATAACAGTTTCTTATTACCAATACTTTTGTCTATTCTGTTGCGTAAAATAACGCTTATGTCAACAGCTAGTGGAACGATTTCACCAGAGACGTCATCATGATACCTACCTTATGTTATTCTGCTTACCTTGATTTACACTCTCAAATTTACTTGAAACTATTATCACTTAGAAGCAAACCATTCTTTTTTACAATAATTATTGTCACTTACTACACACGAGTTTACGTTCGCTCAATATTTGGCACTTCTCATAAACTGTCTCTATTAAGCATTTATCACTTGCCGACTCTTTCATAGGCTGAAGACTGAAAACTCACACTGCCACCTTGTAGAATGACACTCTTACTGACTTACTGACACTCTGTTTAGGTCAGACAAAAGATGTCTTTTTATAAGGTCCCTCTACAATCCAGAATATTCTTGTAATGTAGACTAGAAACGGCCCGACACTCTGGAAGGTTCTAATAATGCACAGAAAGTATCGAACTGTCTGAGCGCTTCTAGATTGGCCCAGAAACCGGCAGTGATTTGCCGCAACCCACCGTGCATACAGAAGGCAACACTCTCGAGAATTGGTGAGGTCTGTAACAGTATGAATCTGAATCAGCATGGAAAACATATATCACAGACACACATGTAAAAAAAAAAATAATAACAAGATATAAAATACCTTGAAAGAAAACAATGGAAATTGAAAAAAAAAAAATGAATAGTGCATGGCAGACTTTTAATAGTCGCGTTGATATCAATACACCCTAGTGGTTCCTAAATTACGACTTTATTGCGTAAATATTTAATAACCAGTCGTGGTGGGGATACTACATAATCATTCATGGTAATACCAAATCAAAGACACAAATGGCTCAAAATGAAGTTACTAGATTAATCTCCCTCTTGGATCATGTTTTGTGTAAACTTAATTTTGCTAACTTCTCAGTAATCAGATTGTGGTTGAACACTCCCACAAGTTATGCGAGTCAAAGGGAGATAATTTGGGAATAAATGATTATATACGTTGGGAATAAAAGAGTTTTTACGTTGATTTAATTACATTAATATATTAAAAAGTATTAGCAAGCCTATACAGTTTATGTACTAATTGTAACTATTGTAAAAATGAACCAATTTTTTTAAAGAAACGTTTTACTATTTAGGAAGTAAAATAATATTGTTTATTACAAAAAATAATAATTACAATTGTGTCTTACAATGAGAAGTATAATAATAACAATGACTTAAATTTGTTTAATATCAAATATGTCACTTTTTGTCATATACGTTACAACTATACTAATGAACTGATAAAAATATGAAAAAAAATAATTTTTATGTTTGAGTTATAAGCGATTATAAATAATAATTATAATGAATTAAGGGGTCTGTTTCCCTCTGCGAAAAACGCAAACAACATGTGGTTATACTTCAATGATTCGGCCCGTAATAATAGGACGAATCGTATCGTAACACTTGAAGTGTCATGTGATAGGTATTCTAGTAAACAACATGTGGTTATAATTCAATGATTCGGCCCGTAATAATAGGACGAATCGTATCGTAACACTTGAAGTGTCATGTGATAGGTATTCTAGTAAACAACATGTGGTTATAATTCAATGATTCGGCCCGTAATAATAGGACGAATCGTATCGTAACACTTGAAGTGTCATGGGATAGGTATTCTAGTAAACAACATGTGGTTATAATTCAATGATTCGGCCCGTAATAATAGGACGAATCGTATCGTAACACTTGAAGTGTCATGGGATAGGTATTCTAGTAAACAACATGTGGTTATAATTCAATGATTCGGCCCGTAATAATAGGACGAATCGTATCGTAACACTTGAAGTGTTATGTGATAGGTATTCTTGTAAACAACATGTGGTTATAATTCAATGATTCGGCCCGTAATAATAGGACGAATCGTATCGTAACACTTGAAGTGTCATGGGATAGGTATTCTAGTAAACAACATGTGGTTATAATTCAATGATTCGGCCCGTAATAATAGGACGAATCATATCGTAACACTTGAAGTGTCATGTGATAGGTATTCTAGTAAACAACATGTGGTTATAATTCAATGATTCGGCCCGTAATAATAGGACGAATCGTATCGTAACACTTGAAGTGTCATGTGATAGGTATTCTAGTAAACAACATGTGGTTATAATTCAATGATTCGGCCCGTAATAATAGGACGAATCGTATCGTAACACTTGAAGTATCATTTGATAGGTATTCTAGTAAACAACATGTGGTTATAATTCTATGATTTGGCCCGTAATAATAGGACGAATCATATCGTAACACTTGAAGTGTCATGTGATAGGTATTCTAGTAAACAAAAAAATGTCATTAGATTCACAAAAATAACCAAATTAGAGCTGGAAATTACGGGTACGCAAACTTCACATTCCTAATTCTAGCAAGCCCTAATTAAATTTTAGTGTGGTAGTGAGGGATACTGTAGAGAAAAAAAAGAGGTCACTTTGCTTCTGGTTGCAGCGAACGCCTTAGAAGCAGCTATGTATAGTAGATCTTTATAAATTTGTAGTAATAATTACTACGTTTATCCTTGAGGGTTTTGGGGGAATAAGGAAGAGACTGACAAGTTGCTGGAACTTCCATCACATGGTTAAACAGAAAACTAACTAATCGACACACATAGAGCCTCAGAGATTCTTTGTCTGTGATACAGCGCACTAATGGATGCGATCTCTGTTTATTTATTCTCTGTGGGGCTAACTAATCCCTCAGAAGGAGTTTAAGTGCAGCTTCGTTGAACATCCCATTTACATCCTCAATAGATGTTAAGTTTTCTCATTGCATTGAGCTACTTCTGGCCATAGTGAGTTTGGGTGGGAGCTAGGGTCTTTTCTAATATACGACACGAACAATTTTAGAAAGAGGTTTTGTGAGTTGATTTCCTTATATATTCACAGATAAAATATATACATATATAAAACATATATAAAATAAGTGTCCAATAGACCAGTTGAGACAGTAATAATTTGTCTTAGCAGGCTGGAAGATGGTAATAGGTATTGCTTCCTTAACTTACCAGTTACTCAGAGTTGATCGCCATTCTGTCACCATCAGTATACATTTAGGGTTTAAGTTTTAAACGTGTCACTGTTACGTCTAGTGCGTGAGAAAGATAGCAAGACAAAACCGACATATATAAAATAAGTGTCCAATAGACCAGTTGAGAGAGTAATAATTTGTCTTAGCAGGCTGGAAGATGGTAATAGGTATTGCTTCCTTAACTTACCAGTTACTCAGAGTTGATCGCCATTCTGTCACCATCAGTATACATTTAGGGTTTAAGTTTTAAACGTGTCACTGTTACGTCTAGTGCGTGAGAAAGATAGCAAGACAAAAACCGTACATTATTTATGTAATAAAGGGATGCTAAAGTGATTTTGAAGATGATCATTTTGGTCACCTTAAGTCTAAATTTAACAACAATGTTCATATGTTTTAAGTTTGTGTTAGTGTTTTTTTCTTGTGAATTGTATTTCTGTATTTTCTGCACAACAACTACAACTTTTCATTTTATGGATGATTACATTAATTAAGGTAAGAAAAACTGCTTTATTATTATTCTCTTGCCATGCGGTCGTATAATAGAAAAGACCAGGAAGGTAAAAAGCAATTTGACCGAAATGGATTGTTCAAACTTGGATAAAAAATCTGAGTTGTCTGTTTCCACAACACAGCGCTAAGCGACGGTTCGTAGTACTTTATTATATTTTTTTTCTAGCCTAGATATTGATACACACACACAAATAGAGGACCTATGAAGGCTCCCCACTATTTGGGAACACAGCCCATAACATTCAATTGAGCTTTGGGTCAATGGTTCAGACGGTTCAGTAAAAAGTCGGATGTCTCCAATGATGATGCTAGCGTAGTCGCAACAGTGATTGTATTTTTTATTTTCATATGGAAGTTATAGTCATAGGTACCCTGTGTTTATTTTAAGAAAATAGTAAAATAAACAATTTACAGTATTAAAGTTCGTTATATATTCTGGTTAATTTATTTAATCAAGGTAGTTTTGACACGTATAATGTACGAAATTGTATATAACCTGAAAATAAAAACAACTTCACTACGATTTTCAAGGGAAGAAGTGGCTCTTTTGATGAGCAACTCTGGTCACTGTCCCATTCTGTGACCGAGTTTCGTTAGCCAGTTACCAACAGGGATGGCAAATATTTTCAACATATAGATATATCAAATTATCGATATATCGCAAACAAAATATCGATCTAACGATAATATGGAAAGAAAAATGGTAATAAAGAAATTGTGAATGGTTTTAAAATATGCACTTATTCTTTGTCATGACCAAAAATACACTCACGTTTTTCTGTCACTATTTACAATAGCCTACTGAAAGTGAAAATTAAATACATTTATCTATAGGAAACAAGTTGTGGTCTGTGGGGATAAATGAAACAAAATCGAAATAAGAATAATTATACCTTTAATTATTATGTTAATTATAAAATAATAATATAATAACATTGTTATTTTTATTTTTTACATTATAAAATGCCATTAGGTTCTTATAAACACTAAAAATGCAGGATGGGTCAATACCAATTTTGAGTACTTACGTATAACTATGTATCTACTTGAATTGCAAGTTTGAAAGGAATTGCGGGTAAATATGCTGAAACGTGCAAATTAGGTACAATACCTTAAATTACAAAGGTTGGTTTAAATAAAGCACTTTTTCTATTAACAAGGAAACTACTAACAATTGGTATTTAATTAAGGAATGAAGACCGTCCAAAACAGTCGTAGGGCTATTGAATTTAGTTTATTACTATAAAGTAGGTAAACATTGGCAAATATAATTATGTAAATTAACTTCATTATTTCAATGCATGATATTTACGCATACGAGGCAATTTAAATGTTTTTTTTCGAATCGTGATGATTTTGAAGAGAGAGAATAACGTAAGTATTTATTGATATCATATATATGGCCGACATAATCGAAAGAAAACATCTATACTAATTTATCGAAATATGTTTATCGATATTTCCGATATATCGATATATCGTTGCCATATTTACCAAACATTCCATAAACATTTCATTATTTGTTTATTATAGTGTCCGGCCGTAAATTAGCAATTTGGTAACAGTGGCTGGCGATAGCCTTCTGCGTTGCCTCGTAGAGTTCCTCTTGCGCGACCCGCTTAGACAGATGAAAATTGATCTGTAACCAATTAATACACATTACAAACGTACATATCCACTCCTGTCCAGTTCATTTATAAGTCTGTGTGTTCACTAGCCTCCACCATCTATCAGTGTCTATCCACAGCTCTCCCTTCCATACCCTGCTCTTAGTCGTACTTCCCTTCTTACATCGTCAATCCATCTCTCATAATCTCCCATTTTCCTAACATGCACATATCACATGACTCTTGACTTTTAAATTCTTTTATCAGATTTCCTCCTGATTAATAAACAATAGTGGTGTAATGCCGGCGTGGTGGCTAAGGCTTCGGACTACGGAGGGCAGGTTCCAAGGTTCTAATCCCCACTGAGCCAATGGTGACTCGTTGAATAAAGTTCACGCAGAGGCCTGCAGGCCTATGTGAACTGGTAAGTGAAGTTTTATAAAAAAAAGAAAAAGAAAAAATAATCATATACATCCCATAAATTAATTTGGAAATTCGAATATATTAGTAGTCGTATATTTATTCCAATTCAATTTGACATTGTTTACAGTTATTTAGATAATCGGAATAAAACCTGACCATCTATTCCAGTTTCGATGGCAGGCGCTGATTAAATTGGAAATAAATCTTACTTTTAGTCTGATTAATTTAAATGAAACAACTACAAGCTACATATTTTAGTTTTTATTATTATTAAAACTATGAGTTATTATAAATACTAATTAATAATGGAAGTCAGCGTCTAGTTTAAGCCAGATCTAGTACTTGACAAACATTATCTTTTATATTTGCAGGCAGAAGGCTATAACACATTGGATCCTAAAGAAACAAATTCTTTGGAAGAAAATAATTTCTCCACCCACAGTCTGATAAATAGCCAGGGTCACCGAAATGGAGGGGGGGTGGAAGAAAATAATTTCTCCACTCACAGTCTGATAAATAGCCATGGTCACCGAGATGGAGGGGGGGCACTGGGACAAAATGCCCCAGGCCACAAACCTAAGAAATATCTGAGGTCCCATAAATTAGATTTTCAACAATTATTAATGCGTTATTTAAATGGGATCACTTGTATTTTTTTAATTAAACATTCAAATAGACATTAAAAAAGTGTGATTTGAATTAGGATATTAATCTCTCGTTGGCCTAACCACAGAATATGTCTATATTCTGTGGCCTAACATTCTCTTTTACAGTAGGCCTAGCCGCTGTTCTCTGGGCCGAAGGTTCTATCGTACAAACGCACACTACACCGTCACGTCCACTCCAGACCACAACGTCTGCTAGACAGTGGCAAACCTACTCCATCTGGTGAGCAATTCGTTAGTCCCAAAGCACTTTGTTCGTATATTGGATGTTGCGTGTGTAGTGGGAAGTTAAATTTGGTTGCATATCATCTTATTTTATAGTGTTTATGTTGCTTTAGACAGTCATCAGGTTTTCTGTATAATGTTTTATATAATATTATATAAATATTTAAATATCATATAAAGTCTTCCGATTCTTTGTTGTTACCTAATAGTTGATGAGGTTTGAGTACACCTAAGGACATAATTAGTTTTAATAAGATCGTTTTTTTTAAGGAGTTCTCGTACTTAAACTACGACTGCACTCGTTGCTGACGAAGACTGAATCATTAACCGATGTTATCTTTTCTGATTCTGTTAATATTTTGACGCCCGTTCCTGGTTATTCTGCAGGAAACTCGGCTTCTACCAATGTTGACAATAATACTTTTGTTCTTTGGGAACATTTAGACATAAAATCTATAGATCTTTCAATGTTAAAAGATCTCCTTGTAAAACGGATGATTCACCGAGAGACAGCAATGGCAGGCTTTTACAATGCCAGTATTTTCTAAAAAGCTAGCCAATTGAGAAGCCACTAACCAGGACTGGGTGGTATGGACTAGGGAAACGATAGCCCTATTTTGCTTTCCATGTTGTCTTTTTGTGGCTAAAAATAGCCATCATTCCAATTTAGCAATGAAGATGTAAAAAAACAATTAAGGAAATATGTATCTCAATGTAAAAAGTAATGAGACACAAGCAATAATGCAAATTACATTAAAAAGGAAAATCTCTTGAACACTTTGAAAGGTTAGAATAATTATTGATGAAACATTACAGACATTTATTCGATAGGAAGTTGTTAAATGGAAGACAATGCTTAGTACAGTTGCTGATGTTGACAGTGGCATAAACAAGAGTTTACACAAGCGATAGGCCTATTTGTAAAACTTTAACTTTACTTAGGACAATAACAGACGCACCTATCCATCCAATGTACGGTGATATTGGCATATGTCATAATTGTCCCACCCACCCACCTATTCACGTACGTTGGTGATTCAATGATTTTTAGGTAATTAAATTCAATTTAAAATTACTTTGTGTACTTACATAATTAAACGTAGAGTATCGTGATTCGTGACCATACTTTCATGAGGATCATAGCGTAACCAAGTAACTGATTTTACGACTTCTAGAAGCCAAGAAAGTGTTTCAGGAAATTTATAAGAGCTTTTATTTCTTGACAAATTTAAATTATGAAATCGATAAAACTTATAGGAACCACGTATTAAAATAATAAATGTGGTTTAACAGGGTTCTGAGTAATAAAAGTGTAAAGTTGATAAACAGTGAAAACTATTTAAAATTCCCGTACTTTCTCTGTTATAACAACGATAAAAATTATTTAATCTTACATTAAAATTTAAAATTCATATGTCATAACTTACAATACTAAACGAGGCAAATAATTTTGGTTTTTTTAATAGGCTTCTTAATTCCTTAGTAAATAACCATCCAACTCGGGTACACATAATTTCTGCGCCGACAGTCTGTGGCTTGTACTACCTCTGTCAGTGGCATCAGGAAAGTTAGGCTTTACCAAAATGGATCTAATAAAAAAACAATATGAAATCTACGATGATTTCACCAGACAGTGTGAATATAATGTAAAACAACCATAATCCTACACACCTTAATGAATCAATAAAGTCATTCATTAAACTCATTCATATATGTGTGATATGCGTCGTACTGACAGGGCTCACCATTCCACCCACCCACACATACACGTACGGTGGTATTGAACCACCCCTCCCAGACACGAACGGTGGTATTGACCCACAGTCCTTCCTATACACGTAAAGTTGTATAGACCCACCCACCCTCCCAGACACGTATGGTGGTATTGACCCACAGGCCCTCCTATACACGTAAACAATATATACGTGTATTGGTACTATATCTCGTGGGTGTGTTATTGATACGTATAAATATCAATTATTTGTATTTGTACGTAGAGAATTGGAAACAAATACCACAGTGCGTGTATGGGTGCGTGGGTTGTTCAATACCACAGTGTGTGTATGGGTGGGCGGGTGGGTCAATACCACTGCACTTGTATAGTTGGGCGGGTGGATCAATAACACAGTGCGTGTATAGGTGGGTGGGTGGGTCAATACCACAGTGCGTCAATACCACTGTACGTGTATGGATGGGTGGGTGGGTGAATACCACTGTACGTGTATGGATGGGCGGGTCCTATTATGTGGATTCCTATTATAATTAAGAAACACACAACATACGACTATCACTATCACTGTACGTCTATGGGTGGGCGGGTGGGTCACTATCACTCTAGGCTACGTCTATGGGTGGGCGGGTGGATCACTATCACTGTACGTGTATGGGTGAGCGGGTGGGTCACTATCACTGTAACCAAAAATAACCTAACTACCTAGATATTGTAAGTTAGGTTAGCTTAGGTTGGGTTAGTTTAGTTTGTGTATGGGAGGGTGGGTGAGCAATACGACCGTTTGTGTGTGTGAGGGTGGGTGGGCAATACCGCCGTATGTGTATGGGAGGGGGGAGTGTGTTGTTGTTGTTAACCTGTGTAGCCAAGGGTTACATCGTACTTGTTCCTGGCCTCTGTTTTCGCTAATCCCAGCGGAACTAGCCTGGAGTCCCGAGTGACTCCATGGCAGTGAGCAGCAGCATTGTCAATACCCACCCGCCCACCCTTACACGTACAGTGGTATTGACCCAACCACCCACCCTTACACGTACAGTGCTATTGACCCACCCGCCCACTCTTATACGTACAGTGGAATCTGTCTGGAAACCCACTCTCCCAACCATACAAAAACAGTGGTATTGACCAACCCACCTATTCTCGTATAGTGACATTGACAAACCCAACCCACCCACTTATACACAAACATTAATATTGACCCACCCACCAACCCATACACAATCGTGATATTCATCCATACACCATAGTGGTATTGACCCACCTGCCCACTCATACAAATAGTGATATTGACCCACACAAACACCTATACACGTATGGTGGTGATGAACCATTAATGTAGCATTAATGGTTCAAAAAACCATTAATTGAACCGATGGATGATTTTGATTATGGAGCACGACATTGTGAGCAGGGCCGCCGAGAGGGGGGCTAAAGGTCCAAATGCACCAGGCCTTTGAGGTCTTAAAGTTTTTATGTTATGATAGATGTCTTTGGCAGAAAGACTAAAAAAAGTAGTGATTAGTAAAAGCATATGTATTGCGTGCAAGCTTTCAGTTATTTAAGTTTATTGAATTTAAAATGGTAGTGGAGAAAAATCATTTCAGAAATATTATTATTTTGGCTTTTTTAATGATACCATGAAACGTGTTAATATCTATTTGTACATCTATTTTTAACTATCTTAATGTTAATTAATGTGAACTTCCACAATTATACCTAAACGCTTGTTTAAAAAATATTTTTACTTTATTTAATGAAAGTTTGGGGATTGGGGCCTCCAAATAAGCTTGTACCCCAGGCCCCTAATCCCTCGGCGGCTCTGTAAATAGCTACCGAGCTGAGCTCTTTCCTTGTCTTGTAAAGAGATTTTTTAGTACCTGACTGAACAGTAATTTTGTAAAATAATTTCATAGCTTAAAATTTTTAGCTAGTAAAATTTTCAATTTGTAACAAACTTATTGTGATCAAATATTGTTGAATTTTATTGATAAGATCATCGTGAGTCCATTCCCAGAATTTATCATATCATTATATTGTAATGACGCAAGATACGCTAAATTTTCTTTAAAACAGAACTACAAATACTTTTTCGTAAAATAAAAATAATTGATTCCTCAATTCGCAAATGCTATTTACTAATTGTATTTACTTTAAGTTGATTTATTTTCCAGCAGAATGCCTAAATAGGCGTCCTTTCATTTCTTAAATAATTTTAATAACTTAACTGTCACACGTATTCTGATTGGTACAGTTATGTTAATATTTTTTTTTTACTTCATCACGTTCTAAGTAGTGTATTATTGCACCCTTCTTTTAGTTTATATCCATAGAGGAATACATTATTGTGAAAAAAATCAGCAAATTATGTACTGGCATATTACAATAAATGTAAAGATTATTTACTTACGACCATGTCACAAAATCAGAATAAATAGGCCTATTAAATACTTTCTTGAAATGCAGGCAGGTTCAATACTGATCGAATGACACCCAAATAGATAATGAACAACGTGAGAAACATTCGTTTCCTTTGAAGTGGTCCAAAGACCGCCTCGACAGAGTGACCGGCCGAACGTTTTCGACTCCATACATAGTGTGCATTCGACGAGCTCTCTCACCTTCGTACAACATTTGGGCATACTCGCTTATGATGTACAACAGGTTTAGAGTGAGGATGTCCCTCAACAAAAGGCAATTAGATTTTTAGGCCGGCCGAAGTGCGAAGGTAATCGCAACTTCAGCCAGCGTCCAAAGATTAATGTCAAGACTAACAAAGTCTAGGACAGTGCTTTTTATTTGTTGAGTAGAATGATTGTATTGTTGGTCTAGTTTAAAAGACAGTATCAAAATTAACTGGCATTCTAAAACTTTATTAATAGAAAAAATTATCTACATAAATTTAAAAAATAAAAATTATTACGTTTATGTAGTCGTTATAATTTGTATTTATTTTACTGCCTGCAAATATTAACCAAATAAATAAGGAAATCAATTAAACTAAAACATTTATTACTTTTTAATGAGAAAAACAACGACTTTAGCGCTGCCTATTGGCAATATTGTGAGTTTCATAGGCCGAGGAGTAGTCCCGCTACTAGTGGACATTTAATACACCGTTAATAATTTTTTGCTAAAGACAGGTCGTTATTTCAAACCTTTATTATAAATGTAATGTATAATTCATTATATTATAAAATATAATAGTCTACAAATATTTTTAAATAATTAACTATTGTAATTTTGTAAAATTTACCAACAGTGGTCCATTCAGTGTCGAATTAACAGTAACATTTTATTTGCACATCACAATATACATGCATATTTGCATATACTTTGTACATAATTTGCATTATGCATTTGCCCAACTAAATGATAATTTTATAGTATAAAATAATTAATATGAGATGTGTGGAAATAAAATCTAAATCTTTTTGTTTGAATAGCATATTTTACCTAGGACTTTGAGGAATTGCTCTTTTACAATGGCAGACCCAGATATTTAATTACAACAGAAATTATAAAAGTATCTGTGCAACAAAATTAATTTATTTACTTTAAAAAATTTAAATAAATATTAGTATTATAATAGTTTTAACACATTTCTTCATAATGTTCTGCACTATGTACAATTCAACTTCTCTGGAGTAATCTTCAGGTACATTTATGTAAGGTTATAAAACAATATAAATAAACCAACTAAGACGTCCAAATTATTCATAGCTGTTGTATTGATAATATGTATATATATATATTTTTTTTTTTTGGCAGAATAACTTATAAGTTAATCTTTCAAAGAGTAAATTTTTAGAAATTGTGTCTTTGTCATTTAATATCAAATTAAAATTTATTTGGCTCTTTTATAAATTTCAAGTCGTTCTAAAGTCGACCGACATTAAATTACTTTTCTTGCAAGTATGTAAATTTTCTAGACTTGTTTCTATATTTTTGTAATTGTGGCCTGAATTATTAAGATGTTCTTCATATTTAAATCTTTGTGACATTGTTAATGCATTAATATGTTCATCAAATCTAGTCTTGAAAGAATGTCCAGTTTGTCCAATATAGTGACTTTGACAATCATTACTGTTTAATTTGTTAATGCCACTTTTATCAATGTTTGAAGACAGTTTGTTTTTATTTTTTTATAAAATTACTAAGATTGTTATTGTAGTAGGTTAAATATTTTAATGTGTATTTCGCAGTAAATGTTAATAATAATGTAATCTATTAAATATATACTTATTGTATATGATATTAAAGGTTCTTATTACTGTCCCAGACCGCAATTATCGTGAACACCACCCACCCTTCAGTATTCAATGCAAATTGTTTCCCATTTCGGCCAATCTAGAAGCTTTCAGAAAGTGTCATAGTCTATGGCCATTGTTATAATCTTCCAGAATGCTGGTCGAAGTCCATTCACATTGTACTTATGGTAACTTCTGGATTGAAATGGCGCCTAGTAAAAAGACGCTCTGGTTGAAAGTGACAGTAAATTGATGTGTGTTAAACCAGTTTATGATTTGTTGTTTAAGTAAAAGGAATTACGATATTACTATTAGGTTCAACAGTTTCTTAAATAATAAGGCGATTCCCCTCTGTAGCAACTATTGTTTTTATTTACACCAAGGTAAGTAGAAAAAATGTAGGTATCATGATGACGTCATTGGAGAGATCTGCTGACTTATACAGGACTTATGCTGACTTATGTAGGATGTAGTAGGATCTGTCACTGTGTTTGAGGAAAAGTGTTAGAACGACTTGCAGAGTACTGCAGTAACACGTTACGATAACCTAATATTTTAATAATAATGTTGTTACAGCTGATTTATCACATTAGTGTCTTCATAGTGATTTACTATTTACTTTTTAGAAAGCTATTGTCAACCATTAATGTGTATGATTAATTTAAGAAGAATTTATTGTTATTATGTTATTAATTATTAAATTATAATAAGAATTATTCTTAGCCTAGAAATACAAATGTTTGGTGAAATTGTTAGCTGACGTATATATAGTTAGGAATGGCACTAATATAACATAAATAAAGGCCAATATTATTCTTTATAATTTTGTAAATGAAGAAAATTATATTGTGTTCTAACAAATATTTTGACACAATTTAGTAACGATGAATGTTTGGTTTACATAGGCCTAGTACGTGTCCTCACGTAAAGATGCTACCGGTAACACAGTTTCTGCAGTTCCAGTTCCAGATACTAGACTACAAATATTAGTTATAGTTTACCGCGACCGGCTACAGCGATAACTGTTTCTTATTACCAATACTATTGTCTATTCCGTTGCGTAAAATAACGCTTATGTCAACAGCTAGTGGAACGATTTCACCAAAGACGTCATCATGATACATACCTTATGTTCTTCTGCTTACCTTGATTTACACTCTCTAATTTACTTGAAACTATTATCACTTAGAAGCAAACCATTCTTTTTTACAATAATTATTGTCACTTACTACACACGAGTTTACGTTCGCTCAATATTTGGCACTTCTCGTAAACTGTCTCTGTTAAGCATTTATCACTTACCGACTCTTTCATAGGCTGAAGACTGAAAACTCACACTGCCACCTTGTAGAATGACACTCTTACTGACTCTGGCACTCTGTTTAGGTCAGACAAAGGATGTCTTTTTATAAGGTTCCTCTACAATCCAGAATATTCTTGTAATGTAGACTAGAAACGGCCCGACACTCTGGAAGGTTCTAATAATGCACAGAAAGTATCGAACTGTCTGAGCGCTTCTAGATTGGCCCAGAAACCGGCAGTGATTTGCCGCAACCCACCGTGCATAGAGAAGGCAACACTCTCGAGAATTGGTGAGGTCTGTAACAGTATGAATCTGAATCAGCATGGAAAACATATATCACAGACACACACTTATTATGTGTGTTTTTTATTATTATATTTTTTTATTATTTTTATTATATATTATTATAATTTTTATTATTATAAAAATTATGTGAATTTTTTAGTATTTCGTTAGTGAAATATGCAACACTTCAAATGTTTCACTCAAAAAATTAAATTGTGGTCCACTACATTGGACCTTCAGTAAACAAATATCACTCACTTCATTCTAATAAAAAACACGAACCGTACACTTGTTTTAGCCCACTGACGGCTGATTCGTGTGAACCAAGTGGCCGTGCTAAGAACTGTTTGCTCTAACTTACTATTCTCGCAACATATATTTAAAGACCACCCTAAAAACATAAATGTAGATTACAAAACGGAATCTCTTTATAACCAAACCAAACCATCTTCCACTGTTTATGGGCACTGGTAATGGCTTACTTCTCGTTCTGCTGGCCAACATTTCAATAACTTATAACGACATATTTAATTCGACTTCAAATCAAATCAAATCAAATCAAAATTGCTTTATTTTTAACAATTATAAAATTGCATAATAGCGTCATCCATATGTATTAATAAATTACGTTAGATAAACATCACACCAATTACATGTATAACACATACAATATCATTCTAATACTAATCACAATGATTATAATACAGCCACTTCAAAACAATAATTGGTCTACATTATTTTTACAATAATTATAGCACTATTATTTTTACTATTTTATTCCTATCCTAATTACTATCTAATTACTTATCTAAAAACTCCCTCACACTGTAACAGCAACGAGATAACAACATGCCCTTTACAACCCTGCCAAATTTGTTTATGTCCTTTTCTGCTTTGATAGGTACAGGAAGCGAGTTATAGAGTTTAGTGGCATTTAATTTTAGATGATTTTCAAAAAAACTTGTCTTGTGTCGGGGAATACAAATGTTTAGTCGACCACGAAGCCCATACCGGTTGGAAGAAGTGACAGATGCAAAGAGTTCAGGGTGCTTACGTACAAACATGATACACTGAAAAATGTAAATGGACGGAAAAGTTAAAATATTGTATTCTTTAAAAATTGGCTTACAAGAATATCTGTAGGGCTTTCTAAAAACGGCTCTGATGGCTTTTTTTTTTTTGGAGTTTAAATAAAAAATGAGTTTTTGAAGATTCGTGGCCCCATATGACAACAGAATATGATAAGAGGGGGTATATTAGTCCATAGTAAGCTGGCAAAAGAATCCTATCATCAACAAAAGCTGAAAGTCTTCTTAGAAGGAAAATTCCAGAACTAACACGCTTACTTACGGAGTCAATGTGGTGATCAAATTTCAACCCGTCATCAATGTAAACACCCAAGAACTTAGTCACCACACTAGGCGTAACTTGTTCGCAGTCAACAAAGAAGGTTAGACATTCGGATTGCTTCCTGTCACTTATATGAAAATCCAGGATCTGAGTTTTGTTATTATTGAGGTATAAATTATAATTTCGAAACCACTGACTTAGTGCATTTGAAACTTCATATACTCTAACCTCCAAGTCAGATCTGTTTAGTGATGTCACAGAAACTGAAGTGTCATCAGCAAACTGACAAACCCGTGAGCTGGATGAAACTTGGGACAGGTCATTAACAAAGAGAAGGAAAAGGATCGGACCAAGCACCGAGCCCTGTGGGACACCTCTCAGAAGAGGACACGCTTCTGAATAAGCCACTCGTTCAAATCCATCTGAATCAATAAATGAAACTTGCACGGTTTGCTCCCTTCCCGACAGATATGACGCGATCCAGGTCAGGGAAGTACCTCTAAGTCCCATAGCATTTAATTTCTGTAAGAGGATACAATGATCAACCATGTCAAAAGCTCTGGTAAGGTCAAAAAACACTCCCACAGCAGATTCACCCCTATCAAGGGTCTCAACAATAGTAGATATTAGGGAATAAATGGCGTCACTCGTGGATTTTCCCTTTGAAAATCTGAATTGACAACAGGACATAATGTTGTTCTTACTAACAAAATCAACAAGTCTGATCAGGAAAACTTTCTCAAAAACCTTAGAGAATGTAGATATTAAGGAAATTGCCCTGTAATTGCAACACTCCTCCTTACTGCCCTTTTCATTTTCTAATTTGTATTTCTAGGCTAGTTAATTTAATAAATTAAAATGAATGTAACTAGCTCAGTTCCAAAGGATTCAGAATACATACCTTTAGGCCCACCTGATTATTTAACCTAAATTCCAGCAGTATGTTATTCAGCATTACTTTTTGTAGTATAAATTTTGTAAGAATAAAATAACAAAAAAAATTGAAAGCCACTCTTAAGATGTGTTAAAAAAATGAGCAGAATCGTTTTGAGAATTGAATCTTCAATACAGTATATTGAAGAATTGAACTTAATTGCTGTGGAAAATAATATTTGTCAAGAACTACAAATAAATAAAACTACCGGGGTGCCGGAATCCGAAGGTAAAATCTGAAAATTAGCCTTGCAAACTCTTCAAATATTACTTTTTGTGGGGTTATAACAATATTAAAACTTAGACCTTAATACTTATAATCCATTATGATGTATGCGATGCGGACAAAAATGGAAGAATAGTGGGTTTTTTAATAAATAAAAACCATCTTAAAAACTTGTAGGCCTTATATATCACTTTTTGTTTTGCAATGTTTCGTTTGCATAAATAAATGATCTATATTATTTCGTGTGAGTCAGCTATTTGACTATTCTAAACAACGTAGTCTTTAAATTGGAATGTAATATTTATAGATAATACGACAATAAGTAATCGTCCAGATCACTGGAATGAGGTCGGGTGGAGATGTCCGGCGCCCCCTTAATCCACAAAAATGAGTTAGAGCTATAAGGCAACCCAACCCCACTTCCGAAAAACCAAGAAGACCGCTACAACCCGATTCAAAGCCCTCCGCTTCCTCAACAACAGACACCAGGCGTGCTCTGCCAGAACTTTCACCTCTCTCTACACCACCGTCATCCGCCCTGTACTCGCGTATGCCCATCCAGCCCTCACCTCCATCCCCCTTAACCACCTCTCCAACTTTGAAAAAACCAAGCGACGCACCATGTGCTTAACTTACAACCTGGACCCCAACCACAGCTCCCAAGACCTTTACACTCTGTTCCATATCCCCACCTTGCGTGAGTTCCTCAACCAACTCAACCAGAACTACCTCGCCAAAGCCACCGATTCCCCCATACTGGCAGAGTATTTTACCGAACCCTACACCACTAGCCAATACTTCACCATCCACCACCTGATTCACAGCCAATTTTGATCCACCACCCAACTCCCCCCAAACCACTAGCCACACCTCACACGACCCGTTACTGACGCTACTCTCGCCCACTCCCCAATGCATATAAACTGTTCATTTCCGACTCACCCTCAGTCAGCTCACTAACAATTTTCATTTTTCCATGTTGTTCTTCTTTTGTCTTTTTCAGGGGCCGTGGTTCCTCAGGACCTTTTTTCCGGAGACCCGGGCTGCCTGCTTGCCTCGTGCAGTCATGATGGTTGCGATCCAACACCTACTACCTACCTATCCTAGGCTGAAGAGGCCCTAGGGGCCTAAACAGCCGTAGCTCCCTGCTACACCTTCACGAACCGACCGACCGACCAGGCACGCTGACTTAACACTTTTTTTAGTTATAGCTAGCCCCAATTAAAAACACAAAATACAGTGTTTTACATATCAATCGTAAGTCCTTAAAATGTAACAATACTACACCAAACTATAGGTATCTAGGCCAAATATAATTTCCTAGGGACCAAGCACATAAAATATATATAATAATAATAATGGTTGTAATAAACTAAAGTTTCATAATGAATTGCCTCCGGACCACTGTTTAGTTATACTAGAGGTTTATATTACCTTATATTCAGTCAAGTAGCCTAACACGTCATCAGATGGCGACCGACTTCGACTAACTCATGTAGTCATTCTCAAGTCGAAAATACATACAATCTTTACTTATGTGAGGTCGTCATAAGTCTTTAAAAACACTGAACACACACGCATGGATGACACACAAAAAATACAAAGCGAACATTTAATAAAATTAAAATATGGCAGAGACACGGTCGGTACAAGTCGTGGGTGGTGCAGGTTGCGAGTGAAGACTTATGACGACCTCACATGAGTGAACATTTTATGTATTTTTGGCTTTAGAATGACTACATGAGTTAGTCGAAATCGGTCACCATCTGACGACGTGTTGGGCCACTTGACTAAATATAAGGTATAAACCTCTAGTATAAAGTAAAGTTTGTTTAGATACCTTATTTAATAAACTGATTTAGTGAATAATATAAAATTGCGGGTTATAACGTTTACGACCACCGTTTATAATATAAATGGACAATGTTGACGTCTTTCGTCTTACGTGGGGGGCCTACACCACCGATGTCTGGGCTGTCAGTCTGGCCCGCAGCCTGAGCGTGAGAACCGGAGTATTTATCTGTTGTTTCCCACGATGTACGCCTACTTATGAAGACAGTTCTTTGCTTGTGCCAATTATAGTCCTATTTAGGCCAACATACTGTAATTGCTCATTTATTATAATACAGTACGCAACCTTTTCTGTACACGATAAACAAATCCGCATAACTGCTTAAAATGCTCTTAAAATTCAGTAAGGAATTATTATACTAAACATTATTTTTACGACCTTATTTCCTTATTTGATTGAATTATTTATTAGTTATTGTATAGTGTGTAATTACGAATGTTTTACGTCAGCCAGAGTAAACAAACGTCAAAAATAGCTAAATAAATACTAAACAAAATTCAGTACAAATAAAACGTCACACAACACACAATTTTTTCAATATATAAATTCATTCAAGCACAAAATGAACAAATATATTTCAATACAAGTACAAAATGCACAAATATTATGGTGATCGATTTCGGTGAACCACGCTCACCTTCCTCAGACCAGAGGTATTCACAAAATAATGGAAAATGGTGCTTTTAAAAACAAAAAACCTGAAAGATCTAATGTAGCTAAACACCTTCTTAATTGTACCCTCAGTTTGAATAAAATAGATGAAAATGTAGATATTCTAAAAATTTGTAAGAAGGGCCGTACTATGAATGCTTGGGAAGAGTTGTTTATTTCAAAAGAAAAATGTAAGGATCGTGGTAAATTAATGAATGAACAGGTTAATTTTGATTCCGAAATAGTTTTTAATGATGTATTTTCAGCGACTAAAAGAACAGAAGTAACAGCCAATAGGATTAACCAATTATCACAGCAGCCGCTATTTTGACGATTCCAGCCAATGGGATCACGTGATCATAGGCCTATAAATTGAGTTGTTGAACACCATTTTCCATTCTTTTGTGAATCACTCTGGTATGAGGAAGGTGAGCGTGGTTCACCGAAATCGATCACCATAATATTTGTGCATTTTGTACTTGTATTGTAATATATTTGTGCATTTTGTGCTTATTTTGAATAAATTTTGTGTTGTGTGACGTTTTATTTGTACTGTATATGTACCAACATGTATTATGCTAATTAAAACACTATTTAAACAAAATTTTGTTTTTATCATTTTGATGGTTTGGTAGTTTTTGTGTATTACTAACTGCAATCACTTTATCATGCTACCAAAATTCCTAACATTTACGGAAAACAAACAAGAGATTTTAATGAGTTTTAACACTTTTTCAATTAGCACCACCAACTTCACAGAGCTGTGAAGACCAGTGAGAAGTTTGCCAACCTAATTTATAGATTTATCATAGATGTAAATTTAAAAGAACAATGGGTTACGAACAAAATATTTTCTTTCAGTCAAAAATTTATACATTTGTTTGTGAATTTGGCCAAAATACCACAGTTTAATTTTATTATTTTTTAAGAGCTAACGAATATTCGAAAGCCAACGAGAACTAGCGAGTACCTAAGGATTGATACGTTTTTATCTTTTTTTATTTGGTTCCTATTCGCCATCCAGCTGGTGACAATGAATAACTTGTCCTGGAGCGTGCCTCCCCGTTTTCCACCTACCCATCCACATTGCTTATCAGTCTGTGGATGAGGTTGGACGCTCCGATAAGCCGCTCGTAAGTGTGCAAGCTTGCCTACCTGCCCGTGTCTGATCAGGCCCAGTTACGTATTTCTACATGTGCTCCTTCCTTACGAAGTAATTTTATTATTTCAATAACGTATTCAATTATTGGTGTGGTGTCCTTTAGTAATAACCACAGTGAGGCTAGTTGTATGTTTTGTGGTATTACAACATAAATTGACGTTACTACTATTGCTAGAATTAAAAATCATTTCACACCCTTTCTTAATAGGATTGTACAATTCAATCGAAATGAATTGCCCCAAGTGCAACCGCGACGTGTCTGGTGGAAAGAGTATTGTGAATTGTGTGGACTGCAGTATGCAGTACCATGTGGCTTGTTGCCGCATTCGCACTGCCGCCAAACTGTCGTCGATGACACCGCAGGCCATCGCTGCTTGGAAGTGTGACGAGTGCGCCAACGACACGTCCAGTATAAAATCGGACTCCGACGAACCGAAAATTCTTGATATATTACGGTACATTCAACATGACATTACTGACTTCAAGCGATCAAATAAATCTGGTTTCGAAGCTATTAATTTAAGTCTTGGAAATATGCAGACGTCAATCGAGAATCTCAAGCAACAGTTGGTAGCGGTCAAAAATGAAAATAAAACTCAGAAAGACGAATGCAGTAAACTCCGTAAGGTTAATGTTGCTATGGAGGCAAGAGTTACCAGTTTAGAAAACCACGTAGAAGACCTGCAGCAGTACTCGCGGAACCGTAACGTGGAAATCAAGGGCGTCCCTCTGACTAAAAACGAAAACATTTACCAGGTTCTCGAGTGTGCTGCTAAGGCATTGGGAATCGCATACGATCGCTAGAGCATATCGACCGCGCACCGACTTCCTACTCCTAAGGGGAAGACTTTCCATCCGTCCATAATCTGCCAGTTCGTGAGTAGGACAACCAGAGCAGATTAGATCGCCGCAGCCAGGATGAAGAAACTGCAATCTACCGACTTGGCACCGTCTCTGCGTCCATCTCCAGTATTCATCGTCGACCACCTGACCACACACACAAACGACTTTTGGGCTACGCTAAGTCTCTAGTGAAGGACGGCCATCTCGCCTTCGCTTGGTTGAGGGATGGAAAGATATTGGCCAGGAAGACGGCAGACTCCCGGGTGAAAAGAGTGTGAAGACGTGGACAGCATCGCTCATCTTGGCAGCGATGGACCACTGGACCCTCTGAACACCAGGATCAATTCACTCCCGGCCAACGCTTGAAATACTGAGTCATAGTACAATAGGTACCTTAATCATGTTCTGTTTTTCTTGTTTTAAAGACAGCTTTTAATAATAATAGCATGTTTTGTATAAGGCATTATTTTAAATAAGTAATTATACTGTATATGTTTCTTTTCATTCTTATTTCTAAACTTATAACTATGTGTAATAATAATCTGTCAACGGTCTTCAGTTTTTCTTATTTAACAAGCTCAAATTTAATTATGCTGTTTGTTATAAGCTACCGTAACAGTTATAATTTAATAATTATTGTTTGTAATGCTCAATTTTCGTAATCGTTTCTTTATTATTTTGATTAACGACAGCATTATTTTTTTATTTAAAAGATTTGTCTTCGAAGGATTTGTCAAACATTATATCCATTAGACTATTATTAACTTTATCTCGTTATTATTATTTTGATAAAAATCATCTTTCAGAGTTAGGTTAAACTACATAGCAGTAATAACATGTTTTATTATTTCTGTTTTTTATTGATAAGAAGTGTATTATAATTCGGACCAACAAGCATGATTATACATTATATGTCTTATTTTTTTTTACGTATATTCCAATCTTTAAATATATTATAGTTGATTCATTAAACTATATATTATCATCTTATAATCAGATCAAAACACATACGTCTCTCTAGTTTATCTAAGTATTCTCCGTTGTGGTATTGTTATGTAATAAATGTGTTTTTGTAGAGCAAAATCACGATTATAACAGGATTTCTTTCTTTCATTTAATCCGATCGTTATTTCATATTAATATTAAATACGTTTATGTATGTTAAGAATTCAAATAACTACTTTCAATATAATTTTTTATTTATCCTTTTTACAATTCCTGAGTTATGTGGAGTGTCTAAATATGTGTGTAGTGTACTTAATATGTACATGGTTTAAAGTTTATTGTTTATGTTTAGCCTTAATTTCACGTTTTTGTAGGATAAATTCCTTGTACACCATCTACCCAAGGAATTACATAAACAACAAAGTAAGTTCATTTTTTCTTTTTTCTTTTAGTGCTACATTAAAATATATTGTTTGCCTTGTGATCGTATGACTGTTCCATTATCAAAACACGTACTGCCTACGTCTTTTATTACATTATCAATTATCTTTTCATGGATGGTTATAAATTAAATAATATGTTTTATAAGATAAGATAGAAATCATTTTATTATTATTTTAATGTGTTTTAATTTTATTTCATAATTTATATTTAATATATATTTTCATCATTGTTATTGCAACTTTAATCGCATATCCTCATTATATCCATCCCTATATTACTAGTAGTCTTTACTAATTGAAGAGTAAATATTCAAGAAGCACGATTAGTTCATGTTTGGTACCATACTGGATCTTTTCATTTTATGTTATTGAAGAATTGTTTTTATTTACTTAATTTTAAATAGTTAGGTCGTAAAATCTTTTTTATCTTTGTTGTGATTTAGGCCTTTACACATTGTTGCTTTCTTTTAGTGACATGGGTTTAGTTCAATAAATACCTTTAATTACTTGTTGTATTCAATATGGGCAGGTAGGACAGTAATCTGACTGTATGGACGATGTAATAGATGAGATTGCGAATTGCAGAGTTGTCAATGCATGCGTATATGAGGAGGCAGATGATTTTAAATTTTTTGTAGAAAAAAATGCAAACTTAAAGAATTTCATAACTCTTTTAAGTGTGGATATCAGTAGTTATAACAAAAATATAGATGAGTTACTTATTATATTAAATAATTATAGTTTTAATTTTGATGTTATTGTACTAACAGAGACTTGGATAGATGAAAGTTGCGTTAATGCGAGTATGGATGGGTATGATGTGATTGTGAATAAATATAATAAAAACCAGATTGATGGCGTGATTGTGTTTGTAAGTAAATGTTTGTGTGTGTGGTCTGAGGAAGTGAGTTTGCATGGCGCTACATGTATCAAAGCAGATAAATGCTTGGCAGTGATCGGCTGTCGCTGCTGTCTGTCTACCGGAGTCCATCGAGCGACTTTGGCCTGTTCATCGATGACCTTGAGTCTTATCTGGACGATCGTGCAGGAGGAGTTCGCACTGGCTGGTTGGGGACATTAATTGTTGTATTTTGCCTGGAACTGCGGACCCGCTAGCTCAAAAATACCTCGATGTACATTATGGAGCAGGATTTGTTAGCTGTATCAATATTCCAACTAGGGTTACAGATGTCTCAGTCAGCTGTATAGATCATGTATTTACAGACGTAAACGACGTTAGTTTAATTAAATCCGCGGTGATTAAGTCTGAATTAACCGATCATTATTTTATAGCCGCTCAATACCAATCTTACACCGAGAAATACTCAAACGAGTCTCCTTTCAACAATAAAACCTCTTTATTTGATGTAGATTCAGCTGGTCGTCTTATCTCTGGTTGGGATTGGTCCCCGGTAATGAACGCTGCTGACGCCAATTCGGCCAGTAATACGCTTGTACAACAATTTAAAAGTATTATTGATATGTCAATGAATGTAAAAAAGGTTTTATCAAAAACATCACGACTAAAACCCTGGATGTCTAAAGCTTTAGTGAGATCGATACGGACCAGAGATGCGATGAGCAGGAGATTGAAACAGCAACCGTTTAATATTGAACTGAAAATTCGCTTTAGAAATAACCGCAACATTTTAACAACCTTGATTAAATCCGCAAAACATTTACATTATCGCAGGTTAATTAACGAATCAACACATAATAAACGAAAAATGTGGAAAAACGTGGCTGAAGTCATGGGTTTAAACAAAAGTAAAGATAAATTTCATGTGGAGCATTTAAAAAAAAATTATATTCCAAAAAATGAAGGAATAAAATACATCGCTGATACATTAAACGACTATTACGTAGGGGTAGGAACCAACCCAGCCGGGAGCTGTTCCTCCTGTATCCGAAACAGTGTTGATCGACCAGGAGTTTGGAGTGGACTTCGACTTCCAGCTGGAGCCGGTGACGGAGGAGGGACTGATTCATATAGTCTCGAGCATGAAGCCCCCGGCCCTGATAACATTCCGGCATCTGTAATAAAATTTTTTTTGAATTCATAAAACTCCCACTACTTCATGTAATTTATGTATAAATCAGGGTGTTTTTCCAACTATTTGGTAAAGTGATTCTAATATATAAAGGTAGCCCAAAGGACCAATGTGTCAGTTTTAGACCAATTACTTTAACTAGTGTATTGTCTAAACTAATCCAAAGAAGCGTAAGATGCCAATTTGAAAATTTTATAACCGATCACAATATTTTGTTTCAAAATCAATTCGGCTTCCGGAATGACCACAATTTAAATGACGCCTTGTTTTTGGTTACAAAAAATATACATAACGCTATTGAGCGAAACAAAAAATCTTTAGTTGTCTTCATAGACCTTGCCAAAGCATTTGATAATGTGGACAGGGGTTTGTTGATCGAAAAGCTTGAATGCATAGGAGTAAGGGGCACGGCATTACATTGGTTTCGAAGCTATCTCAGTGATCGGTATCAGACAGTGTCAATTTATGACCAATTTAGTTCAAATAAAAAAATAGAGTACGGCGTTTTGCAAGGAAGTTCGTTAGGTCCTCTCTTGTTCTTAGTATTTGTAAATAATCTAGGTAAAATATATTTAGCTGGGGGCCAAATATTTCTTTATGCCGACGATACTGCCATTTTGTTTGAAGGCAACAGTTGGAGGGAGGCTTTTGGATTGGCGGAGCGCGGTCTGCTCACTGTCAAGCGTTGGTTTGATCAATGTCGGCTCACTATTAATATTTCCAAAACAAAATGTTTGCCTATTTCTTTAAGAGCCGACTGCGATCCTGTAGATTACAATCTGCGCCTGCATACATGTGGAGGACAGCGTGATTGTGTGACGTGTGAATGTGTGGAGCTTGTTAATGAATACAAATATTTGGGCATTGTTTTCGATAGTCGCATGAGGTGGTCGAGTCATATAAACTATCTAAGGAATAAACTCCGAAAATTCATATTTATATTTTCCTATTTTAACAGAGTACTTGAACCAGATTTACTAAAATCTGTATATTATGCGTATATAAAATCTCAGCTTCAATACGGAATTAATGCTTGGGGTGGATGCTTCCAAACTAATCTTTCACCTCTTGAAATAACTCAGAAGACAATAATTATATCAGCATTACAAAAAAATCGACGTTTCCCAATGGACTTACTTTCTGATGAATTCAAAGTTCTAAATTTATCTCAACTGTATATTAGAAGTTTATTGATGTACATTTTCAAAAATAAAAACAAAATGTTCAATCAGATTCAACACTCATATTTAACCCGTACTTCTACAAATCTCGGAATTAATGTGCCTCGATTGGTTAAAACATTAACAACGACATCATATC
This sequence comes from Stictocephala bisonia, assembly GCA_035578905.1. Lineage (NCBI taxonomy): Eukaryota > Metazoa > Arthropoda > Insecta > Hemiptera > Membracidae > Stictocephala > Stictocephala bisonia. The sequence continues at coordinate 605,859 of JAQJVL010000077.1, read as the reverse complement.
ATTATATCGCAAATATCGTGTATTCAAAAGCTCCTCGCCATATTAAGAATCCTCTACCATGTAGCATAAATGTTTATAATAAATCTGTCAACCAGTGGATCGTTGAAATTGGTAGAGCAGAAATTAAAAGTTACTTTCGTTCCTCCTACTTATAAGTATCGCACAACAGCCTACATTCAGAATGATGACGCGCGCGTGTGTGTTTTTTTTTTATGCATGTCTGAGTTGTACCTGTGTGGGTGTGTGTGTGTGTGTGTGTGTATGTGCGTGCTGTTGTTATGGTGCGGCTGTGTGTGTGGTAGGGGAGTGATGTGAGTACGTGTAAATGTGACTGTGAATGTGTGTTTGTATGGTAGGTGAGGGGTGTGAAGTCTCTGCTAATAATAGCTCCTGATACAATAAATATTAATTTATTACTTTTCCCTTCTTATTGCGCATGAATATATATGATATTCTTTATATCAAACTAGTTTTAAGTTATATTGTTCTTTATGCTATTTAGTAGTAGTGGCCGACAACATTCCGACTCTTCTGGACTCGTTTCCCCACACACAGGCAGCCGCCCATGTGGGGAACCAATTTCATGTATTTTTGTAATATATTTCTGTTTATATGTTATAAAGAGGAATAAATGGATTTTATAAGGAGGAAATGGCACTCGTCAGTCACCCTTGTGTCCAGTGTGAGCTATCGTAGTTGACATTGCACAGGCTCTGATCCTAGGATCGCACTTCTGCCTTCTCCTAGTCTCGTAGAGGGATTGGATTCTGGATACCACACAGAACTTTCGAGATGTTTATGCTACTATTTTGTGGTACTTATTTCAATTTTTACTTTAGAGAATAATGGTTATGTCAATTTTTGTTATTAATATTCATATCAAACATGAAGCTTGTAGAGTTTCACCATTTTTACAGTACATATAATCGCCACAAAACACAAATAAATTACAATATTAGCACAAGATTATTTTGTGAATTCCTCTGGTTTGAGGAAGGTACACGTGGTTTGCCGAAATCGATCATCATTGTATTTGTGCATTTTGTTAACTAGGAAATGTTGTAGTATATTTGAGCGTTTTGTGCTTATAATGTAATATATTTGTTATGTTTGACGGTCACATGTACTGTAGGCCTATATGTACCAACCAACATGTATTGTGCTAAAAAAACTATTATTATAACTTAAACAGTAGTAATAGTGGCAGTTAATTATTCACAGGTAACAGTTTTACGATGTAAAACGATTTGTATTAAGAATAAATTTATTCCTTTCAGCAAACACATGCATTGACAAAGTTAAAATATCTTATAATAAATACACCTAAACCTATTATAAATCAATAAAAGGAAATATCACGAATATCCTGCGAGTACATTCTTCTTATGAGTAAAATGCTTTACACTTTAACCAACCACTTACTGGAAATACTTTTGATACCCTACATGTATATTGTTGGATCTTTTCAGTTAATTCACTACCACTACGTTTTTTATTTCTGTTTATTCACAACCACTCGATAAATATTCTATTGCTCTAAAAACCATTCCTCAGTAATTTTTACGTCCACTGTGATAATCCATATCCGCTAGGAATCCTATACCAATGACCTTATCTTATCGCTTTCCAAGATCTTACACACGGAGAGCGCATTCGGCGGTAAGTAAATCATTGGATATACTAGTTTGTGGTCAACTTTAGCAGCCATCTAACCTAACCTAACCTAACCTGACCTAACCTAACCGTAATTGCGATAAAAAAGTAGTGGTATTGAATCAACGGAAAATGTTCAAATAGTTATTGATGAGATTGGTAATCTATTAAAAACATGCACACCTGTATAAAAGTATGTTTGGGTGTAAACACAAGTGGGTGTAAACATAAGTGGGTGTAAACATAATCAATTTGCTCCCTGAACAAATTAAAAATCAAAACCTGAATTTGTTCAAAAGACGTTTAAAACACCTTTTGGTGGAAAATGCTTTTTATTCAGTTGAAGAATTCTTTCAAAGCCGCTGGGACAATCAGTAAACACCCTATCATGCAATTCTGGTGTCAAGTGTGTGAATGTAGGATGCATGTGCAAAATGTATGTATGAATGTGTCCGATTGTGTGTGAGTGTTTTAGGCTAGACTAAATTTTGACTTTTGCAACACCATTTTTAGTTGTATTATGCAATAAAGAATTTATTTATTTATGTTTGTCAAGTTTTAGTGAGTCTAACATATCTTATATACTAATGGTAGACTCAAAAATTCTCGCCCCTCATAAAACGGAACATGGTAATTAATAAAATTATATTTTTAAAATAGTGTTTTTCTTGTAAAATGTAGCATGAGGAATAACATTAATGTATTAACTTTGTTTTGAAAAATAGTTTATTGTTAAAATGAAAACAAGCCTAACACGACCTTGACAAAACAGTGCTACGTAAATAAACCAGTGTATACAGTGCCAGGGTCTGTCAGTATGGCAGTGGAAAGCATTCTGTGGTTATAATTTGGTAAGCTGATTGCCATAGTGGATTTACTCGGGCCAATCCCGTTGTGAGAGCCCCACAAAGCCAGATTATACAGCCAATCAAAGCCATCCAAATCTGAATAGTTCCTCATGATACCATTTAATACCAATTCATATCCATGTACGGGCATACGTTTTTGAAAGTAACTTATTTTTTTCATTTTTTCTAATTAGTGGTGACCTTTGATGTAAAACAATGTATTACCAGTAATTTTGACATGAAAACTTCACTTACTAGTTCACATGGGCCGTCAGGCCTGTGAGTAAACTTTATTCAACAAGTGAAGTACCGACCGTTATAGCTCAGTTGGGGATTCGAGCCTTGGAAACAGCCCTCCGCACTCCAAAGCCTTAGTCTCTGAGCCACCACGCCGGCAATTTAATTTCTCCATTAGTGATATAATTTAAAACCCATTTGGTACTAAATTTTGGTATATCCTTTAACATAAAAATCTGAAGTTAGTTGTTGGCATGTCGCTTGCCCGGCGTAGGCCTACATGTCAATCACGTTGCTTTGTTTTATAGCGATAAAAGTTGTTGATGTACATATTTTTTTCTTTGTAATACTAGAAATATTTTGTATACCATATATACCATTGTACACCAAATGATATATATATATATATATATATATATATATATATATATATATATATTTTGGCTTATAAATTCCACCATGATGGGCTGAGAGGTAGTTGACCCCAAAATGAAAAAGGTTACTGCTCGTAAAAAACTTTAGAGGTACCCACTGTTTATTTAGTGGTACCATTTACTATAAATCTGAAGTACAATCGATATGTTGTTTACCATAACAATCCAAAGTTGCCAAGTTGGCATGCAGCCTCTCAGAAAACGTTATTTTTTAAATTCCTTTTTAAATACTATGTTTTAAAGTTTTAACGTTTTAGAACTAAATTGTACTAACTATTAACTGTTTACCAGATTTCCATCATAGCCGGGCCAGTGACATGTACCTCAGTGACAGTTACACTGACAATATTGTATTATTACTAATATGACAGTTGTCCTCAAGCACCCCTCCCTCATTACCGATAATGGATTATCCCAGCTACATACACCACCACCCCCTCAGCTAAACTCCAATAGCTTCCTCAATTGCCTCGCACGAGTGAAATTTTTTTATGAAGGTCTAACTTATGGAATGTATACATTTCTATGTTTATTTAACTGTCCTGGTTTTGTATTGTTGCTTGTTATTTAATGCCTTGTTTTTGTTTTCTATATTTTACTTGTTTTTTTTTATTTTATACTTAAAGTTGAAATAGGCCTATAGTTTATTATTATTTTTGTTGTTGATAACGCTGTAACGGCTGTCTGGTTTAACAGGTTTTCAACATTTTTATATTGTAATGCCCTAACATGAGCTTAACAAATAGTTATTAAAATAATTATGTTTATATTTTTAATCACGTCACTACAAAATTGGCCCACCCGCCCACCCATACACGTACAGTGGTGATGACCCACTCGCCCGCCCGTACACGTACAGTGGTGATGACCCACTCGCCCGCCCATACACGTACAGTGGTGATGACCCACCCGCCCACCCATACACGTACAGTGGTGATGACCCACTCGCCCGCCCATACACGTACAGTGGTGATGACCCACCCGCCCACCCATACACGTACAGTGATGATGACCCACTCGCCCGCCCATACACGTACAGTGGTGATGACCCACCCGCCCACCCATACACGTACAGTGGTGGGCGTACAGTATGGACTTTCTTTGCATAATGACCATTGAAAAACTATTTGCCCGACTATTCACGAATCAGAAAAATAGGTTCCCCTAATGTTGATTGGCATGTAATTTAAATAGAAACCTGTACAATAAAAAACCCGTTTGATTTAAAACAGTTTATTTTAATTTTATAATGATGAAAAATAAGCCAAAAGCGTATCTTCGGTTCCTTAATATCCCAACATTTGAAATCCATTTATCTTTCCTTTATCAAATGACATTTGATTTACCTTGAGTGAAAATTCCATGTAACGCAACCCACCCGCTTCTCACACACAGCGTAATAACACAGGGCAAATAACAGCACCCGCACCCGTAGGGGGGCGCATCACGGACTTCACGTGCCCAAGTCGTATGTGAAGAGCAGTTAAATAACAGCACCCGCACCCGTAGGGGGGCGCATCACGGACTTCACGTGCCCAAGTCGTATGTGAAGAGCAGTTAAATAACAGCACCCGCACCCGTAGGGGGGCGCATCACGGACTTCACGTGCCCAAGTCGTATGTGAAGAGCAGTTAAATAACAGCACCCGCACCCGTAGGGGGGCGCATCACGGACTTCACGTGCCCAAGTCGTATGTGAAGAGCAGTTAAATAACAGCACCCTCACCCGTAGGGGCACGCATCACGGACTTCACGTGCCCAAGTCGTATGTGAAGAGCAGTTAAATAACAGCACCCGCACCCGTAGGGGGGCGCATCACGGACTTCACGTGCCCAAGTCGTATGTGAAGAGCAGTTAAATAACAGCAACCGCACCCGTAGGGGCGCGCATCACGGACTTCACGTGCCCAAGTCGTATGTGAAGAGCAGTTAAATAACAGCACCCGCACCCGTAGGGGGGCGCATCACGGATTTCACGTGCCCAAGTCGTATGTGAAGAGCAGTTAAATAACAGCACCCTCACCCGTAGGGGCACGCATCACGGACTTCACGTGCCCAAGTCGTAAGTGAAGAGCAGTTAAATAACAGCACCCGCACCCGTAGGGGGGCGCATCACGGACTTCACGTGCCCAAGTCGTATGTGAAGAGCAGTTAAATAACAGCACCCTCACCCGTAGGGGCACGCATCACGGACTTCACGTGCCCAAGTCGTAAGTGAAGAGCAGTTAAATAACAGCACCCGCACCCGTAGGGGGGCGCATCACGGACTTCACGTGCCCAAGTCGTAAGTGAAGAGCAGTTAAATAACAGCACCCTCACCCGTAGGGGCGCGCATCACGGACTTCACGTGCCCAAGTCGTATGTGAAGAGCAGTTAAATAACAGCACCCGCACCCGTAGGGGGGCGCATCACGGACTTCACGTGCCCAAGTCGTAAGTGAAGAGCAGTTAAATAACAGCACCCTCACCCGTAGGGGCGCGCATCACGGACTTCACGTGCCCAAGTCGTATGTGAAGAGCAGTTAAATAACAGCACCCTCACCCGTAGGGGGGCGCATCACGGACTTCACGTGCCCAAGTCGTATGTGAAGAGCAGTTAAATAACAGCACCCGCACCCGTAGGGGGGCGCATCACGGACTTCACGTGCCCAAGTCGTATGTGAAGAGCAGTTAAATAACAGCACCCTCACCCGTAGGGGGGCGCATCACGGACTTCACGTGCCCAAGTCGTATGTGAAGAGCAGTTAAATAACAGCACCCGCACCCGTAGGGGCGCGCATCACGGACTTCACGTGCCCAAGTCGTATGTGAAGAGCAGTTAAATAACAGCACCCTCACCCGTAGGGGGGCGCATCACGGACTTCACGTGCCCAAGTCGTATGTGAAGAGCAGTTAAATAACAGCACCCGCACCCGTAGGGGGGCGCATCACGGACTTCACGTGCCCAAGTCGTATGTGAAGAGCAGTTAAATAACAGCACCCTCACCCGTAGGGGCGCGCATCACGGACTTCACGTGCCCAAGTCGTATGTGAAGAGCAGTTAAACAGTAACTGCGTATTACCCAACTTTTGAGATTCTTATTTTCTTACAATTTTCCAGAAGGATATTTATTTGACAATTACTTTTATAAGAATCCAGAGTTTTTTTTCTTAATATTCATTGTTCTATTGGCATTTGGTCTTATCATTTACGAAACTTATAAATGAATCTTAATTTATTGTATAAACTGCAATAATATGTATTTATTTATTTCTTAATATGACAGATACGTTAGCAGATTTTAATACTTTAATAATATTTGAGTGACTGAATTAAAAATTTATTCAGTAGGTTGGATGTATTTATAGCCAATCAATACATCCAATACTATAGAGTTCAATATCATTGTACGTGAATGGCGGGTGGGTAAATACCACTGTACGTGTATGGCGGATGGGTCAATACCATTGTACGTGTATGGGCGGGCAGGTGGGTCAATACCACTGTACGTGTATGGTGGGTGGGTGGGTCAATACCACTGTACGTCTATGTCGGGTGGGTGGGTCAATACCACAGTACGTGTATGTCGGGTGGGTCAATACCACTGTACGTGTATGGCGGGTGGGTCAATACCACTGTACGTGTATGGCGGATGGGTCAATACCATTGTACGTGTATGGCGGGTGGGTCAATACCACTGTACGTGTATGGGCGGGCAGGTGGGTCAATACCACTGTACGTGTATAGGTGGGCGGGTGGGTCAATACCACTGTACGTGTATGGCGGATGGGTCAATACCATTGTACGTGTATGGCGGGTGGGTCAATACCACTGTACGTGTACGGCCAAAACCACTATGGGTGGGCGGGTGGGTAAATACCACTGTACGTGTATGGCGGGTGGGTGGGTCAATACCACTGTACGTGTATGTCGGGTGGGTGGATCAATACCACTGTACGTGTATGGTGGGTGGATGGGTCAATACCACTGTACGTGTATGGTGGGTGGGTGGGTCAATACAACTGTACGTGTATGGTGGGTGGGTGGGTCAATACCACTGTACGTGTATGTCGGGTGGGTGGGTCAATACCACAGTACGTGTATGTCAGGTGGGTCAATACCAATGTACGTGTATGGCGGGTGGGTCAATACCACTGTACGTGTATGGCGGGTGTGTCAATACCACTGTACGTGTGTGGCCAATAGCACTATGGGCGGGCGGGCTGTTCGATACCACTGTCCATGTATGGCGGTGGGTCAATACCACTGTACGTGTATGGGTGGGCGGGTGGGTCAATTCAACTGTACGTCTATGGTGGGTGGGTCAATACCACTGTACGTGTATGGCGAATGGGTCAATACCACTGTACGTATGCGGCCAAAACCACTATGGGTGGGCGGACTGTTCGATACCACTGTACGTGTATGGGCGGGCGGGTGGGTCAATACAACTGTACGTCTATGGCGGGTGGGTCAATATCACTGTACGTGTATAGGAGTAATGAGAGAGATAAATGCTCCGCCATCTACCCCCTTGCCTCCCCGCTTATCGCGGCAAGTTTCGGTGAATAGCTTTGGGACATTCTCCCCTCAGTGGAAAGGCACCGGCACGACATGGAGCACATGTCGAGCTCCAGGTTACACCTCGCTGGACCACCGCCGCGTTCGCCTTTATGCATGGCCTGCGGTTACAGAAAACAGCCCTAATTCCCGGTATTAGTCCAGGGCGTACTCACGTGGGTGTCTCATGGGTCACGCTTACTTTCCGGGTAGGACTTCCTGTAGGACGCCCGGTACCGCCCGTGGTCGACTATGGGTAGACCCATATCGATCCACTCCTGGGTGAGGGTGTCTACCTTGAGGCATTAGGCAGCCCCTTGGGATTAACCCGCGGGGATCCCACCAGGCCGAACCCTAGCCCTCTTGCACTTTAATAACAATGAACTGTCTTGGCATCTCGTCACAGCTAGGCTGCCGAGGACTCCACAGTCCAAGGAATGCCAACTTGCCCTCACCCTGACGGGTTGCACCTTTTTCAAGGACAGACCCGCCAGGGGCCCATAAGGGATTGCTGTAGGGAGCCGGTTCTCCACCGAGACTACCGAGCCTCCCAAAGGATTAAACCTTAAGAGAGTCATAGTTACTCCCGCGTATTAATCTTGTGCATTAATACATCTTGTGCCCTCTATAGAAGATATTAATGCACAAGATGTATTATCAACCGATCTAGTTATATGGAGTGGAAACGTGAGCATGGACAACAGTTGATTTAAGCAGATGATAGGCAGTAAAAATGACTTTTTTTAAAAACAGTAGACATGATTAGCAGAAGAGCTAGAATAAGGAACGGATTAACTAAGGAAAGATTGAAAGTGATACCGCTAGAAGAGGCTACGGAAAGAAGAAGGATACAGTGAATGGGGCACGTGAAGAGGATATCCCTGGAGAAAGAGGAAAGAGGAAGAAGAGCGACCGACAGAAAGTTGGGAGGACTAAGTGTGAAGGGATGTGCAGAGAAGATGAATGCGGAAACAACAAGTGGAAGAAGAGGAAATCTGGAAAGGAATAACAAAAACTGGAGAAGACTGTGTAGGACGACCCGTGAAAACGTAAATTTCAATAGATGATGATATAGGAGGCCTTGATTGTAGACACTTTACTTTTTTGAAAATAAATGCATAGGTGGATTTGTGTGTAGTTTCAGCCATGTTTAGATTGTCCTGTGTCAAGATTTGGAACATTAAAAATCTGCATGCATTGAGCTGATTTTAAGAATTAAAACAAAATAAATGTTTGATTACGAAAACAAAATATTACCGATCAGAATAAAATGGTAACTTTAGAGACTGTGTAGTAATGTTCTAAGATAATTTCCAAGGATCCAAACAGCCTTCATCCTTTTCGCATATGTATAGGATAAAAGAAGTTTTACAAAAAACGGTAGGCCTACTCTTGATAGTACGTGGATCGCTTTTTCTTGTGTTGTAAGAAAAAGGAAATATACTTTGGTGTCAAGAAAAATTGTTACAAAGAAGAAATTGTGGTAATAGGTCTAAGCTGTTGGTAGACTTGAAGTTTCAGTATATAAGTGGTATATTGGTATATACAACACTTTGACTCGCATGTCACAAGATGATAGACCTAACTGGCACAAGAGGGTGGCTTTTGTAACCCTCTATATACATCTTTTTATCTTCTTCACTCCACTCGATCGCTAAAATTATTACACTAAACCTATTGGAACTACACTGAAATTATTACAACTAATAATAAAGTGACTAACAAACAATAAAAACAGTAAACTAAGTTCTGTATGTAATGTGAGAGTTTTGCCAGAACTCTACTCGAGGTGCTTACTTTTGGTGTTATGTAGGATAGTTATGGCAAGATGATACGAGCATGCCACACACAACAACCCCGAGGCAAGCGCCAAGCCGTAACTTTCCTTTGATGCGTCGAGGAAAAACCGACAAAACAGACGTGTCGGAGCCATAGAACTAAAAGCGGTTCGAGCAGCGATCACAGAATTTGTGCTCGCTGGGTTCAAGGTAAGCGGAAACGAGCCGGCTTCTTTCGCCACACCTTACTTACACCCATTTAATACATATAGATAGTTGAACAGCGATACACATTTAAATGTCGAGTAAGACTGTTTTCCATTGTTTTACCGGTGTTCTTGATATTTTTACCATTAAGTCTTGTTGTATTCTTGTTATTTATATTTCTGAACTACGACGTACTGTGACTATTCAGTTTGTTTTACTCTGATGCACTTGTTAAAATGGCAACATATTGCGTTGCATACAATTGCAAGAACTTCATTGACAAGAATATTAAACTTATACTAATCTGTTTTTGAAAATCATAGGCCTATTTTATGTCTACAGAAAGTAACTGCATTGATTTTGAAGAGCATCAACAAAGTTCAGTTTTAGGTTTTCTATCACATTGTACAGTGTTATATAACATTACTGAATATATGTCTGATTTATCAAACAGTAGTAATTATTACAAATACAGTATACTACACTATATTTGTGAGTTTGTAGTAAAAAAGGTGGTTAGTTACATGAAATGTGTTGAAAACACCAAACTATTACACCGTAAGTTACAAAGTGAATATGTTCAATCACACAGCACTTTCACATTAATGGTTTGAAGAGAAAATCTTGTTAATGTATATAATAATGTTTTTAAATGAATCCATGAGCAACCACCATGTAGGGTTGGAGAGGCATTACTACGGTATGTGTATGTGTAGGTGGGTGGGCCACAACCACTGTACGTGTATGGTTAGGTGGGAGGGCAACCACTATTGTAGGTGTATATTTGGGTGGGAGGGTCACAACCACTGCACGTGTACGGGTAGGTTGGGGAGCCACCACCACTGTATGTTTAGGTGGGAGGGTAACTACCACTGCCTATGTGTATAGGTGGGTGAGAAAGACACCCCCACAGACATCTATGGGTGTGTGGGTGGGAAGTTCAATGAAAATTAAGTACTTATATAGTTTGTTTTTATATAATAAAGACAACCCAAATTTCTGTACCAAGAAATATGTATTAAAAACTGTATGCACTTAAAATGAAATTCGTTTAAAAATCACCCTTTCTTTTGTGGGTCTTTAGAATAGCATACAATCAATGTACTAAAAGAAATAGGTATTATGTCCTTTAAAGCTGTTTTTTGCTTATGCAAGAGAAAAGAATAATTTTGATAAATAAAGAAAAGCTTTGCAAACGCCAAGAACTAGAAAAAATATAGTTTTGTTCAAAAATTAGCAATGCAGTAATACATAAAACTGTTTAAAACTCATTTTACTAAATATATATAACTCATCATCATAAGCTACAGTTAAAGAGTTTAACTAGGACTATATACCGATAAAATGAACGAACGCAAAGAAAAGCAAGAGATTGACATTGTGGGTAACGCACTTTTAACATTGGGGTGGGGCAGGCCAGCGGCAGCCGGCTCTCTCCGCTCCACACTAGCTGTCAGCGTTCCAAGGTCGGGGCTCGGCTCGACAAAATGCTCATCATGACGCTCTTGTCGGCTCTCGGATACGCTAGACACTACCGTAACATGTCGAAATGTTACGTGTTTGCTCTCGGATACACTAGACACTACCGTAACATGTCAAAATGTTACGTGTCGGCTCTCGGATACACTAGACACTACCGTAACATGTCGAAATGTTACTTGTCGACCCTCGGATACACTAGACACTACCGTAACATATCGAAATGTTACGTGTCGGCTCTCGGATACGCTAGACACTACCGTAACATGTCGAAATGTCACGTGTTGGCTCTCGGATACACTAGACACTACCGTAACAAGTCGAAATGTTACGTGATGGCGCTCGGATCGAAAGTGTGTGACGGTATTTTCTAAGCTAGAGGGACGGCTGTAAATTAAAAATTAAGTGTAATTATGTAGTGAGGTAAATATAAAAATATACAAATACAATTTTTTAATCCTGTTAAAGATAAATAATTATTCATTGAAATGCATTATAGATTGCTTGTTGTTATACATTGACAATGATGATGGTGAATTTTGGTTTGTGAAGTTTTTAAAGTGAAAGTCTTACTATTTTAAAGTGAATTTATGTTATTATTAAAAACATAACTATTTTTAGTTAACCTAATAAATTAACAACTAGTTCTTCCGGTGTCAACCGCGTCAAAGGACTATTTACAATATATACAGTTCCAGACGTTTCGCCCATGCTACGATGTGGCATCCTCAGTGGTCAGTCTCAGCCTAACCACTGAGGATGCCACATCGTAGCATGGGCCAAACGTCTGGAACTGTATATATTGTAAATAGTCCTTTGACGCGGTTGACACCGGAAGAACTAGTTGTTAATAATTGTTAATAATAGTTGTTAATAACTCCAGCCGCTTAAGCTTACGAAATAGGATTAACCTAATAAATGTTTATTTTATTCTGCAAACTCGTATCTACATCAATTATAAACGTTAAAGAACGACTATATTCGTGACTTCAGTGGTTTTATTAAACTTACCGTGGTTCACTGATATTAAATCCTGGACTGAGATAGATTGTATTATCATGTGGCATCAGGGAGACGCTGCATAACGACTGTGAAATTACAATTAGGTAGTAGTGAGCCAGAGTTGGCTTTTGGAGTTGCATTGGGGCCTTAGCAAATCCCTCTAGGTGTTGGGGGGAGGGGGTTCACTGACATTAAATCCTGGACTAAAATAGGATGTAATATCTTGTGGCATCAGGGAGACGCCGCTTAACGACTGTGAAATTACAATTAGGTAGTGGTGAGCCAGAGATGGCTTTTGGAGTGGCATTGGGGCCTCAGTAAATCCCTCTAGGTGTTGGGGGGAGGGGGTTCACTGACATTAAATCCTGGACTGAAAAAGATGTATTATCTTGTGGCCTCAGGGAGACGCTGCATAACGACTGTGAAATTACAATTAGGTAGTGGTGAGCCAGAGATGGCTTTTGGAGTGGCATTGGAGCCTCAGTAAATCCCTGTAGGTGTTGGGGGGAGGGGGTTCACTGACATTAAATCCTGGACTGAAAAAGATGTAATATCTTGTGGCATCAGGGAGACGCTGCATAACGACTGTGAAATTACAATTAGGTAGTGGTGAGCCAGAGATGGCTTTTGGAGTGACATTGGAGCCTCAGTAAATCCCTGTAGGAGTGGGGTGGGGGGTGGGGATGGGTTCATTGACATTTAAATTTGGACTGAGATAGGATATTGTGGCATGAGGGAGACGCTGCTTAACGACTGTGAAATCACAATTATGTAGTGGTGAGCCAGAGATGACTTTTGGAGTGACATTGGAGCCTCAGTAAATCCCTGTAGGAGTGGGGTGGGGGGTGGGGATGGGTTCATTGACATTTAAATCTGGACTGAGATAGGATGTATTATCTTGTGGCATGAGGAAGACGCTGCTTAACGACTGTGAAATCACAATTATGTAGTGGTGAGCCAGAGATGACTTTTGGAATCTCATTAAGTCATCAATAAATCCCTCTAGGTGTGGGGAGGGGGGAGTGGAGGGGTTCATTGTCAGTTAACTCTAGACTGAAATAAGACGTAACCTGCACTATTTAAAAACCAAATTATCAAAATCATACTAGAATGTTATATTGTTGTGTTTAATTTATAGATTTTATATTAATCTTAATTTTTACTAGTTAATGTTTTATTACTATGTTTAGTGGGTTGATTTAGCATGGAATGCCACCCATGATTGGATGTTATTATATTTTATATGTCATATTGCTAACTTTAAGATTTTATTGTTAATATTTTTATTAATATAAGTGTTAATGTAGTGAAAATTGATTGGTATTGGTGTTATTTATTGTTACATATTATTTTTACAACACAAAAAAGAACAGTTAACGGGTTGAAAAATTGCAAAATATAGTTACATTCTATAAAATTCAAAATAAGAACAATAATTTCAAACCACCCGTTTGAAATATAGATGAAAAATTGTAAAGTGCCATTTCTTGTTACAACGTATTTACTCAATAACAAGTTTTCAATCTCGTGGCCTCAGAGAGATGCTGCGTAACGACTGTGAAATTAGGTAGTGGTGAGCCAGTCCAAAAAGTGGCATTGGGGGGTCAGTAAATCTCTTTAGGTGTTCTGGCCCTCTAGGGGGGGGGGGGGTTCACAAACTCTTCTCCTTTAGTAAATGATATAAATTAAATCGTAGGACAATAAAATTTTTACTCTAGTTACCAAATTAGGCAACTACACATAGGGCCACTTATTTTTACATAGTGTGTTTCGCAGAATACATTATTACGTAAACACACGAAAATTCACCCGACGTGCAGGTGATGTAATAGATACGTGTTTTTACGTGTTTACATACATATGCCAAAAATTCCATGGCATTAGTTCAAAATTATCAATCAGCAGCTTAGAACGATTTTAACTCTTGTAAAGGATGATTCAATCATATTTATATTAATTTACCTCATACAAACTTGTGCAATCGAGCTTTCACCGCATTTAGTAATTAAAGTACATATCTTGACATTCTCCCATACATACCAGACGTGATATATAACTATTCCACTCTTTGATTCCCAATTTCTCTAGTAGAACTGATTGAGATTTTTTTATTATAGCGGAAAAATTATAAAAAGGGATTTTTGTCATGATTAAGTATAAGATTATTGCTTTTTAGCCAGTTTTGTAATTCCAGAACAGACGTCGAAACCCTTGATTGCAAACTTTCATCAGGACCACCAAACAGTGTGGTGTCATGTACATACAATATATTCTATGCCGTAGGAAGACTTGTAAAAAAATAACTGTCGTAAAGGAAAAAAAACAGGCCCCAAAATGCTTCATTAGGGAACACCACACCTCGTTTCCAACAGCTCTGATTGAAAGCCTGAAACTTACACATATTATTGCCTGTTTGAGATATATGATACCCCTTACACCATAGTGTTCAAGTTTATGACATAGAAGACTATGATCCACCATATCAAATGCTCTAGATAAGTAAAAAAGAAAAAACTCCTAAAGCGGGTTCTCGATTTTCAATTGCTGAATTACCTTTCCTCTTAATCACTTGTTGCATTTATTTTGGATCGATTTTCCCTAAATCCATATTGATTTTGGTGACAAATATTCTACTTAAGTGATCTAGGAGTTTTTCATAGATAATCTTCTTAAAAACCTTGGAGAATGTAAACAGCAGTGAAACGTAGTGATAATTTTCAACATTGCCCTTGTCACCTTTTTGAAAAATAAGACCTATTTTCGCTTTTAAAAAAATATATGGACATATTCCTGATGGCATGATGATATCTGTTAAAAAGTCGAGAATGGTGTTGTCAATATTTCAAATAAGTGCACTGGATATTTCATCAGAACTGTCTGAAGTGTTGTTCTTAAATGAGAGCACCTCCAGAGGAGATTCCGTCGAGAAGAAAAGTGAGCCAACCGGAGTGCCATTGAGGTTGTGGAACACTTTGGATGATCATTTAGTTACTATTTGGATGTACTATTTGAAAAAAATACTGTTGAAATAGTTTGCTATTTCAACTTCTGAAAAAAGTTTCACCTTGTTTCTTTATAGGGGTTGACGACAGTCGGTGTGACGATTAACGCGTTTTCCTCTGCACTATATTCCAAACAGCCTTCTTCATGCAATCAGATCCCTGCACCTCTTGTCATATTTTCCTACTTTTATCGTCTGTTAGCTATATTTTGTACTAGCTTCATTCAAATATTTCAAATCAAGCTCATTAGAATGTGTTGCTAAAATTCCTAAATCTAATTTTTATTGGGCTTTCCTAAGCTATTTTTTATACCTTATTCTCAAATTTACAATTAGATAAATAATCCTTTTTAACGTTCCATGAATTCTAACTTCCATTACCACACTCAAAGAGAGAAAGCAACAGAGGTCACTTTCTTATTGCCGCAGTGAACGCCTGAATGCAATCGTGCAAGATAGATGCTCTGAGTGGTGTTCGCTAGATGGAGAACTACTCTTTCCCACTGTGTAATTCCATAAAAAAATTGTCAGGGTAATTAGAATGACGGAAAACCGCTTGCCGGCGGCGCAATACCAAGCTCCGCCCACTATAATATTAGCAACAGTGGCCATTTGTTGGTTTTATTAATATTAATGAATTCAGCTTAAAACGATTGATTAAATTATGATTTAGTACTCATATAATACTAAAACATGATTTTAACCTAAATTTTGTTATTTTTATTAAATGATAATAACAATAACACAATGAATAATATTGTAAACAATAAATGGCAACCATACAAACTTATACACTTCATTACAGGGTTTTTTCAATTAAATACTTTTGGGGAAGTTGAACACTTGAAGGCGGAAGTTAGTCACACCTGTGATGTAAGGCAGCTCAGCGGTGGAAAGATTCCCCTCTGCCGCTGAAAACCTGTATGTGATTAATATAGCACGCTGGTCGCTTTATGTCCGGCCCAATTATATGGTAAACCTGTATACATTTTGTATAATAATTACTACGATTATCCTTGAGGATTTGGAGGGAAATAAGGAAATGGTCTGAGAAGTTGCTGGCCCTGCCATCTGCATGCTAAACTGGATAACTGACTAGTTGACACCTCAAGTTTCTACCACTCGACACCCATTCATTGCAGTCACCTCTAGTCTTTCTTTTCTGTGCAACAATAACACAACATCTAAAGCAACCTTCCTCAGAACCTTGTTACATAGCGAAATTTAAAACGGATGAAACTCAAAATATAAAAATAAAGTTATAATTATAATTCTTTGAAAAAGTAAACCTCAGTTTTAATTTTGAATTCTATTCTTTTTATCTGTAAATATTCTCAACAAATAACAACTTTCCTCTTCGGAAAATAACGTTAAAAGTTTGAATAAACGATAAATTGGAATTTCTCCTAAAGCCATCTGTGAAATAAGACTTCCAACTTACACCCCAGTTGTTCCTGGACAACAAGAGACAATCCCGAACTTCCCGAATTATTAAGTTCATAATGAGGTTGAATTCGTAATGCCAGATCAGGAGGTGCTTGTTGGAAATATGATAAACTTCACCTCATTTAGGGGTTAACGGTTGAACAATTATTTGGATAAAAACAATATCTTACTTCTGTCCATTGTGTTTTATGATTTCATTTCAACGCAGTGGATGTAAACTAGAGTTTGCGTTAAGAAAATTTTAAAATAAAAATAATAAAATCACATTTAAATTTGTAGATCAATGTTAAGTGGACAATGCTGTTATAAATTCTTTACATTAAACCCTTTAATTATTACGATAATGAAAAAAGCAAAGATTACAGATTGTAGTTCGAGAAAATTAACAATTCTTTAATTGAAATGGACTAACTGGATAAGAAAAAGTTTTTTTTACTAGAAACTACACAATATTATAATAATTCAAAATTAATATACTGAATATAACTATAGTATCTCGTATTTATGCTATATTAAACTACCCTAACTTTCAACTTCAGGTGTCATTTTATTATATGAATATAGATAAAAGCCACACAAAAAATTCGAAGTAAAATATGACTAGTTGAAAAGTAGTGAAACTTTATTAAAAGTTGATTGAATTTGATCGTAAGATTAAAAAATGCGAAATTATTATTATCTATTTTATTAACAAACCAATATATACATGTATTAAAAAAGAAGTCATTCAGCCACCTAGTCAACCAATATTGGTCTCGGGGGAAGATGTTTACTGTGCCTTATTAAACTAGGGGACCTCTTTGTAGGCTTATTGCCTCGGCGAGTCCACGTCACCTCTCTGTAACACTTCTTATCAAGAAACCAAAATACAGGTTGTCCAGCTTCAACTGTCACATATTTTAGAGGATTGTTTGTTAGGCCAATCAATTAATACAAGCAAACAATACCATATAACTTGGGTCCTATCTCGATCAGTTTTCAGTCTGTGTGTCTGTATGTGTTTTTATAAAAATTTGAATATCTCAAAACCGTTTGACAGACGATATTAATTTTTGGTATTTAAATTAATCTTGAAAAGAAACATTTCATCTAAAAAAATATCTGTTTCTAAGATTATTGGTTTAAAATGTCAAATTCAAATATATAAAAAAGTACACATTTTACCCAAAAATTTCAAAATACAAAATATTTAGAATAGCCTGCACTACGCCAAATTTTATATGTCAATTTAAAAGATCGGGTGGAAAAAACAAATAAAACATTCTTTTTTTGATCTTAAACATATTCACCTGGATATAGATTACTCAGGGGTAAAATAAATATAATAATGCCTCATGCTTGTGTACTATATATTTAGCATAAGTGTATATAAATAATTATAATGAAGCTAATCTATTTCAGCTAATATTAAATAATAAATTAAACAGGGATAACGATCTGAAACAAATTAATAGATTTTTAATATTTATTTGATCACTTTCAAAAAGTTCTCCTTATAGGAAAGTATATGATATAAAAACAAATGCTCTCCGATATTACAATAAATAAAATTTTTATGTGATATAAAATAATAAGTAAATACGTATTTAAATTATTATTACTATTTAGTAAAAACTTCACTTTGCAGTTATATAAATCGTATGGTTTTTTGTCAGCTATAATTTGTTAATTATAAAGCTGCGATGTATATTTGGATAAATATCCAAAAGACATGATTATATATTCATTGATTATAAAATGTAAAGTGATCTCCTGTTACAAAGTCCATTCCATTGAGCCATCTAACACCTGACTCACTGATTCTGTGTATTCTGACCAATCCTATGTGATCCATTGTTTGGATAGACTCCCCGCAACTACATGACTGATCTACTGTCAATCCCCATTTATACTTCCAGTAATTGCATCTACCAACGCCAGTCCGGAACCGATTTAAAAGTGTCCACTCCCTACGAGGGAGGTTCGTCGCACCTATAGGTATTGACGGATCGTTAATAAGGATCTTATTTCGTCCATCAAAACTGTTCCACGCTACGGCCCAGTTTTGATCTGCTCAAATGGAAAGCAGTACGAAGAGGTGAGTTTCGAGATTTGAAGCGACCGTTCTGACGTGGGAGATCCAAGGAATGGGTAGGTATGGTGCATACCTGATCTTATTGAATTCTTTGAATAGTGCCTCCTGACGTCTTACCTCTGGTGGAGCTATATTGCACAGCACTGGGAGACAAGGAAGTGGATTGGACATGAGAGTGCCACTAAAAGCTCTCATGACCCAATTAAGCTGGATATCGGTCGCTTTGGAATGAACACTATTTAGCCATACGGGAGCACTATATTCAGCAGCTGAATAGACCAGTGACAAATCAGTAGTACGTAGTACGTGTGCGTCGGTTCCCCAAGTTGTTCTGGCAATATGATTTAACAATATGATTAACCTGGTTTTAACTTTAGCTGCTGGTTTTTGAAGATGGCTTTTAAAGGTCAGTGATCGATCTAACGTTACTCCCAGGTATTGTGGATGCTCATTATGATGGAGTTTTACACCATTTAGGAAGATGTTCAGTTTTCGATTAGCCAGTCTGTTACGATCACAAAGTCTAGGAAATATTATATGCGGGTGGTATAGCTTTAGCTTATCAACAAAAGAACTTCACAACTACTGAAGAAACACTTGCAGTCCTCGAAGAATATTTTAGAACCTGAAAGCAGCATCCTATCCCATCAAAAACCGAAGTAGCCTGCTTCCACTTAAGTAACTGTGCAGTTCACATAGTCCTGCAGGTGTTTGCGTGAACTTTATTTAACGAGTGAAAGCTTGCCTCAGTTGAGGATTCGAACCTTGGTCACTTCCCTCCACAGCCTTACCACTGAGTCACCTCACGGGCTTTTCTGTGTATTATTATTAGTGACACATAAATATTTATTATTTTGAATCTATTAAATGAAGTGTGGTGCTGTTACCATAGATAGAGAAAGGGCTCATAAAAAATAAAAATATTATTTATTAGAATATTGAAAAGCATTAATTTTAGTTATTGATATGGTCTCTATAATGAATATTATTGAAACACACCGATAAATTAAATGACTAATAAATGAAGAATGATATCTTGTCTTAAGACATGGAACGTAGGACATTATCGAAACTGTCTTTGAATCACCATCCCTAATAAAGTTTAAGTTTATAGTATATGGTACTGATAATATCACTCTTAACCCTCAATCTGGTCACTATATTTTTCAGTTATGGGTCGCGATTTTTGGCCAATTTGTAAGATGTTTTTATAAAATTCATAAAAATAGGTAAATTGTAATAAAACTACTTTTTTATGGTATACAAATGATCTCAAGAATGTAGGCTACCAGATAATGTATAAAAACTTAACCTAAAGATATTTTTGATTTTTTTATGGTACGTTACTTTGGAAATATTTTTTCATAAGTCGCGAAAGGGGGTGGGGGTACCCATTGGATACAATGTTGTGATAATGAATTTTTAAATGTGACATAGTAAAAATGTCCTAAATTTTATCTAGTTTCAGAAAATATATACATTATATACGTTTAGAAGTATACAATATGTCTTATAAATTTATAAATGGATTCAATACAAAACCTAAAAATTTGTTGCCACGGTAACAGCAACAATGAAAAATATTTTATAAATTTTCTATAAACACTACAAAGTTGATTTATATTTTAAAATTTAGCTAGAAACATGCTCTATAACGGATTTATTACAACGATTTATAACGGATAATTACAACAGAAAAACCAAGTATTTACTGTGAGTACAAACAAACAACGAATCGTACAAAGCGTCCAATATGGCGACAACGTGAATTCAATAGCTACTTTCACAAAGCCGTGTAAATTATCGATTTAAAATAACCGACTATTAAGTTATAAAGAATTATTCGATGTTTAACGTAGTTTCCGAATAGATCAAAATCATTGCCGTAGCTTGTCATATGCGCATTCTATGACCTGTTTAGCGAAGTGCGGCGTGAAGTTCGCAATTGCGAAGTTGCTCGTTTTAGCAACGCCAAAACAGTTCGCAAATGCGAACTTGCCCAGATGGAGGGTTAACTACAGTTCCTTATGCAACTCATCCACCACAGCTTGAAAGCACCTCTGTGGAAATTATTAGCTATGTAGAAATGACTCGTTGATCATTGCTATAAAACCTCTTCTAGAGATGATCAATAGATTAGTAGTTCCTTATTCTGACATGACATAACCTATACTATCTTAACCTAACCTAACTTAACCTATCCTGACCTATCCTACCTTACCTAACCTACCTTAACCTACTCTCCGTTCACACTTTAGTTGAGACTGTGGGCGCTGAATTGCCCATGCAATTGTAATGGTGCTTACGCGCTACAAGCCAAGTACAAAACATTCTCACATTCTGAATTTATATCAGACAAACATAATTCTACGTTAGTTTTAAGTAGTTTTTTGTTAGTAATTTGTGCGTTGTAATATATTACCAAATATTAAAAATATATAAAATAAATCAGTAATGTTGTTTTAATTTACAAAGCTGATTATAACTACAAAAAATATTTACTCAAAAAAATCTTCGTCATATTCAAATAAAAGAAATCTTACGAGTATTTTATAACGTGGCTATTGTTTTGTTTTGATTTTTTATGCTTATATTTTTTAGTATTTTCAAATTTAATAAATTAATGACAAATTATGTTACCTTTATTAAATACAGTTACTGTAATAGATATTAACTGAGCTTTAATAAATACTCTGCTGTCGATATTAATTAATTTTAAATTCATTTTACATGAATTATGATTCCCACTATCGATGACAGTTACACTGAGAGCGATATAAAACGTCGTTTTTTTTTATATGTGATGTATTTAGGATAGACAGTAGCGCGGTGACCGTCCATAGCCCACACAGTCTCAACTAAAGTGTGAACGGAGAGTAACCTAACATAATCTAAAGGGTCGATTATACTAGGCGAGTTTGCATGCTACAAGCCGGCGAGTCGGCGAATGCGCTTGTTGTCGACTAGTGCAGTCATTGAAGCGAAAAATACGGTCTTACCTCCGAATTTTTTTTTACTGTGAACCGATTTCCATGAAATTTTGGAATTACGCTCATCTTACCCTTAACTTCAAAAGTGAAAATGATCTGAACTCCGCCTATTATTTTTAAGGGGTGTAAACAACCCCTTAATGGAAAAATTGACATTGAGCCATTTTATCGCTAGAAAAAATGTCTAATAGTAAGTGGTGAAATTGTAAAGTGTTTTCTAACACAATTACCTCATATTAAAATCATTTTCAACCCCTTGAAAATCTTACAACCCTTGCAAACAACCCCTAAATTGAAAAAAATCACAAAAACATTCTTTGATATGACATAAACAGATGTAAGTATATAGAAAGTAATATTTTATATTCTCTATAATAATTATACCATTTTTAACCCCCTTTCAACCCTTGAAAACTACCCCTTGATAAAAAATTATTAAAATTTTTTTGATAAAATGAAAAGGATTTAAATATTATTCCACACTCTCAAAAATGATTATCATATTCTTAAGCTTTTCTACCCTTAAAACTACCCCTAAATTAAAACAGTAATTATATATGATTACATATTTAAAAATAATTTAATTTAGAGTAAAAAATTGCCATTTATTGAATAAAATATTAACAAATTATATAAAATTGTACTATTATTATTAAAATATAATATTATTATTCATGACTCAATGTCGGAGTCGCTGTAACATTCAACATCTTCTGGCTGAATTGGAGGGCTATTTTGGCAGTTATCTCTACTGCACGTTCCACAGGTACTTTAAAAGTTAAAAGTTACAGGTATTTTAACAGTTAAAATAAACTTACCAATACAGATACGCAATTAGTGAAAAGCTATTGGAAAAAAATCCACAAGTATTCATTTGAAGATGCTTTTAAACCCTCTTCACCCTGTGAAGTAAGGTCAATTTTAATTTTCTTAATTAAATTGTATGAATTATAGTATATTACACATTACAATAGTTTTGGGTCTCTATTATACTGCGTACTTTCACATTGTTCCAAATATTCACACTCCGAAATTTTCAGTTACTAAGTAGAAAAAAAATATGATAAGTTTTTGGACCATAACTCCTTAAATTTTCATGCTATTACAATTTATAAAAAACCATTGTAAAGGTAATTAAGAAAGCTACAACATCCTTTATTGCAATATATAGTAAAAAACCTTTTTCTAAAACGGTGAAGGGTTAAAGGGCTTAAGAGAGGCTGTGATTGCGCTGCCAAAACAATCAAATGTGACGCGCTCTTTAAACAATCATATCTCCGTCAACTTTTGTTTGACAGAAAAAACAAAAAAGAATTAAATTGTTTGTCAGAAAAATACCTAAATATTTTATACTTACTCTTTTATACGTATCTGTCGTCATTTTTGAGATATTATGAAAAAAGGTGGTTTAAAAAAAAAATTGAAATCTTTTTTTTTAATCGTGACTTTTTTGAAAAATATGTGTCCTGAAGCAGCCAAACTTATACAATGTATCAAACTCTTCATAATGAAGTTAATTCTAGGCGGAATACGATTAATTTTAATTTTGGTGGAAATGGCACTTATGAAACCCATTGATTTAAAAGAAAAACGTTAGATGCTCCGCTTATTTGCAATACAGATCACTTATTTTACGTGCAAAAGACTTTTAATAGTGCTCATTCTAAAGATTATTTCAAGCACTACAAAACCCTTTTTTATTAGAATGCCTAAAATGCATCTGCTCGCCGCTAGATGGCATTGACCACATCGATTAAATTTCAGACAAAATAAAAAACGGCTTTGATCTTTAATATCTAGCTTAATTTTGCACTTACAATACTTTGTAAAAAACCAAATTGTTTAATATGTTACCTGCTACAATTTTGTTTCTTATAAAATTTTCGATAAAACGTATATTTTTGGAGATATTTGCAAAAAACCGTTGAAAAACGTGAACAAATTGCGAATTTTCAATTGCCAATAACTTGAAAAGTATTGGATTTTTCGAAAAACTTTATAGATGATTTTTTGCTTAAAATTAGACTTTCTATCGATATCCGAGGTTATTTTGAAAAAAAAAATTCACCCCTGAGAAGGGGAGGCAACCCCCCCAGGGTGGTTGCGGAGTTCAAATCATCTTCACTTTTGAAGGTAAGGGTAAGATAAACCTAATTCCAAAATTGTATGCAATTCGGTTCACAGTAAAAAAATTCGAAGGAATAATGCTTCAATGACTGCACTAGAGTACACACGAAACTTTCCACTCGCTCAGAAGCCAAGTAGCTGGCGTGTAGAAATCATGTGTTGATGCTTTGTCATTTAGCCGTTTGTGTTGTGACAGGTGGTTCCCTACATTATCCTACATACTGCTGTAAAATGAAGTGGAATGCTAGTAATATTTAGTTTTTTTTTTTACAAGTGTACCAACAGTTTACAGCATTGTGGAACACATACAGACTACACTGATGTTTAAACAACTGATGTCTGAGCTAGAAGAAAATCGGTTGCTAGGCGAAAATCGATTGTTGTTTCCGGAACTCGAAACAGGTACTGCAGAGACTTAAACGAATCACCAGTCGCTAAATAACGCATTGTTATTTCTAATTTTGTGATTACTGGGATTGCCATCTTCATTCTCGTGTCCTGTTTTAACAACATTCCGTCTACCATTTCTAATAGCTCATCAAACTTGTCACCTGTATTTCTCATTATATTTCTATAAGCAGCAGGATCTTCGTTCCTCAACTCTTTCAGTAAAGTATTTGATGCACCATAATCAGTACGTCTTTGTACCCACGGTTTCACCCACACTTTTTTCGGTTAGCGTTTTTCGTCTAATGACTTTTGATAGACTAAGACTAAAACACCCGCTAGAATCAATTCCTCCGACATTCTTGAAAAGAAATACTCACCTGTGCACCTACTGTGAGTACACTTGGCAATTTTACAAGCTAGCTCACTCAAAAGCCGGTCAGTGGCGAGTAAAGATGCCGGCGAAGTCAACTTTTTCCACTGCTTTTTTAAAAGCAGCTTTTGAGCGAATGCGTCGAGTACACTGGGCTAGTTTACGAGGTGCGTGTAAAAAAGCCGGCTTGTAGCGTGCAAACTCGCCTAGTGTAATCGACCCTTAACCGTACATAACCTAATTTAACCTAACCTAACACAACTTAACCTAACCTACAACCTAACTTAACCTAACCAAATCTAACTTTACCTAACCTAACCATACCTTAACTTACCTAACCTCACCTGACCTTTATTTTAGTATTTTTTATAATATATCCCATACACACGGCAATGTGTTAAAATAATTAAATTGAGCTAAAATGATTATTAATACTTCATACATCATGTTTGATTATTTTCCATGTCCATACAAAATATTTTGTGTTGGAGACCAGTTAAGGAAATTGACATAAAATTTTTACACAAAAAGTTGTTATCAAACATTTTCCCAAATGCGCTGTACTACACACTTTGTGCCATAATTGTTTGTGAAAATAATTAGGTACAAAAGTTGTAAAATCCAACAGAGTATGGAGCTTGTCTCTGTCCCTCTTGTTTTGTTATGTCCCGACAATAAAACCCTTCTTGGTGTCAAATAGCTCTTTTCTTAAGGCATATAACTGAAAACAGTCATAAACTATCTTTTGAACGTAGTAAAACCTTTATTATTTAAAAAAATGCAGACTCTTGTTTACCGGCAGTGTATTGTGTTTGTAACACTGTTATTGTGTTGAAATTGGTGTGATGTGAATCTGCCTTTTGTGGCTCGTAGCAGACGGAAAAACAGAGGGAGTATATTATTAAATATCCCTTTTTTTGAGTATTGTTCGCCATCTTATGTAAATCTTTGAGCACAGAAAGAATTTTAATAAATGTAGTCTTGCAAAAAAATCCTGCGAGAATGAACATATTATATACATGCATCAATTTTTGCATACAATAAACAGTACATATATTACTACAGCACTTTCACTTAGGAGTAATACTAACAGTAACAAGAAGCCTAATGTCCTAAGGTTATATTACATCTTAAATTGTATCCATAAAAATAAAATAAAATTTTTTAAAAGTTTCAATATGTAATATGTTTAATTAAAGATGAACAGATGATGAGTCAAATTAAGCTGTAATTAATTCAATAGAATAGGTATTATGTGTGGATTACTTGTACCACTACCAAGAGCTTTGCAACTTTAAATACATCATGCTACTAGTTAAAAGACTAAAAAAATATCTAACAAAAATAAACTAAGCTAGTTATCCAACATAAATCCATAAAGTATAAGCACAGAATATAGACAGAATATCTGTGTATATTCTGTGGTATAAGTAAGAATAATATTAATAATAAATAATAATAATACACAAATATTAATTACAATGATATTATAGTTATAAAGTAATAATTGATATGGTAATATCACAAAATTTAATAATAAATAATCATAACAACAATGTACGTAATGATGATGCAAGTGACAAACAAGACAAAAAGAACAATCAATGTAAAACTAAAGATAAAAATATTTACTTTCGCACTCTACAATTTCTCAAAATTTATAAATCACAAATATATATATATATATATATATATATATATATAATTAATAAATTGAAAAAGAATTGGTTCTTTTCCGTAAATTCACTACTAATACTTTATTTGTTTCCATTCATTCTCTACCGATTGATACAATTTTCTATTGCTTTAAAAACTGTTATCCCACTCATTTTTACGTCCACTGTGGTATTCCTTATCCGCTAAGAATTCGATATCGCTGGCCTTATCTCATCACTTTCCATGAACTTACACACGGAGGCGCATTCGGTGGTAGGTAATCTAACTTAACCTGACCAAACTTAATCGAACCTGACCTAACCGTAATTGCGATAAACAAACGTGGTAGTGAATTAACTGGAAAGGTCCAAAGAACTACTTTCCATGGTGCTCCCTATCATTCTTGCCGAATCTAACTTTTTAAAAATAAATAAGTAAAAAAAATTCCTAAAAACATAATTAAAATGCTGTATAAAATAATAAGGGAAACTTATGATAACTTGGCAGTTGTAAAGAAATAATAAATGTATAATAGTAGTTCTGTACAGCAAAAACTCTTCATTGGTATTTGTACATTACAATAAAAAATATAGTTACAGTTCAAAATTCAAAATTTTTTAAATTAAGATCATAAACATTTCTTTGTTAACAGAAACATATAGGGCCTTCAAGGCTAAGCCTCTTTGGAGGTTCCAGTACACTATTAAATATATTGTCAAAACAGCAATCGATTCATTAGTTGGGAAAAAAACTCTCTCACTTCATTAAAACAAAATGTATACTTAAATAAAATCTTAAATACTTAAAAATATGTAATCTTCTTATTATTTACATTTAACAAAACTTAATTACATCACATACAAACAGATACATGGAACTTCTTAATACACGTACATATAAAAAAAATTAAATATATTAGTATAGCCTAATAAATTAAACTTGTATAATTTATAATGCATCTATACTTTCTATTTCAACCTATTAAGTTATTGTTTATAATTACTATGCTATAAATACATAATTGACGTGGTTTGGTTTTATTGGCAGCACTGATCGAGTTTATGACATTAGTACACTAACTGCTGGCTCTAATTACGAGCATCTATTACTAGTGTAGCATTTGTATTTAAGACAATCTGCACATTGATTTTACTATATATAGAAGATGGTCCTCTCCAATGCTAAATTTCTAGGCACGGAATATGGGAGCGACCGTGCTGCGATCTGTCCTCTTTCAAGTTAAAGATGTCAAAATTGCCCCCGGTTTGACTGTTTGGTTGCACAACCTGTGAGCAGTAAAGGAAACTATATAATCACTCCCTCTCATTCCCCCATTTTCTCTCTCTTTCTCTTGAGCCGCTCGTCCGGAAGTACTTCCGGCCCTCCACCTGTCTACTGTCGCCGATAGGCCTTGAGAGTGGGTCTAAGTGGGATATTGTTCCATGTTGTGTTTTGTCTTGCATGCAAAGGAATTACGATCTTTAATTTAGGGGTTTGTGTATATGAAAAATGTTAGGGGACATATTTCTTTTATTTTGTCAATGTAAATAACAGTGTATTACACATGTTTAGTTAAAACATTACGCATTATCTAAAATTTGAAGTGCATTTGAACAGGTTAGAGCACAGCCTACATATTTAATTACATATGTTAGATTGTATAAAAACTTGGCAGAATAGATCACGAACAGTTTTAAGTTTTATTATTATATAGTAGAGCTGCAGTTTACGTTTGTATTACGACACAGGCCTATGTAAAAAAATTAATCAATAAATATAATTCATTACTGTAATTCCATTCATATACGTATCGGATGTACGTAGGAATAACCAATATATTATGTTAAAGAGATGCTGGCGACTAAAAATGTCATATACAGCATTCATCAACTGTTTTCTGTTCATTTATTATTTATTAAGTGACTTTAATATTTCACTGATACCACTAGACTCGCATTTCAGATTAAAGAGCAAGATTATATTTCTCAGTCTAAGATAATTTATTTTGCTCATAAAACTCAATTTTTTCTTAATTATGTTTATTAATAATATTTGTATTATTATTTAAACTCAACACTAGTATTAAGTTTCGAACAATTGATTTTGTACATAACATATTTTTCCTTCTTTCCAATTTATACTTAATCATACAATATACTAATTATTACAATCTAAACTATGCTTACGCACTCACAGGAACATACTTGATTATTATTTAAGTTATAGTTATAACAACTTTATGATATTATAAATGAACTATCCTATGATGTTATGTTCATGTACTTACCCATAGAAGCGTACTGCGCAGACATATGTACTAATGTCAACCGAGAGAGTTTCAATTCTTTAGTTGAACACGTGAGCCCATACACGAACAATGGAATTGACCCACCCTCCCACCCATACACGTGCGGTGGTATTGACCCACTCACCCATACAAGTACGATGGTATTTACCCTCCCGCCCACCCATACACGCACTGTTTTATTGAACCACCTGCCCACCCATACACGCACTATTGTATTGACCTACCCGCCCACCCATACACGCACTGTTTTATTGACCCACCCACCCACCTATACATGCACTGTAGTATTGACCCACCTGCCCACCCATACACGCACTGTAGTATTGACCCACCAGCCTATCCATACACGCACTGTGGTATTGACCCACCCACGCACCCACCTATACATGCACTGTAGTATTGACCCACCTGCCCACCCATACACGTACGGTGGTATTGACCCACCCACCCATACACGTACGATGGTATTGAACCACCCGCCCACCCATACACGTACGGTGGTATTGACCCACCCACCCTCCCATACACGTACGGTGGTATAGACCCATCTCCGCGTCCATACACATACAGTCGTATTGACCCACCCGCCCGTCCATTCACGTACAGTGGGTGTATGGGTGGGCGAATGGGTCAATACTACAGTGCATGTATGGGTGGGGGTGGGTCAATAGCACAGTGCGTGTATGGGTGGGTGGGTGGGTCAATACTACAGGGCGTGTATGGGTGGGCGGGTGGGTCAATACCACAGTGCGTGTATGGATGGGCTGGTGGGTCAATACTACAGTGTATGTATGGGTGGGCAGGTGGGTCAATACTACAGTGCATGTATAGGTGGGTGGGTGGGTCAATACCACAGTGCGTATATGGATGGGCTGGTGGGTCAATACTACAGTGCGTGTATGGGTGGGCAGGTGGGTCAATACTACAGTGCATGTATAGGTGGGCGGGTGGGTCAATAAAACAGTGCGTGTATGAGTGGACGAGTAGGTCAATACAACAGTGCGTGTATGGGTGGGCCGGTAGGTCAATATTAGAGTGCGTGTATGGGTGGGCGGGTGGGTCAATAAAACAGTGCGTGTATGGGTGGGCGGGTAGGTCAATACAACAGTGCGTGTATGGGTGGGCGGGTGTGTGTGTGTGTGTGTGTGTACATGATATACTTGATATTGAAACGAAATGAAATGAATAAAGTTTTATTTTGTGAGGCAAAGTTAGGACCATTAGGTCCTCTCTTACACTTAACCTCATAAAGAAAAATTAATACATAACTAAAATGAGTATATCTAAGAGTTCTTATGTGTTCATTGCTGCTGAGCACTTATTTACAAGTTAAACAACAATTTAAAAAATTAGAGTTTTAAGATAATTAAAACTAAACAAATTAAGCATAAAGCGTGAAAGAACATAAAACAAAAACTATTACTTACGGTACATGAAAAAAAATGAATAAAAAAAATAAATAAAAGTAAAAAAATATAATGAATAAAATAATAATAAATAAAAAGTATTCCATGATCACGACAATCACACATCACACATACACTCAGTCCAGCATTGACAGCACGGCCAAGGCCTAGGCTACAACCCCCACGAATCCGCCGACAACCATTCCCTTAGTGCCGCAACAAACCGAGCTCGACTATCAATATTTCGAGTTGAAGGATCAAGTTTATTCCACAATCTGCAGGCAGTGACAGTAAAAGATCTATTGTAAAGTGCTGTTCGATGAGCTGGAATAGTTAACATTGAAGAACTCTGACGCGTGTCCCGATTACTTATGCTGAAGTTAAACACAAAATTTGAAGCTAAATAAGAAGGACTTTTGGATTGAAGAACATTGTACAGTAAAGATAAAATTTTGACCTTTCTGTACTCAAGTAACGTCAATAAATTTAGCCGTCTGAAGTAAGGAGTGATATGTTCATCTCGACGGAGATTGAAAATATAACGTAGACAGTAGTTCTGCGCTCGTTGAAGTTTATCAGAAAGATGGGTAGGCATGTCATTGATGACAATGTCGAAGTAGTCAAACTGGGGAAATACAAGAGTTTTCACTAGCATAATCTTAACATCTAAAGGTAAACAGTTATAATATCTCTTAAGAGTGTGAATACCAGCAAAAACCCTATTACATGTTAAAGATACATGATCAGACCATGTAAGTGTAGTATTCATAAGGAGTCCCAAGTTCTTAATTTTGTCACAGTAGTTAAGTGAATTATTATCAATAGAGATGCGGGGTACTGTATCAAGATCAATCTGTGCCATCAGTCTGTTATGTCCAATAATAATAGGTTGAGTCTTGTTGTTCAGTCTTAAGCTGTGTCTGAACGCCAAGTCACCAATAAATTTAATGTCAGAATTCATTCTATTAACCCCTTCATTTAAGTCTGATACATCAACGTGAGAGTATATTTGTAAATCGTCAGCATAAAGGTGATATTTACAGTGATACATGCTGTTGGACAAGTCATTGATGTACAGATTAAACAGTAGAGGTCAAGGGGAAGGCCGTGGCCTTGATTGGAATGCGGAAAGCTCGTCACTAGGTTATCATATTGATGATTATCAGTCGTTGATAGTGAGCAGTGGTTGAGCCATTATGAGCTCCCAACTGCTGGGTGCCTTTTTGGCGATTCGCAAGCCCTTTTTGTAAAAATCATAAAAAATACTAAATATGCTTTAAATGTGAATTGTATCTTATTTTTTTCTTCTCAAGCTCCTAATTCTTTTACTAATTAACGTAGTCTCAATGGCTCTTTTACATAACAATTGAAATTTTTTTTATTCGGGTAACACTTTTCGAAAAACTTATATACATTTAACACTGTTTTCCTCTCACCACTTTTAATTATTTTTCCTTTGGCTTTTTTCCATTGTTAAAGACCAAACTGAATCATTAAAATTATAATTATTGAATTTACTTGATAACTTTTTCAAGACACTCAGAAAAACACAAGCAATAGCCACACACCTCCTCCAACACTGAATGTACGCTTGTACTACTTCCTTCTTTGGAGGTGTTTGTTAATTCGTTTGCATCGACAAATAAGATGAAAGGAGCGAAAGGCCCAAACGAGTCACTCGCCCGCCTTGTCCTCAGTTGAGGTATTGATGGGTTAGAGATAATATAGGGCACACCCTGAGCTAGTTTTTATTTGTTTGAAAGCTTATTTTTATTAAAACTAATTAATTATTTATTGTTACACAATTCATACATTTCTTGAATATTGTTATAAAGTACGTCTAATAACCTAACATCAATTATTATATACAAACGTAATTGTGTTACATCTATTAATAATGTCAACCTAAATGTAATTTAGGTACAAAACATGGGTTGTACCAATAAATAAACGGCATAATTTATGCTCCTCCGTTAAAATCAATAAAACATATGTTTAGCATCAAACAAGCAGGACAAAGTTGGTACCAATCGACGCAGAATATTATGTTCTATACGTTTAAAATTTTTAAATAATTTGTTATGCAATTTTACAAACGTAGGAAGTAAAATTAAAACGTGCAAGATAAAACTAAATGTGTCATATATTAAGTTTTATTAGTAACAAACATTATTTTATACATTTTATTATAATTACAATGTGCACCATTTTTCAAGTGCCGTTTACACAATTTGCACACGCTGTCTTATGGTGTTATAAGTTGTATACTTTTGAAATATTTTCATATATTTTACATTTTCTTGTAGCTTGAGAAGAAAATTTATAAGAGAATAAAATGGTTGATTACATAACCAATGCTCATTCTTGCCACCTCCAAAACAGGATTTATTGTTAAAAAAGTTACGGAATTTGAGTTTAGTATATCACTTGAGAACGTCGAACTCAACCGGGAAAAACTCATTTTTTACTGAAAAATTGAAAAATAGTTTGTATCTGGTAGTGAAAAAATCTGGGATAAGTACTTTTTTTGTTTCCGTTAATTCACTGCCACTTGATAAATATTCTGCTGCTCTGAAGACTATACCCCAAAAATGTTACGTCCACTGTGGTATTCCTTGTCCACTAGTAATCCGACATCACTGGTCTTTTCTTATCACTTTCTAATAACTTACACACGGAGAGCGCATTTAGAGTTAAGTCAATATTGGATTTACCAGTTTGTTATCTACTTTAGTAGCCACCTAACAGAACCTAACCTGACCGTAATTGTGAAAAAAAAGGTAGTGGTAGTAAAGTAACGGAGACGGCCCAAAATTTGTTTTAAAAGTCCTCATTTTTCTACATTATTTTTATTTAACATGTATTTTATGCTAAACACAAATATACAATTGGGTTTCCAACTAAATCATTTTTTTGAGCCCGAATGTTACATTTTTACTTACCCAACCAGACATAACGTAGTAAAAACTTTCAATAATTAGTTTTATTTTTAAATATTTCTTAAATAAGAACTTAAAAACTGTAAAATAATAAAAAGTTATATCATTTACAACAGTAATTCACGCAATCCGAATGTTTCAAATATACTCAACAAAACTTAATACTTAGCGTTAAATTCGGTTGGCTGGGTTCTGGGACAGCCAACCGGTGGGAGTATAGGTTAATTTGGTTTTTGTGGTTTCTAGTTGGTGTTTATAATTATAAACATAAATATAATGGCCACTAATCACGATTTGCTGCGAAAGTATTTTCCCTTAATATCTCAAGAAATAATTGTTATGGACCAAAATAGTCCACTGAATAAGAATTTGTATTCAGCGCAAAACACATCAAATAAAAAAGACGCTTTAAATATTAACTAAATTAACGAAATAAATTGAAAAACACTAAAAGCTATGACATTGGTTTTTTGTCAAGTTTTTCGGTAAAATCCGCGATTTCCGCTGGATAAAACCATATCTCATAAAAATATAGTCAATTCTTGACCAATTTCAGTCAACGTTAAACAATTTTGTTGGGCGACAAGAAGCTTTATAATAACCCAAAATATTATTTGCACAATATAACACCAGTCAATCAATCACATTGCTCATTAAATGAATCTTAAATTATCGTTCCAAAAATTATTTCGAAGTGAAGAATTAATTTATTTCGGGGTATTTAGTACAGGTATTCAATGTAACAATTACAGTTTTTCAACTACAGTAACTAACCAAATTAAATTTAGCATTAACTTTGAAGTATTTTGTGATGTGGAAGACCTGTGAGGTCCTCGAATGAAAGTATATTTGAAGGATTAATTATTAAAAGATCATTGGCTACCATTCGACTACAAGGGGAAGGTAAGTAGGCAATAACTTGAAAAAAGAGGTGTAAATGCCCTAAACTAAAATTACTTTACCTGCAGTATTTTCTATCATGTCAAATTTTCTAAAGGGATACCTTTTTTTACTAAAGATATCTTGCTAATAAGCTAAATATAATATATTTATTATAAATATAATAAATGTATATGAAAAATATAAGTTTTCATAAATAAACTAGTTTACTTCAGGCATAATTACGATCTTCGAAGAAATATTTATTTCATAAAATGAGATTTGTTTAGGAATTTATTATTTTTCAAACAATTATAGTCTCTTATTAAAATACTTTTATGTAAAGAACAGGAAAATTCATCAATATATATTTGTGGTAAATTATTACATAATAAGCAAAATTCCTACCATTCAGTACAACTATCATATCTTAAATTTAACTGGTATTTTATATATTTTTATTTAAGATAAAAATCTTCAATAAGTGTTTATGTATGTAATAAATGTCAACTTTCATACTTTTTTGTTTAAAAATGTACTGAAACTTTAAAGCAATTTGATGTTATGAGATTACTTGGGTCGATAAAAGTAAATTAGATATTAAACTGCAATTAAATTAATTATTAATTTGACTTCCTTTGAAAACATCACAATAGGACTCATATTTACAATATATGTGGTTTATTTTAAAACAATATATTTAAAATAAATATATAATTTTCAATATTAAAAAAATACTTTAAATGCGCAGGCTAAATAATAATAATAGTACAAGTGAAATATCTTTTATAGTGTTATTAAATTTCTTGGAATGATTAAACACATAATAAGTGTTTTTTTGTGGAGAATAAAAGCCCAATTAAGATGCAGTTTTCATCTCTGCCAGGCCGAGAACTTTTTTAGCATCCCTGGCCCAACTGTATAAAGTTACTCCAGATCAAAGGGGGTGGCACGAAGGCAAAGGCATGTAGTTTAGGTAGCTCCTTAGCTGAGGCTGCTGCGTCATTTTGTAAGTTCGATGGACCAACTATATAAAGGTACTTCACATCAAAGGGTGTGGCACAAAGGCAAAGGCAAGCAGGTTAGGTAGTTCCTTAGCTAAGGCTGCTGCGTCATTTTGTAAGTTCAATGGACCAACGGTATAAAGTTACTTCAGATCAAAGGGTGTGGCACAAAGGCAAAGGCAAGCAGGTTAGGTAGTTCCTTAGCTAAGGCTGCTGCGTCATTTTGTAAGTTCGAAGGACCAACTGTATAAAGGTACTTCACATCAAAGGGTGTGGCACAAAGGCAAAGGCAAGCAGGTTAGGTAGTTCCTTAGCTAAGGCTGCTGTGTTGTTTTGTAAGTTCAATGGACCAACGGTATAAAGTTACTGCAGATTAAAGGGTGCGGCACAAAGGCAAAGGCAAGCAGGTTAGGCAGTTCTTAAGCTAAGGCTGCTACACCGTTTTATAAGTTCGCTGAACCAATTGTATAAAATTACTACAGATTTAAGGAAGCAGCGCAGAGGCAAAGGCAAGTAAGCTAGATAGCTCCAGGCTTTTGCATCTTTTTTATTGGTGAAGAATTTCAGGAGGTAATCTTTAACTATGTACTTTCTTTACAATAGTAACTATTTTACTAATATTTTATTGTTAACTCTTTAATAGATTATATGTAGAAAACGAACAGGAACTTGTCAAAGCACTTTGATTATAAATAGTAATTTAACCACTGAAATTTTGCGATGATTAATTTGTCTTCATGAATTACTAAAACAAGTTCTATCTTCAAATTAACTTTCTGTTATTGCGATGTCCATATTTGGCTTAAATTATTTGGTAAATTAAGCTTGATTAGGTGCAAATATTTCTTACCAACCCACCCACCTTTTTTTAGAAAAGGTCATGTGAAACAGAAATCACTTTCTAGGGCCTACTCTACTACCTTCCATATTGAACCAGCTCGTGGGGAACGTAAATCTCTCTTTAGGGCTCACTCAACCACCCAAACTATGGAAACAACTCATTGGGATCGTACACCCCTTCTTATGGCCCACACAACCACACATCCTATTTAAACAGCTCAAAGGATACGTACTCCTCTCCTTACGGTGCAACCAACCACCCACTTGATAGAAACAGCCCATGGGGAACCTATACCACTCTTTAGGGCCCACTCAACCACTCACCCTACGAAAACAGGTTATTGGGAACGTACATCCATTCCTTACGGCCAACCCAACCACCCACGCTTTGGAAACTGCTCATGGAGAACGTAAATGATTCCTTAGTGCCTACTCACACCCAACCTATGAAAAGAGGTTATTGGGAACGTACATCGCTCCTTACGGCTCACCCAACCACCCACGCTTTGGAAACTGCTCATGGAGAACGTAAATGATTCCTTAGCGCCTACTCAAACACCCACACTATGAAAACAGGTTATTGGGAACGTACATCACTCCTTACGGCCCACTCAACCACCCACCCTTTGGAAATTGCTCATAGGGAACGTAAATGATTCCTTAGCGCCTACTCAAACACCCACCCTATGAAAACAGGTTATTGGGAACGTACATTCCTCCTTACGGCCCACCCAACCACCTACCCTTTGGAAACAGCTCGTGGAAAATGTACATCACTCCTTAAATAAATTAGCGTTGAAGTAAAAATAACCCTATTTTACAGAACATAGTCTAAAGCTTTTGTCACGTTTTGTCAAGAAAAGTTTGGTAACTACTCTATTGCATACTCATTA
This sequence comes from Stictocephala bisonia, assembly GCA_035578905.1. Taxonomy (NCBI): domain Eukaryota; kingdom Metazoa; phylum Arthropoda; class Insecta; order Hemiptera; family Membracidae; genus Stictocephala; species Stictocephala bisonia. Next base: position 569,361 of record JAQJVL010000077.1, on the reverse strand, counting down.
TACTTTGGTAACCACTCTATTGCATACTCATTATACTTTGGTAACTACTCTATTGCATACTCATTATACTTTGGTAACTAATCTATTGCATACTCATTATACTTTGGTAACTCCTCTATTGCATACTCATTATACTTTGGTAACTCCTCTATTGCATACTCATTATACTTTGGTAACTACTCTATTACATACTCATTATACTTTGGTAACTACTCTATTGCATACTCATTATACTTTGGTAACTAATCTATTGCATACTCATTATACTTTGGTAACTACTCTATTGCATACTCATTATACTTTGGTAACTAATCTATTGCATACTCATTATACTTTGGTAACTACTCTATTGCATACTCATTATACTTTGGTAACTACTCTATTACATACTCATTATACTTTGGTAACTACTCTATTGCATACTCATTATACTTTGGTAACTACTCTATTACATACTCATTATACTTTGGTAACTACTCTATTACATACTCATTATACTTTGGTAACTACTCTATTGCATACTCATTATACTTTGGTAACTAATCTATTGCATACTCATTATACTTTGGTAACTACTCTATTGCATACTCATTATACTTTGGTAACTAATCTATTGCATACTCATTATACTTTGGTAACTACTCTATTGCATACTCATTATACTTTGGTAACTACTCTATTGCATACTCATTATACTTGTGCACACCACAACGTTTAATGAAATCAAATTTTATTTTTAACTTCAATCAAACGAATAATCTCCTAACAATTTGACGTAAAAGTAATGTGAAACTGCTATAGTTTCAGTTCAAGGTTCACTTACAACACGAGTATTTCTAATTCACTGACAAATAACTTCAACTTCAAAGTACATGTAAATTCGCTTCAGAGAACAGGTTCCACGTTGACGGTTGTAAATTAACTTAGGTAACTAACACATTTATCATGTACCTCTCTATACATGCATGCATTAGCATTTATATTGACCCTGCACCAAACATGTCGCTGTCTTACTTGCATTACAAATTTACTTTGTAAAACAAAAATACACAACTGTGTATACCCCGATATATAATGTTAACGATTCGTACATTTAGACAAAAACGGTTACCTAAACACATTCAACACTATCCCAGTATAAAAAGTTGTATGTTATATTAAATGTATCGAGCCAATTTAAAATTATGTTTGTAACAACTTTACCATGCACTCATTGAAAACTGTATTCCTTGTCCATGTACTGTAAGAAAATTCAATATTATACCGTAAGAGTGTATTATTACACAGTAGAAGGACAATTACCGTTTCCTGTTAACATAAATGAAGGTAAAACACAAAATTATAAATAAGCTATGCAAGAGTCGGATAATATAGTGTTACGGATCACGGTAATTACCTAAAGCACCACCCAGGTGATTGTGCCTGCTCCTAGCTTGGGGGGGGGGAGGGATACCTTTCTCTTGGACATTTCAACATTCAAAGGCCTAAGATGATGCTAGAATTGTAGGTAATTTGCCTGTTCGTGGAGTCAAAACCTTCCCGAATGGTACCCAAGAGAATATAGAACACCCTTCCAGAATAATCTTGACCATAGGCCTAAAACCGGCTAGACTTGCACTGGCACCTTGTATAAAGGCACCTTTAGCCGAGAGTCAGTCAGTCTCAGTGGCCGTGCGAATCTTTGGTCATCGGCCAGCAGTGGAAGAGACAGTCGAGTGACAGTTTTAACAGAGACAGTTCATGAACTGTCTCTGTTAAAACTGTCATGTCAAAATATGTATGTTAAAACATACATATTTTGCGAACAAAAACTCGAATGTATTAAGTGACATTCATTATTGTAAATAATATTAGTTTAATTTAAACTGTTATTATAGTGTCTGTCTAGTAATTTAAACCAGTAAATATTTCGTAGTGTGTAATTTACTTAATTAGTTAGTAGCTACAGATTGGCATTGCCTTATTTTGGACCCCGTGGATCCTAAGTACGTATTTATGGAATAAGGCAAATGTAAATACTAGGCTATCAAACCACACATATTTAAATTGACGTTTATGAAACAGAATTACATTACATTGAACCTTGGCCTTTAAGCCAAGGTCGTAAGAGATAATAAAATGTTGGTTACTGTTAAAACATCATTTCAGCTAAAATAAAAACAAACACAAGCCAAATGCAGTTTGGCCTATGTGCATTTGGCCATAGGCATAGAATGACACTGAGACACCGATGGTACTAAGATCACATGGAAGGAGCTTATTTATCTAATTCAAAGGAACACTAGGCACCGCATTTTTTTTGAACAGCAGAACAACTTGGCGTTACGCTAACTATGCAAAAAATCACACAATAAGAAACAAGCTGCCCCCCCCCCTCCAAACCCAGCTGTAGATAGGTGGTTTCAGTTCGTCATGAGTTTCGTCCGAGAGTGTAGTGGTTAGTGGACTATCATCCCTCGTACCTTGTAGACTCACCATAATATTCGATTCAAATTTATATTTTCTTCTATGAATTATTGTTTGATAACGTTTTTATGTATTGTTAATTTAATTGGTTGTGTTTGTAATCGTATGCAAGAAGGCCTGAAGACGACAAACGTTTTTGTACACAGTAAAACTTTTTAAACAATCCAACGTCATCTAATAACTTAAAACGTTATCAAATGTTATCATGTAATCTGTATTTCTTGTATGTTTGATTGTAAACTCTTTGTAAGAAATATACAATTTTGAGGATTATACCATTTTTCGTCATTTCTAAAAGTAAAAAAATCTGATTATAAGACACACATCATGTAATTGATTGGGAATATAAATATACTCTCAAGTAGGCTGTACATGTAAATGTTTATTAGCAAACAAAAATAGTAGAAATTTATCGTAAATTCAACAAAATGTAGCCACAAATTGGATTATGGGGTAAAGTCCAAACCAAGTGTACAATATTTTAGTGCCCAGAGTAATCCTGTTTTGTTTATGGGAATATTACCATTGATTTTATATACAAACGTAGATTTCTCATCTAATGTTTATTTTAGTGCCTCTAATTGTCAGCCTTTTGCGATATATTGTGGAGATACAATGTACTCGTTGTTTCATGTAAATGTAATGCAATGAAAACCAGTAGCATTGGCAGACCTCATTAACTAACCAAATTACTTGCACAAACATTACTATTAAAACAAAATTGATACAAATTAATAACTATTTGTTATTTAGTTCAACTTGCCTATAAAAAATTACTTTATTCTGAATAATATTACTGTAACTGAATTTTCATTTTTTATTCATAGAATCCTAATAACGTAATCTATACAGTATTAATAGCGGAAATTAGTAAATCAGCAAACTTATTTGCTTTTTTATCAATTAGCTAGTATACTTTGATAATTATTTTACGTTTATTACATTTAGAACTGTACATTAAAATAATATGAATGTGCGATTAGAAAATTCGTGTTAACAGGGAATAAAAGAAGGATATACATACAAACTATAGGTCTATGGTTATAAAAAGTACAAAAATAAAAATATTTTAGCTGCAGTAAGAAGTAATGTATATATTTCAAATTTACTATTAATATTAAATGTAATTTTAGTACTTTTCTAATTACGATTACATATTTTGCAACGTTATAATTTTGTTTACATCATCGAATGCTAATCGAAATATATTTGATTGTTTAAAAACTTTATTTTAGTCATCATCTTTTCACTGAAGAATGTTATAGAACTATGTAACGAGATAAGGATATGTATAGGAGTTCATAAAGGATATATAAGAAGTTCAGATCTTGTAACGTATGCCCTCTCTAATGAGGTTCTTACATTGATTTAAATTATTTATTTAAATTGATAACAATTTATTAAATTAAAAGCATTACTCTTAAATGAATTGTCACCACGTTGGGCGCCAAACTGTAACCATCCACACCTATGTGATGTTACATTTAATACTTTTTCTCAATTAATTTAATCAAATCATTCTTTAAATCAAAATTGTACTCTTTAATGGATCTCAGGGTCGTATAAATGGGTAAATCGGTGGAGCTGTATAATACAATAAATCAAGATTTACTTTTAAAAAAATTATTTTATTAACATGATCTTTCATTGACTTTACTTTCACTATTTCATTTAAATATGAAAATAAAATTTTGAATTTTAAATTAATTTAATTAAGTAGAGTTATTTTGAAAACTATAATTTGTAACTCATCTTATTGCTAAAACTTATCTGTTAATGTTATTTTGTTGGAGGTGACAGTCAATACTAGTCTCTACATCGGTCGTTTCTTCTTTAATTAAACTATTTAAAAACGCACGCCCATTAGATATTTATGTGAAAAAATTTTGTTTAAAACACCACACTGTATTTATATATAAAAAAGTTCACTATTGAAAGTGGCCATGCGGTCGCTGGATGTCGACCGATGAAGACATCTTGTTCATCCTTCTTCTTGAGGTGAGGGAGTTCGAATGGAGTGAGGTATATCTCTCAACCGTCGTGCTTGGGTCCCCCTCCCTTATTTTGTCAGCCTATAGCGTGCTTCCTTTTTTGATCCTCTTTGACACTAACGTATAGTTTGAAAGTATTCTTTTGTTTTGTCAACTGGTGCCACCCAGACCCGTTGAACATTTGGTTACTGCGATATTTTCCTGGAATATCCCAGCCCATGTCTGAATTGGTAACAAAGAAAGGAATGTGTTTACTGCTTCAAGCGTCTGTTTGGGATAAATATTTCTGCTTGCTTTTCTATCTAACTGGTGATTTACTCACAACAATTCTCGAATATAATTTGAACATTCATTGGTTATTCCAATTAAATATATCCCTTTCTTTAATGCAATAATTTATTATTTATTTTAATTAATTAAATTATTCATCAATTTGGTGGACCTGTTACAATCTTTATAGGTAATATTAGTATTTACAATGTGATAGAAACCACAATTTTACATATATGAAATCCCAAAATACACTCATGTGAGTATAGACGGCCCATCGTCAACGGACTAACTCAAATCACAAGAACTCATACGAACCTCCACAATATCAAAATGGGCTAACCATAATTTATTGATCCAACCAACGTACAACCCTATGAATATAGGCGGTCAATCGCCAACCAACTAACTTAACTAACAAGAACTTATAACACTCACGAACCTCCACGACATCAAAGACGGTGTAACCTTCATTTTTTCACCTGACATTCAGTGAACATATGTATAGAGTCATATTAGTATAGGTGGTCAATCGTCAACCAACTGACTCAACAAACAAGAACTTATAAAACTCTTGAACCTCCACGATATCAAAAACGGTGTAACCTTCATTTTTTCACCTGACATTCAGTGAACATATGTATAGAGTCATATTAGTATAGGTGGTCAATTGTCAACCAACTGACTCAACAAACAAGAACTTATAAAACTCACGAACCTCCACGACATCAAAGACGGTGTAACCTTAATTTTTTCATGTGACATTCAGTGAACATATGTATAGGACACTCACAAACCTCCACGACATCAAAGACGGTAACCTTCAATTTTTCATATGAAATTCAGTAAACATATGTATAGAGTCATATTAGTATAGATGGTCAATCGTCAACCGACTGACTCAACTTACAAGAACTCGTAAAACTCACTAATGAAGAAATGTACTCTGTATGATCTTTCACAGGGCGAATGAGGACATTGTATGGATATTATCCAACTGTATCTTATATGTTAATATTTACCACTTACTCAGTCACTGGGAATATTACTCTTGAAAGCAGGATATTAAGCCAATAAATGTGTTATAACTCATTTAAATAATACAAGGCTATAATGTTGGGAGCGCCATGAGGTTTCATATGTTTACTGAATTTCATATTGCGTATTCCAGTTGATACTTTATTAGAAAATTATATTAGAATTGAGTAATTTGATTTCATAATTTTACATTTTTTGTGGCCTCGCTAAGTATAAAACTACTTGCCAGTGAAATCCGATATTAACAACATTCAGTACTTGGTAATGAAACGATATAAATAGATTTATTACATAAACTTCATAAATACATTACGTTGGAACTTAAATCTAGTGATTTAAAATATGTAAAAAGATTCATTATTATTTAGATATTGTTCCATAATGGTAGGAAAATACAACTAAAAACATAAATTTACATGAGCACTAAACAAATTTAAAATTCCGTAACTTTGTTATTTTTCTTCACCTTGAAAACTTTTGGTTTTCACCTGTTAAAATAACTTTAACTGTCAAGTTATTCCATCTTAAGCTGTCTCGTTCGTATGGTGATTGGTATAAATGGCTCTCAATGTCTGATATAAGGGTATTTATTATTTGCGTTATTATAAGTCTTTGAGAGGAAATATTTCAAAATTATTTCTTAGTACGCGTCTTGTGCTTATAAAAAATATTTGTATTACGTTCCACGGTCCAAAACCTTGTGGTTTTTTTTAGAAAAACTACATCACTCAGTAAAGTACTTGGATTTTATCTTTATACCTGTATTTGTCAATAAAAAAGGTATAGAAATAGAATAAATAAACGTAATGTTGGTTCTATGCCCCCTTCCCTTTAGAGAAACATAAAAATAGAGTAAAAATATGAATAAGATCACGTGTTACGTTTCTTCTTACTCCTTTTATAAGAACAGAAAAAACATATCACAAAACTTCAAAATTGTTTGTAGGGATTGAAATTGTTGTAAATAGTTTTTGTGAGTTATTTGTTTCATGTTAACAACATCCAATGGCTAATTAATATTTTCCTTTGAATTTAATGTTCTATGGAATAGTATTTTAATAACTTACTAATTAACTACATATTATTAGACATATATTTAATATAACTATGATCAATAGACTTTTATGCATACGGTTACAGACATAAAACTCACTGAACCTAGATTTGGTTTTATAAACGTTTCAATGTGCCACAATGTGCTGAAACAAAACATTGCAAATCACGGTCCACATTTTACGTCCGAACTTTAAATTGCACAACTTTTAATCAGTTCGCTGAATATCTCGTGTTTGCGCTGCTTCATTTGCCTTTCCTTATTCTTTTCACATTTTTGGGCAGTTTCATCTTGAACTGAACGAAATTAGTATTTAAACAGCTTCACTTTTAAAATTCATATATGATATTGTAAAAAAAGTATTATCTTTAGACTGTAACCTTTATTAAACTATAGTTGTATAATATCAATTAAAGAAAATGACATAATTTGTAAATTTACAACATCAATGAGCAAATTAACTATTCCGAACGTAATCGTTATTAAACATTACTTCACAAAACACGAAAAAGTTAAAAATAACGAGTAAATACTAAACTGTAAAATTAAACATTAATATTTTGGCATACATTTAATGATTAGTGTTGGGTTTACACATTTTTAACATGCCTCAAATTTTCATGTATTGTAAAAAAACTGACAAATAACGTAAAGGGGTGATAAAATGGAATTTTTCAATTTTACAACGATTAACGATGTAAATAGTAGTTTTATTGCCGTGATGGAGTTTCACTAGTTTTTGGATAATACATTATACTATGTGCAGGTGCCAAAAAGCTGGTTAGTATATGAATACTAACCAGCTTAGTATAGTAAACATACTACGTTGCCAGTGGCCTTGGCCGGAGGGTTCCGACGTTATCGCAAGATTTATGATAGCGTATGTAGGCGTGCAAAACTGAGATACAATATAACATATGGGTTAGTAACATATATGATCTGCTTCGAATATTTAGCAAATTAGTTTCAAGCTAATCAAGAGCTCTCAGTATGAAATCACCGAACAGTGCAAAAAACACAACTTGCTTAAATCACCTCCTGACGCCTCAATTGATTTACTATCTGATGAAGTTGTTCGAACAAAGTTATTTAGTTTTATTGAATTATTTTTACATAAATTAGTTATACATTTTATAAGTTTTTCATGGCGAGTGTGCGTGAGTGTGTGTGTGTGTGTGATACTACATTTTTACTCTCATTTCTGAATATTAGTATTTAAATACATTTTTATACTCTTATACTAGTGCTAGACCAAAATTGTGTATTTTATATTTGATGTGTTAAACAACATGTATGTATTCATACAACAAGTTTAATCTAAAATTATTGTCAAAATAAAACCGAAATAAAAATATTATGCATACAATTACCCAGGGAAATAAACCAACCATATGTCTTTAATATAAAAGTAAATATATTATTTTATGTTAATATTAATTATAATTAATTAATACTAAAGTTGACCTTTCGAAGTATCTATTTATAAGACTACATTTAAATTAGCTTTATGTGTACATTTTATGGTAAAAAATGTGTGTAAATAAATAACATCTTTAATTCGTTTGGACTAAGTTTGATTATTAAGACTATCAGATTGGAGTCAATAGTAAATCCTGTTGATGAATTTTAGTTTGAATGAGCTCCCAATTCGGAAATATACTATTTCCAAAATAACATTAAATGAGAGTAAGAAAAGAAACTCTCATTCCAATAACATCCATAGTCAAATAAAATACACTTTTTGTGACATATATGTATAATTGGAAAGCTTTGTTTAATAATACACATAGTTCCCTTGGGAAAATCTTTTACTTTCAAAGGTCTTATTATTAATAGATATACATTTTTGGTGATTTTCCAAGTTTTAGGTGTATAATCTCGTATCAAAAAATATCTCCATAATTTTTAGAACCTAAAACCAATTTTTTACAATAAAAAAACATTCTCTAAAACATAATTAATGCTAAGAAATCTTCATTTTCTGATTTTAATATCTTAAGTGGATTTAACCTCAATGACTGACTTACCTTAATGACTTATCGACAAAATCTCTTAGTACAAAGGCTCTTAGTACAAAATCTAAATTAACAATGCTAGTACTTTTAGGTTTATATGACTATTTTATGTTTTACGTGGGAAAATGAAAGGATTATCGCCAAATGTTCTTGGGAAGAAGAAGTTTGTCGGTTAAGTAAAAATATTCAGAGAGAACTTCCCATCAAGTTAATCATCATTCATATTAGTATATGTACATAATCATATTTGTACTCGTATGTATATATATATATATATATATATATATATATATATATATATATATATATATATATATATATATGTATGTGTGTGTGTGTATTCGTAAATTTTTAATATGGAAACCAGTGCATTCGATCATAAAGCCTGTATCACCATTGTTACATTTCTCCTTCATTCAATAATTAGTCTTCTCTATATTCTCTCTCAATCTTCTCACCTCGTCTCAACCTCTATCCCACATTTCTCCTTCATTCAAGCCTCAGTCTTCTCTATATTCTCTCTCAATCTTATCACCTCGTCTCAACCTCTATCCCACATTTCTCCTTCATTCAAGCCTCAGTCTTCTCTATATTCTCTCTCAATCTTCTCACCTCGTCTCAACCTCTATCCCACATTTCTCCTTCATTCAAGCCTCAGTCTTCTCTATATTCTCTCTCAATCTTCTCACCTCGTCTCAACCTCTATCCCACATTTCTCCTTCATTTAAGCCTCAGTCTTCTCTATATTCTCTCTCAATCTTCTCACCTCGTCTCAACCTCTATCCCACATTTCTCCTTCATTCAAGCCTCAGTCTTCTCTATATTCTCTCTCAATCTTCTCACCTCGTCTCAACCTCTATCCCACATTTCTCCTTCATTCAAGCCTCAGTCTTCTCTATATTCTCTCTCAATCTTCTCACCTCGTCTCAACCTCTATCCCACATTTCTCCTTAATTCAATAATCAGTCTTCTCTATATTCTCTCTCAATCTTATTACCTCGTCTCAACCTCTATCCATATTTCTCCTTCATTCAAGCCTCAATCCTTCTCCATATTCTCTCTCAATATTCTCACCTCGTCTCAACCTCTATCTCACATTTCTCTTTTCTTTCTAATAATTTTGTATTCTCTAACAAAAATTCTCTTTTCTGTAAACTAAATTGTATAAGCTTTATTCTTACTCATAATAAATTAAATTGAATCACTTAATCTAACTGATATATTCACAAGACAGTGTCCAGTTTGTAGCTTAAGAAGATTTTGGTCTGGCCAGACAAAAGAAAGAAGGCGAATTTTATCTAACTCTGTATGGTAAAAGTAAATTGTATAATTAATCAATTGTATTATCACTAATTAAAATTGTATTATAATTAAATATTTCCATTAAATACATTCTCTGTAAATCTGTAATAAAACCACATTTATATCAACCTAGGGCTACTTTATTTTTTTTCATATCTTATTCCTGATTTCGTCAGGTGATCCTCCTACTCACCCTATATCTAACAATTACTGACGGTCCAGATATTTTCGCTGTCATACTTGGAGAGATATTTATAATAGTAGGAATTCTGTTTCCGTTCCCCCTACTTATATTTTGAGTGTTAAAACTTTAAATATGTTTTGATAATTTAGAGCAATAATTTATCTTTTAATAAATAATCAACATAGAGCTACAGTGGACAAAAAATTCACTAGGTGTAAAAACTTGAAATGTTGTAATCCCGATAACGAGTGTAACTGAGAGGAAGGTTGTGGGGGGGGGCAGATATTCAACTACTATAAATGTCTTACCAGGTGTAAAAGTGACAAAATCTTGACTATTCTTAGTAATTCAAAGCTTTAAAAGAAAACGAAAATATTCAATTTTCAATCCAAAAATCGTTGTATGTTTTTTTTTAATCAACTTAAAATTTACATTTCTCCTACCATAAGACCCTCTCACATTTACAATGTACGACACTGAATAGTTATGTGTTCTTAAAAGTAGCCTACTAGCATTATAATGTAAATCGATTTTCCTCTTAATGAAATGTCTTAGTTAATAACCAATGAGGTTAGTTAGTCAATGAGTTCAGATCCCTCTTAAGGTAAGGAAATTATAAGTTAAAGATTACTAGCATTGATTATGTGTTATTAATTAATTTTTTATGTTGTTAAACAAGATTGTAGGCTAAAGAACGTATAGTAATTGTTTATTCTGACGTTGTACGCCTAAGATTCAGATAGTTGTTGTACATGTATATTTATTGATAACAATTAATAATTAATTAATATGAATAAATAGTATGATATTTTAAAGTAACAGCTGTTTTCTTAACCTAGAAAGCAATAAGTTTAGTGGAAAAGCTTTTCAATTATCTTAGATAAATAAATATCACCACAAAATATCTTTCACAAAATAATAACTATTATTGGAATAAGTTTTTATTTTCTTTAAAACATCTCCTCCCTCAACATTGCTTTACATATATCTCAAACTTCTACAAAGTCATTTATTGTTGGAGTTTTCCAACCAAATCTTGTGTTTGAAAATAAACATACATATGACGTGGTCGGAAACTTCATGAAACAAGTTTGAACAAAAACAATCCACCGCTGACAAACAGATTTCGTACCGCAATTATAACTTATGAAAAAGTTCTCATGGAGTAGTTTCATGAAAATGCTTTCATTTATAGATAACACATAAAAGCTTCATAAAAAATAATATTTATGAAATAATACTTGAATTCTTCGTCTTACCCAAAACAATAAATTACAACTGGACATTTAATGCTTCCAAAATCAAAATAAAAATAATAATACAATCTCAATGTACGTACTTCCTTTAAACATAAGTGTTTCAACATGTACACAACTCCTATCATCCTCAGGTGCTACATAATCCCTTAAAATAGAAGTATTTCAACATGTACACAACTCCCATCATCATCTGGTGCTACATACTCCCTTAACATATAAGTGTTTCAACACGTACACAACTCCCATCATCATCTGGTGCTACATACTCCCTCAACATAGAAGTTTTTCAAAACATACAAAACTCCCAACGTTTTCAGGTACTACGTACTACCTTAACCTACTTGTTTTTCAGCTCATACAACACTCCCGTCGTACTAAGGTAAGACGCACTACCTTAACATACATGAAAAAAGTAAAGATAATATTACTGTAATGTCATATCATATTTAGTGAAAGAAAAAGAATATTAGTTAGTCGAATCTATTATAATACATTTGTATTATGTGCTGTTTGCTTGTTTATATTTCTACCAACACGTAATATGCTATATAAGAAACTATTTTAAAGCTCAATAACCATTATTCTTTATCTATCACATTCCTTAAGCTACATCCCCGACTAAAAAGTACGTCCCCGACTATATGATACTTTCCCGACTACATGGCACTACAGGATAATATTACTACAGGGTACCTCACCGATTACAAGGTACTTCGGCAATTACAAGGTATTTCCCCGACTACATGGTTCTTCCCCGACTGCAAGGCACTTCTTCGGCCACAACACTTCTTCGACCACAATACTTCCCCGACTACAAAGTACTGGCTCGACTACAAGGTATCTCTCCGACTACTAGGTACCTCACCGACTACAAGGTATTTATCTGACTACATGGTACTTCCCAGACTACAATGTACTTCACTGATTAAAAGGTACTTCCCTGACTACAAGGTACTTTCCTGACTAAAAGATGCTTCCTCAATTACAATATACTTTTCCGACTTCAAGATACTTCCACAACTACAAGGTACTTCCCCAAAGACAAGGCACTTTCCCGACTACAAGGTAATTCCACGGCGACAAGGTAATTCCACGGCTACAAATACTTCCCCGCTTCAACTAATTTCCCCGGCTACAACAGTTTCCTCGATTACAAGATACTTTCCCGACTACAAGGTACCTCTCCAACTACACTGTACTTCCCGGACTACAAGGTACCTACCTGACTTCAAGTTAGTTCCACGGCTTCAAAGTACTTCCTTGACTACAAGGTAGTTCCATGGCTTCAAATAATTTCACGCTTCAATTAATTTTCCCGATTTCAAAGTACAACACTAAGTCCTTGAACCAAATGGGAACTCAATATTTAAAGAAATATAAATGGGAACTAAATGGGTACTAAATATTTAAGGGAATATAAATGAGAACTAAATGGCTACTCAATATTTAAGGGAATATAAATGGGAACTAAATGGATACTCAATATTTAAGGGAATATAATTGGGAACTAAATGGGTACTCAATATTTAAGGGAATATAAATGGGAACTAAATGGCTACTCAATATTTAAGGGAATATAAATGGGAACTAAATGGGTACTCAATATTTAAGGGAATATAATTGGGAACTAAATGGGTACTCAATATTTAAGGGAATATAATTGGGAACTAAATGGGTACTCAATATTTAAGGGAATATAAATGGGAACTAAATGGCTACTCAATTTAAAGGGAATATAAATGGGAACTAAATGGGTACTCAATATTTAAGGGAATATAATTGGGAACTAAATGGGTACTCAATATTTAAGGGAATATAAATGGGAACTAAATGGGTACTCAATATTTAAGGGAATATAATTTGGTACGTCTTAAAAATTAGTCCTATTACGTACATAAATCTATTACATGTCTCTGAAATATGTCATCTTTGACATATAATAGTTTAATTGAAAAATTAGTAAAAACAAATAATAACTAATGCCATTCAAATATCACAAAAATCTCTTTTATAATTTAAAATGGAAATAAAGCACACTGACTAATGTAGACTTATTTATAACGAATTCGCAGATTAATGAAGTCGACTTGATGTTGGGCAATAAGCCAACAAAGAGATCCCAACTTTAATAAAGTCCGACTTACACCTGCCACTGCGTCCAATATTGGTTGAGTTCTTTGTCTGGGATTAAGTAAAATTACTTGAGAAGTAATTCAACGCTGACTTTAATTTTTATACAATAATAACTTAATTCTTTATTTGGTGTATTATAGCAACACTAACAGAACTATTATTTAATATAGCGTTAATAATATTATTGTTAAACAATATTACATAGAAAATTCAGTTTTCAATTTTAAATTGATGTTATATTGACTTAATAAATCTGCCAACGGAGTTAATATTTGTACGATAAAAAAATCACCTAAACTTATTTTCATGCTCAGTAAAAAAATGACACACTCCTATTATTACCGTTAGCTTTTAGAACCTCAAATTTGTTAAAATTTCAGACTATGTATTAATTCAAAGAAAGTAATCGTCACACGGAACACATTTGTAACTACAAAATATGTACATAACATAAATAAAAAATGATCGAATATTATGATGATCGATTTTGGTAAACCATTTTTACCATCCTCGGACCAGAGGTATTAATGAATTGAATCCATTACAATTATAATTGTACATGTTGTATTTATACACTTATTTGTAATATATGAATTGTATAGTATATGACAGGGGAGATCTGTCACCCCCACCTAAATTTAAGGTAAGAGGAGACGAAAATGAGTAGGAGTAAGTATTAGAGACCTGTCCTCTCACTGTAACTACGTTGAAGGGGATGTGGAGCGGACTAATCTTATGCACTGGAGACGTCCTTCCCCCACTATAACTACGGTAAAAGGAAGGTGGAACAGAGTGTTGGTTTGCAATGGAGACGTCCTTCCTCCACTGTAACTGCGGTAAAGGAGAGGTGGAATGCAATGGGGACGTCTTTCCTCCACTGTAACTATGGTGAAGGGGAGGTGGAACGGAGTGTTGGTATGCAATGGAGACGTCCTTCCTCCACTGTAACTATGGTGAAGGGGAGGTTGAGCAGAGTGTTATGTAACGGGCAGCATTGATCATATATCATTGTTAATAGATAGTTCTAGTGAATTTATGTACACTAGAAACTTTGCATATATATAAATTCTGTATGTAGTTATGGAGGAATGTTACAAAATTAGAAAGAAAAAAAGAATAATCGGAGAAAATATAATTAGTTTTCTTTGTTAAAGGTAGAGGGAGTTCCAAGTAATTAAAATCCAGCCATGTTATTCTTAGGTTTATCTTTGCTTCATTACAAATATTATTTGATAAATATTCTGTTAATTTAGTCCGAGAAGAACTATTTGATATTTTATTTGGACCTTTAAGAATGGAATACAAGAGGTTGTATAAACACTTTTAATTTGTTTTTATAGTCATTCTTGGTAGGTTGATTATTATTATATATTACATGATTTGACAAAATTATGATGGTTATTATATTATAAAATTTAATTTTTATTCCGTTATATAATTAATAGTTTGATAAGTAAAATACATATTTATTTATATTTCAATTACTATAACAATTTTATTAAAATTTCAAATATTTATTATGATAAAAACCAATTATTAAGAAAAGAATGAAGTATGTGTACATGTATTCTGTTAAGTTTTAGAATTGAATGTTTTTATTTTATAATATATGTTTATTATTCATCAGCCTGGAAAAGGTTAATCTGACACGACTATGTTATAATTAAGTGTTTTAATGTACACATACTATTGAGCAATCATTTGTACTATCTGAATTTTTGAAAAAATAAATTCAATTGAATAAGCTGTCAGCTGGGGATTATTTCACAAAATGGTATATTATGTTTTATGAAATGGTGTAAATAACTTAATAATACAAAAATACTTGTCGCAATTAATATATAACAATTAAAATATGTTGTTACACAGTTTAAGAGTTATGGATAATATTTTCTCAGTGTTTTTATTTTTTGTTTTTTTTTGTTTTTTTTTTTGTTTTGTTTTTGTAAGGATCTTTCTTAAAGTTAAAGTAATACATAAGAACTTCTGAAATAATCGGTTAAATACATTTGGTTGTTAGCTTATGTTTTTCCTATTCGCTGAAAAAATGTTATGAAAAGTTATTACAGAATCAAAATTAAAATGTTAATCCGTTAGTTAATTACGATCCTTTGATATTTCATTAATTAAAAAAGTAACGTTATTTTGTACATTAATTTGAGTCATGATGGATAGTTAAATTTAATTGAGGTGGACCTAGATTACACAAACCGAAGCTTTAAGTACGGGACACAAATGTTGACACAAAAAACAAGTAATTTATAAAACTTTGGATCTATATATTTTGAAGCATGTCAAACAACCAGATGGGGAACAATTGTTTCTAACCACAAGTGCACTCAAGACTGCTCTGCACAAGTAAAAGACAAAGACCACTTAAAAGACAAAGACTGGTGACATCTCATTCCATGATTAACCATGTCCCTTACATTCTTTTTGGGTTCTTCTCATTTGTACTACACTGTGACATTTTCGAATGGAAGTCATTAACCTAAATACACTAGGATTTAGTCATCACAAGAATGAGAAATAATTAAATGAGTCATGTGATTAAGGAGTCAGTGGCCGAGCGGGCTAAAGCGTCAGGACTCGCAAATGTATATTGGGTTATAAGGGTAAGAAAAGGGTATAAGTGATATTTGTTTTTTTCATTAGTTTTGGAGAGATTCGTAAAATGTATAAATTGATAAAATAAAAAAAATTCGTCAAAATGAAAAAATCATAAATTGACGGCTGTTTTCATTTTCAAACCTAAAACTTAGACTGTGGACAACAATATACATAACACAGCATAACCGCAGTTTACCAGGTAAAATAACCTCCTAATATTGAACTTGTCAACCTCATTTACATTGTTAGTAGTTTTGGAATACAGTAAATATATTATATAATATATGAATGTTCCCTGTTATATTGAGTGCGTTTAAAACAATGGGTCTTTCTCATAAATATTAAAATTATCAAATCAAAATTATTGCACTTTATTCCATAAAATGCAGTATAAGATGGAAAGAATAATAATGAACACTTTAAAGGAATATCTTCTCCGCATGGATTATACGTCTCTGCACGGGAAAGAACCTTATAATATACCACGGCAACAAAAAAGAAACAATAAAAGTAATTAATTAAAAATATAACTTATACTTTAATGTAACATGAAAAATGAAACAGATAAATAGTATTTAAAGAACAAAATCATACAATTTCAAAATTATCGGAGTTTTCAGTCAATGAATAGTGTGACCTGTCACTAACATGGCGAACGCAACATAGCCTCAGCCGCTTACCAACCGATTGGTAAAGCCACATTCCAATCTTCCCCTTGTACAGAGAGACACTGTCACTGATATAGTTACCGCAACAGAGCCTCAGCCGCTTCCCCACCGATTTGGTAAAGCCACTTGCCTATCTTCTACTTGCACTGGACGACACCATCACTGATATGGCGACCACAACATAGCCTCAGCCGCTTACCAACCGATTGGTAAAGCCACATTCCAATCTTCCCCTTGTACAGAGAGACACTGTCACTGATATAGTGACCACAACAGAGCCTCAGCCGCTTCCTGACTGATTTGGTAAAGCAACATGCTAATCTTCCCCTTTTACAGAGAGACACTGTCACTGATATGATGACCGCAACATAGCCTCAGCCGTTTCACCACCGATTTGGTAAAGCCACTTGCCAATATTCCATTTCCACTGGACGACACTGTCACTGCATCGCGAACGCAATAGAGCCTCAGCCGTTTCCCAACCAATTTGTAAAGCCACTCGCCTATCTTCCAGTTGAACATAGATCCACTGTCACTCTCTGCTTCTTTAATATGATTTAGAAGATGCCTGTGGATTATATGTACAAGATAATTAGAATTTGAAAGTTGTATGATATGATTCGGTTTAATAGTATTAAAACGAAAATATGTTTTATGTCTAGAAGCGTACTCGAGTTGGATCTCTTGGAAAATATATGACTTATTTTTTTATGTGTAATAATACATTTTCGATGAATAGTTGTCTAAAATGTAGTACAGGGAACTCAAAATAATAATATTATTGAGGGTATCTACTGCCTCGACGTAGAACAGCCTTAATAACTGTCCTCTTTGTTACCCCAAGTAAGTCCAGAACATACGCGTCTTATAAAAAATTATTTGTTAAAAAAAGTGTTAGTCTTCTTTTAGGGTACAATTGAAAAAATAAAAACATATTTTTTTAGTGAGATTTCGCTTGCTAAAGTGGCTACTTTGACTTTACTTTTTAGACAACTCGTTGAGAAACCTTGTGATTTATTTTATTAAAGTTTTGAGAATATAGTGGGAAAAAGGTACTAACCAATCTAGTATAAAGTAAAACTAAAAAAAATATATTTTTTAAGTGTAAATATAAGTGTAACTATTTTTTTTATAAATGACATCTGTTCGAATTTTTAGTTGACATCTGAAAAATTATTAGACGTACAGTGGTATTGACCCACCCACCCTCCCCTATACGTACAATGGTATAGAAAAGGTCAACATCATTGACCCACCCGCCCGCCCATACACATACGGTGGCATTGACCCACTCACCCGCCCATACACGTACAGTGTCATTGACCCACCCGCCCGCCCATATACGTACAGTGTCATTGACCCACCCGCCCGCCCATACACATACGGTGGCATTGACCCACCCGCCCGTCCATACACATACAGTGGCATTGACATCTGTAGTACCATCGTACGTGTAGGGGTGGGCGGCTGGGTCAGTACCATCGGACGTGTAGGGGCGGGCGGGTGGGTTAGTACCACTGTACGTGTAGGGACGGGTGTGTAGGTGGGTTAGTACCACCGTACGTGTAGAGGCGGGTGGGTGGGTCAGCTGATTGGAAATACTTTATAACAAGGCTTTAAGATGGCCTATAAAAATAATTATTTTTGGATGAAAGAGTAGATTAATAATATAAAAAGCTTCATTTATAGAGTTTACTATAAATGAGTTAGTTATGTACTTGTGTATGGAAATTTCCGGAGCGGGACAGACGGGGGAAAAGAGGGAGAGGGAGGGGCCACGAACGATGTAACAATTAATTTGTATACATTAAAAAATTATATGGTAGCCTTAAAACTTAATAACTTATTATGAACACATCTGGCCAATTTAAAATGTTGGATCAAAAAAATTACATCCAATGTGTGCAAGTTAATTCTTAAAAAAAACAAAAAAAAAAAAAAAACCCCAAGTATATGAAGAAATGCTGTGTTATAAATATCCTTGAATCTACAAGAAATAGAGGATTTAGCTCGCAGTTGCGTATATTTATTTAAACAGGCCCAAATAAACAAGTAGATAATCCGTTTGAAATCTTCTTGGATCTCTAGAGGAAGAGCAATATTTTCTTACGTAGAGGTAAGCGGCTTAAGGAAGGCTTATCTAAATACCAAACAAATGATTTAAAATGCAATTAATCTCCCACCATACAACCTCTATTACACTTTAAAATGTTTTATTAATGTTTTCATGATTGCCTTAAAATTGACGTAGCTCTATCTTTCTAGCTTCATTTATTTTTTATTTTTTTTGGCTAAACCAATTTTAGTAATATGAATTGTTAATATTTGTAATTATTTTTTATTTGTAGCCGTATTCTTCGATATTATTAAAGCTTTTACCTATTTTATTTTGTATGCATGTATATTTTTTTAAATAGTTGGCTGAAATTTGCTACTCCTTCTTTATTTTTAGTTTTAAGAAAATTAAGGTAATTCTAAAGCAGTATTTCGTTTGGGATACCTAACTACTTAAAAAATTAATTTTGTGTACTATGTAGATCTTTTATTTGATTTGTTTTGAAAATTAAATTAATATTTATGAGAATAAGTAATATTTTTATATAAAATAAAGAGTTTCTTAGTAAAAAAAAGTTAAAGGTTATAAGGCTGGTCAAATACTGCTAAGAGCAATTAACGACATGTTTAAAAAGAAAAATGGCCTCAGTTCGAAACAGGCTTTTCTACTCACCCCGTCTTGGTAGCCCACATATCCACACAACGTACATCTTGACATAGTGATTATGTAACTGAAACCACGTTTTATTATCAAAGAACTAAAAAAATGCATTCTACATAGCAATTATGACGACCCGATTTCTAAATAACTAATAAAATTATGAACATTATTTTTGTATTAATTCATTGTAATCAATATCCACCTGAAAAACACTGAAATAGAATATGGAATATAAAATTTAACGAACTTCTTACATTCAGTGAATAGCAGCTAATCAAAATTTTTCTTAAATTATTTTTATAACTTTAAAGTAGACTTTTACCATTTAGCGTAAGAGTTCCTAAAACAGGTAAGTTTAAAGTTTACAAACTTTCCCACCTATAAAATGGACACGTGTTGGTAGGTCAGGTGTTTTCTGGCTGTATGTAGGTGGGAAGGCCATTGTCTTTTTGGGTTGTTGATTTAGACAGTGTAGAATTTTATTTTTTATAGAAAACGTCACAAATATTTATCTTAATAAAAACCAAGCGAATGTCACATATCACAAAAATATGAGGTCTTATAGTTAAAGTACAATGTACAAACTACTACTATGGTGATCGATTTTGGCAAACCACGTTCACCTTCCTCAGACCAGAGGGATTCACAAAGGAATGACATCGATGTTCAACTTTACCGCCTTCATACTAACACTTGTCACAGTCAAAAACATTGTATAAAAAAAGCTTAGTTTAACAACAATTACATTGCTTTGAGGAAGGCAAACGTGGTGTACCGACACCAAACACACTTATATTTTAAAATTTTACATACACTATAATAAATTTTTATTGTATGATGTTTGCAGATTTTATATTTCTACCCACACATAGTATACTAATTAAGAAACGATTTTGAAACTTAATGTACACTATCGTTTATCTGCCACACGCATAAATTTACATCCGGCATATAAGGAAGCACTTCCTTTACTACCAGTACCTCCCCTAGTGCAAGGTATTTCACTGACTACAAGGTACTTCTCGAACTATAAAGAACTTCCTGGACTACAAGATACTTCCCTGTCTACAAGATATTTCGCCAACTGCAAGGTACTTCCCTCTCTACAAAATACTTCCCACATTAAAAAGCATTTCTCCGATTACAAGATACTTCTCTGTCTACAAGATACTTCACCGACTACAAGGTACTTCCTGGACTACAAAGTACTTTCATGGCTACAAGGTACTTCCCCGAATATAACGTAGTTCACATAGTCCAAGAACTTTGTAACGGAAATGGACTTCACGTGTTTAGAATTAATGAATAACGAATATAATTTGGAGCTAGTAAACCATACAAATCAATGGTAAATCTCTGATATATCTCACCTCTGACATACAGTAGTTTAATTGAAAAGTTGTTAACGAATAATAGCTAATGCTTAAAAAAACAGTAATACGAATTCAAAGCAAGCTAATTTACTAGTTATAATATAAATAAAGCACACTGACTAATGTAGACTTATTTATAACGAATGTGCAGATTAATGAAGTCGACTTGATGTTGGGCAATAAGCCAACAAAGAGATCCCAACTTTAATAAATTCCGACTTAAACCTAACACTGCGTCCAATATTGGTTGAATTCTTTGTCTGGGATTAAGTACAATTTTTTTTATAAAAAGGAGAGGCCGATCTCCTCCTTAACCTTACTCTGCCCATTCCTCATAGACTATTGGCCTGTGCGAGGAACTTATTCAGACAGAGTAAGGGGGCGAACCAGTACAGTAGAAGGTGAATATTACTGATAAATCTTCCAGTCTAGGCCGGATTTGAAACAGGGCTATCTCTAACCCAAGCTCAAAGTCCTGACGCCTTAGACCGCTTAGCCACCGGCTCGCCCCAAACTTCATTGAATTTGAAGTAATTCAAATTCATATTGAACTTATCAATTAATTTATTATTTGGTGTATTATAGCAACAAAAAATAGTATTCATAGTTTAAAAACATAAAATATAGATAATCATTTAAAAAACAGAAATTAAGTTAACTATAACATTGAATGTGTATCTCCTTTTCTATTAGTTTGTTTTTACTTCATTTATTACAACACCATTCGTCCCATCATAATAAAACTTAGAAAAGTTGATGCGTATGTACATGTGAGGGGTTTTAGGGCTTCGCCTCAGTGGCCATCATACTTTCAGTGGTAATCTAACGGAGATCTTTCAATTATTTGATAATCATCATTTGTCAAATAAAAATAAATTAAATGAAAACTTTATAAATAGATTGAGCAATGCTTAAAGTAATTAAAAATTTAATTATTACAAAACCTAAACATAATTTTGTATGTTCATTCCGTCCATAATAAACGAGCGCATGCTTGATCTGCCATATGAGTTAAATGTGGATATTTATTCGACAAATACCAACTAAATATATTTGTTACCTACGAAATTACATATCCCTAAACTTACCATTTATTAGATATTAGATCTAGAAAGAATTGATTGATAGAATTGATGAATAATTTCAGACTCTGTATTGAATCAAAGCAAGTTGGGCGTGCCGATGGCCGAGTGGTCTAAGGCGTCAGGACGTTGAGCTTGAGTTAGAGCGTTGGTTAGAATCCGGCCAAGAGTGGAAGATTTATCAGTAATATTCACCTTCTACTGCACTGGTTCGCCCCCTTACTCTGTCTAAATAAGCTCCTTGCATAGATCAATAGTCTATGAGGAATGGACAAAGTAAGGGTAAGATAGAGGCCTTTTTTAAGGCTCTCCTTAAAAAAATAATAATAAATGAATAAAAAAAAAAGCAAAAATGACACTACAAATATTGATGATGATAGGAGCACAAAAAGTATAAATATTACGGTGATAGACTTCAATAAATTATATTTACCATCTTTCATACAATAGGGATTCATCTAGGTATTGAATTTAGCTCATCAGACAATGAGAAGCTATTGCATTTACTGTTGCAGAGTTGGCACTTAATTAATTTTTCTTAACCAATTTAGTTGAATAAAATGAGTTCAGGTTTTAGCCTATATTGTCATTGGTTACAATAGTCAGTCATTGTTTTGAGGACTTTATTATTAAATATGTTTTTAAACCCTCCTTCCAGGATACAACAGTGGGGTTGTAGGGATGGGTTCTCAGTGCATGCTAACACTACACCCATCTCCTTTCACCCTAGTTATAGGGGGGTGGGGTGGGGGCAAGTTTCCAGTATGGAAAATCTTTCGTTGAAGACATGTATTATAAAGCTAAGTTTTTTTCGACAGATCAAATACAAACTATTTTGCTGTAAATCAATTTTGTTTATACT
Source organism: Stictocephala bisonia (assembly GCA_035578905.1). Lineage (NCBI taxonomy): Eukaryota > Metazoa > Arthropoda > Insecta > Hemiptera > Membracidae > Stictocephala > Stictocephala bisonia. Next base: position 546,338 of record JAQJVL010000077.1, on the reverse strand, counting down.
ACCGAAGCTATTATACAGTAGTTGTATTTTTAAACTTCGGTTCTTATACTTATTATTAGTTGGTGTTCATCAATTAGATAACTATTAAAACTGCAATACTAATATTACAAGAATGACCTGTGAAATACTATTTACTACAAATAAATGTTATTGATATATTTGTTATAAACATATACATTTTTTGGTATGTGAGTGAATGTGTATGTTTGTAATTTAAATGGGACAATGGCCGGCTTGGTTGCTCAGAGGTGGACAATGGTTGCTCAGAGGCTAAGGCTTAGTACTTCAGATTGCCATGGTTGCTCAGAAGCTAAGGCTTAGTACTTCAGATTGCCATGGTTGCTCAGAGGCTAAGGCTTAGTACTTCAGATTGCCATGGTTGCTCATAGGCTAAGGCTTAGTACTACAGATTGCCATGGTTGCTCAGAGGCTAAGGCTTAGTACTTCAGATTGCCATGGTGGCTCAGAGGCTAAGGCTTAGTACTTCAGATTTCCATGGTTGCTCAGAGGCTAAGGCTTAGTACTTCAGATTGCCATGGTTGCTCAGAGGCTAAGGCTTAGTACTTCAGATTGCGTTTTCCAAGATTTGAATGTCCAACTGAGGTAACGGTTAATACTTCATTTGTTGAATAAAGAGCAGCAAAAGCTGGCCGGCCGATGTAAACTGACAAGTTAAATGGAAAAAAATAAATAAATAAAAAGAAAACATAATGAATTTAGGTTTAAAAATAACAAATGAATTCAGAGATTCCATTTTTTCATCTTAAGTTTTGATTTTAAAGCATCATGTAAATTTTGTTTAGGATATTTTCCGTTAATTCACTACCATAACCATAACTTAGGTTAACATAACGTAACCAAACCTAACAACATAACTAAATCTAAAATAACCAAACCAAAACTAACATAACCAAACCAAACCTAACACAATATAACTAAACCTAACATAACCTAATTAAACATAGCATAACCAAACCTAAAATAGCCTAACCAAACCCTACATAACCTAAACAAACCTAACGTAACCTAATCAAAGTAGTGGTAGTGAATTAACGGAAAAGGTCCCTTGTTTACTCTTCCTTGTATGTATTTTTATTTCTAATTGTTATTACTACAATTATCTCAATAATAATGATTATTATTTCATGTTTAAATATACAACTGATGATGAAATAAAAGTTAAATACTTGACAAATGAATCACTAATGAAGGAGGTAGTTTTTACGGGATAATCTGGGAAGCACTTAAGGATAATTTAAACACAGACATGAGGAAAAGATAACATTAAGTACCTCTTCCCTCAGGTTTTATTGTGAAAAGATACAGAATTTTCATCTTTAACTGTCTATGAGTTTTAGCTTTGATATCTTTAATAACATTTATTACGCTAATAAATAATGTTAAATGAATTTAAGGTAATATTCATAAGATATTGTCAATTGTTGCACTACTAAAATACCAAGTTGTAATTTAGTTTATTTATTATTTTTTTTTAATGTTCGGTAATACCTAAAATCATCTGCACAATTTTAAAATAAGCTTTATCAGTAAATGCAGTGAGTAATGGTAGACAAAATTACAACATTTGGAGTTGCCCATAATCTTTACTAACCTACGTGATTGCCTTGCATATCATGACAGTAGTAAGATTGAAATATTCAGTTCTTTCATAAGACTTTCTTAACGTTAAGATAATGTTTTACCACTAATAACAACTTTAAAATCTTATTTATTATTTTTACTGCATAGGCCAACGTGAAATATTAACAAATTTTATTCTATTGAAAAATCTTTAAAACAAAACTTCAGTTACTAATTAGGACCTTCTCCTTTAATTCAATACCAATAATTAGGTTATGTTAGGTTTAGTTATGTTTGGTTTGGTTATGTTATGTTAGGTTATGTCAGGTTTAGTCATGTTATGTTAGGTTAGGTTATGTTAGGTTTAGTTATGTTTGGTTTGGTTATATTCCAAAGTTATGGTTATTGTAGTGAATTAACGGATAATATCCGCTAGTTCCCAAAGGCCTGCAGTCCTAAGCGTAAACTTTATCCAACAAGTGGAGATGTTTAACTTTATTCAACCTTAGCTTTGTTAGGGGTGTAAACCTTGGACCTTCCAATTCATAGGCCGAAGTCTTATCCACTTAGTCTTTATACCGGCAAGACCTGAATACAGTACAGTAAAATATTATAAGATGAAGCTCAAAATAGACTTCATTAAAGAGCTAGATAAAAGAAGATTTATCAAACTAACTCAAACAATCTGAAATGTTTACTACCTTTACATTTTGTAAGAGTAAATCCAGCCAAGCAACATTTCATAAGTAATAAGTTAGTGAAAGCAGGAAAGTTGGGAGCAAACACAACTTTCAGATCCTGCCTAGAGACATTTTCACTTAATAAGACGATTTTCACTTAATTAAACTTATTTGAAAAATGAAAATAAAATGTATATTTAATCTTGATAATTTTAACTATCATATATTTTCTTTTTTTATGGCTAAGTTTAATCATATCCCCTGTATATGATCCTTAAAAAATTTTCAGTTTTGTACTGTTTTAGTTTTAACAGTATATTTGTAAGTTAGGTCTATGACCAACGTAATTGTGTAAAGGGATATTAGTAGTTACCAGTTCCATTTTTGTAACCATTCTACCATTTAGTGCTTAGAATCAAAGCTTCTACTGAAATTCTTTGCAAAGTTGAAGTAACTGATAAGGAGATTGACAAATCTTAATATTTAATACAAATCCAATTTTTCAAGACACTAAAACTATTTTAGGTGAGTAAAATCCATAAAAACCACATTTTTCCTCTATTTAAGTCAATTAATATGGACCCCCCCCAAATAAAACAAAACCCAGTGTCTGACTGTCCAGACACAAATATTTTGATCAGGCCCTTTCATTGTCCTACATGGTGAGAACTTTTCTCAAAGGGAATATACTTACGTAGATGTGGAAAATGCATATACTGTACTGGGAAACGTACGTAGGGACTGACAGTCATTTACTCGGTGAGCCATATAATAAAAATATGAGTCAAATAGTTAAGGATTGTTCATTACGTACATTTCTCAGGAGATTAGCTGGTCTCTATACACAAGAGAAATATCTCTGTATACAAGATATTTCGCCGACTGCAAGGTACTTCCCTGTCTACAAGATACTTCCAACATTAAAAAGCATTTCTCCGATTACAAGATACTCCTCTGTCTACAAGATACTTCACCGACTACAAGGTACTTCCTGGACTACAAAGCACTTTCATGGCTACAAGGTACTTCCCCGAATATAACGTAGTTCACATAGTCCAAGAACTTTGTAACGGAAATGGACTTCACGTGTTTAGAATTAATGAATAACGAATATCATTTGGAGCTAGTAAACCATACAAATCAATGGTAAATCTCTGATATATCTCACCTCTGACATACAGTAGTTTAATTGAAAAGTTGTTAACGAATAATAGCTAATGATTAAAAAAACAGTAATACGAATTTAATGCAAGCTAATTTACTAGTTATAATATAAATAAAGCATATTGACTAATGTAGACTTATTTATAACGAATGTGCAGATTAATGAAGTCGACTTGATGTTGGGCAATAAGCCAACAAAGAGATCCCAACTTTAATAAAGTCTGACTTACACCTGCCACTGCGTCCAATATTGGTTGACTTCTTTGTCTGGGATTAAGTATAATTTTTTTTTATAAACAGGAGAGGCCGATCTCCTCCTTATCCTTACTCTGCCCATTCCTCATAGACTATTGGTCTATGCGAGGAACTTATTCAGACAGAGTAAGGGGGCGAACCTGTACAGTACAAGATGAATATTACTAATAATCTTCCAGTCTAGGCTGGATTCGAACCGGCGCTATCTCTAACCCAAGCTCAAAGTCCTGACGCCTTAGACCACTCGGCCACCGGCTCGCACCAAACTGCATTGAATTTGAAGTAATTCAAATTCACTTTGAACTTATCAATTAATTTATTATTTGGTGTATTATAGCAACAAAACATATTATTCGTAGTTTAAAAACATAAAATATAGATAAGCATTTAAAAAACAGAAATTAAGTTAACTATATCATTTAGTAACATTTATTGTGTATCTCCTTTTCTATTTCTTTGTTTTTGCTTCATGTATTACAACACCATTCGTCCCATCATAATAAAACTTAGAAAAGTTGATGCGTATGTACATGTGAGGGGTTTTAGGGCTTCGCCTCAGTGGCCATTATACTTTCAGTGATAATCTAACGGAGTTCTTTCAATTATTTGATAATCATCATTTGTCAAATAAAAACAAATTAAATAAAAACTTTATAAATAGATTGAGCAATGCTTAAAGTAATTAAAAATTCAATTATTATAAAACCTAAACATAATTTTGTCTGTTCATTCCGTCCATAATAAACGAGCGCATGCTTGATCTGCCATATGAGTTAAATGTGGATATTTATTCGACAAATACCAACTAAATATATTTGTTACCTACGAAATTACATATCCCTAAACTTACCATTTATTAGATATTAGATCTAGAAAGAATTTATTGATAGAATTGATGAATAATTTCAGACTCTGTATTGAATCAAAGCAAGTTGGGCGTGCCGATGACCGAGTGGTCTAAGGCGTCAGGACGTTGAGCTTGAGTTAGAGATAGCGTTGGTTAGAATCCGGCCTAGAGTGGAAGATTTATCAGTAATATTCACCTTCTACTGCACTGGTTCGCCCCCTTACTCTGTCTAAATAAGCTCCTTGCATAGATCAATAGTCTATGAGGAATGGACAGAGTAAGGGTAAGATAGAGGCCTTTTTTTAAGGCTCTCCTTAAAAAAAATAATAATAAATGAATAAAAAAAGTAAAAATGACACTACAAATATTGATGATGATAGGAGCAGAAAAAGTATAAATATTACGGTGATAGACTTCAATAAATTATGTTTACCATCTTTCATACAATAGGGATTCATCTAGGTATTGAATTTAGCTCATCAGACAATGAGAAGCTATTGCATTTACTGTTGCAGAGTTGGCACTTTATCACTTTTTCTTAACCAATTTAGTTGAATAAAATGAGTTCAGTTTTTAGCCTATATTGTCATTGGTTACAATAGTCAGTCATTGTTTTGAGGAATTCATTATTAAATATGTTTTTAAACCCTCCTTCCAGGATACAACGGTGGGGTTGTAGGGATGGGTTCTCAGTGCATGCTAACACTACACCCATCTCCTTTCACCCTAGTTATAGGGGGGTGGGTGGAGGCAAGTTTCCAGTATAGAAAATCTTTTGTTGAAAACATGTATTATAAAGCTAAGTTTTTTTCCACAAATCAAATACAAACTATTTTGCTGTTAATCAATTTTGTTTATACTACCGAAGCTATTATACAGTAGATGTATTTTTAAACTTCGGTTCTCATACTTATTATTAGTTGGTGTTCATCAAATAGATAACTATTAAAACTGCAATACTAATATTACAAGAATGGCCTGTGAAATACTATTTACTACAAATAAATGTTATTGATATATTTGTTATAAACATATACATTTTTTGGTATGTGAGTGAATGTGTATGTTTGTAATTTAAATGGGACAATGCCATGGTTGCTCAGAGGCTAAGGCTTAGTACTTCAGATTGCCATGGTTGCTCAGAGGCTAAGGCTTAGTACTTCAGATTGCCATGGTTGCTCAGAGGCTAAGGCTTAGTACTTCAGATTGCCATGGTTGCTCAGAGGCTAAGGCTTAGTACTTCAGATTGCGTTTTTCAAGGTTTGAATCTCCAACTGAGGTAACGGTTAATACTTCATTTGTTGAATAAAGAGCAGCAAAAGCTGGCCGGCCGATGTAAACTGACAAGTTAAATGGAAAAAAAATAAATAAATAAATAAAAAGAAAACATAATGAATTTAGGTTTAAAAATAACAAATGAATTCAGAGATTCCATTTTTTTCATCTTAAGTTTTGATTTTAAAGCATCATGTAAATTTTGTTTAGGATATTTTCCGTTAATTCACTACCATAACCATAACTTAGGTTAACATAACGTAACCAAACCTAACAACATAACTAAATCTAAAATAACCAAACCAAAACTAACATAACCAAACCAAACCTAATACAATATAACTAAACCTAACATAACCTAATTAAACATAGCATAACCAAACCTAATATAACCTAACCAAACCTAAAATAGCCTAACCAAACCCTACATAACCTAAACAAACCTAACGTAACCTAATCAAAGTAGTGGTAGTGAATTAACGGAAAAGGTCCCTTGTTTACTCTTCCTTGTATGTATTTTTATTTCTAATTGTTATTACTACAATTACCTCAACAATAATGATTATTATTTCATGTTTAAATATACAACTGATGATGAAATAAAAGTTAAATACTTGACAAATGAGTCACTAATCAAGGAGGTAGTTTTTACGGGATGATCTGGGAAGCACTTAAGGATAATTTAAACACAGACATGAGGAAAAGATAACATTAAGTACCTCTTCCCTCAGGTTTTATTGTGAAAAGATACAGAATTTTCATCTTTAACTGTCTATGAGTTTTAGCTTTGATATCTTTAATAACATTTATTACGCTAATAAATAATGTTAAATGAATTTAAGGTAATATTCATAAGATATTGTCAATTGTTGCACTACTAAAATACCAAGTTGTAATTTAGTTTATTTATTATTTTTTTTTAATTTTTTGTAATACCTAAAATCATCTGCACAATTTTAAAATAAGATTTATCAGTAAATGCAGTGAGCAAAGGTAGACAAAATTACAACATTTGGAGTTGCCCATAATCTTTACTAACCTACGTGATTGCCTTGCATATCATGACAGTGGTAAGATTGAAATATTCAGTTCTTTCATAAGACTTTCTTAATGTTAAAATAATGTTTTACCACTAATAACAACTTTAAAATCTTATTTATTATTTTTACTGCATAGGCCAACGTGAAATATTAACAAATTTTATTCTATTGAAAAATCTTTAAAACAAAACTTCAGTTACTATAGGACCTTCTCCTTTAATTCAATACCAATAATTAGGTTATGTTAGGTTTAGTTATGTTTGGTTTGGTTATGTTATGTTAGGTTATGTCAGGTTTAGTCATGTTATGTTAGGTTAGGTTATGTTAGGTTTAGTTATGTTTGGTTTGGTTATATTCCAAAGTTATGGTTATTGTAGTGAATTAACGGATAATATCCGCTAGTTCCCAAAGGCCTGCAGTCCTAAGCGTAAACTTTATCCAACAAGTGGAGATGTTTAACTTTATTCAACCTTAGCTTTGTTAGGGGTGTAAACCTTGGACCTTCCAATTCATAGGCCGAAGTCTTATCCACTTAGTCTTTATACCGGCAAGACCTGAATACAGTACAGTAAAATATTATAAGATGAAGCTCAAAATAGACTTCATTAAAGAGCTAGATAAAAGAAGATTTATCAAACTAACTCAAACAATCTGAAATGTTTACTACCTTTACATTTTGTAAGAGTAAATCCAGCCAAGCAACATTTCATAAGTAATAAGTTAGTGAAAGCAGGAAAGTTGGGAGCAAACACAACTTTCAGATCCTGCCTAGAGACATTTTCACTTAATAAGACGATTTTCACTTAATTAAACTTATTTGAAAAATGAAAATAAAATGTATATTTAATCTTGATAATTTTAACTATCATATATTTTCTTTTTTTATGGCTAAGTTTAATCATATCCCCTGTATATGATCCTTAAAAAATTTTCAGTTTTGTACTGTTTTAGTTTTAACAGTATATTTGTAAGTTAGGTCTATGACCAACGTAATTGTGTAAAGGGATATTAGTAGTTACCAGTTCCATTTTTGTAACCATTCTACCATTTAGTGCTTAGAATCAAAGCTTCTACTGAAATTCTTTGCAAAGTGGAAGTAACTGATAAGGAGATTGACAAATCTTAATATTTAATACAAATCCAAATTTTCAAGACACTAAAACTATTTTAGGTGAGTAAAATCCATAAAAACCACATTTTCCCTCTATTTAAGTCAATTAAAATGGACCCCCCCCCCAAATAAAACAAAACCCAGTGTCTGACTATCCAGACACAAATATTTTGATCAGGCCCTTTAATTGTCCTACACGGTGAGAACTTTTCTCAAAAGGAATATACTTACGTAGATGTGGAAAATGCATATACTGTACTGGGAAATGTACGTAGGGACTGACAGTCATTTACTCGGTGAGCCATATAATAAAAATATGAGTCAAATAGTTAAGGATTGTTCATTACGTACATTTCTCAGGAGATTAGCTGGTCTCTATACGATATCAGAGGCAAGTATTAACGGCGTCCACTCAGTGGTTGCCATTACCTTAGACTTTATTAAAGAAATCTGAGGTGGCAGTGTTGGATGGTAGCCAGGATTCCTATGTTGTTTAGGGAAAAGAACTAAGTGTCAGGCTTGTTAACTGTCTAAAAATCAGACAAATACTACGTGGTTTAGATTCCGCGTAAACCAGTAGATCCCTTACTTTCCCTGGCTATTGGGCCATTAACAGGTCGCTCTTTCTCAAGTATTTAATTAACTTGTTTATATTCAATCTTAAGTATTCAATTAAGGTTAACCTTAATTATTCAATAATGGTCACACTCATTCGCCCTCATATTCACCCTTATCCCTTCGAACACTGTCTTACTAATAAGTAAATGGTTTCTAGCGTTAGACTGATCAGAAATAAAAAGTTAGAAATTATTTATTTTAGGTAAATAATATCTACAAATTGCTACATAATAGCGTAAACTCAACACAATTTTCACTGAACGATTAGTTAAAAGTTGATTAATTTTTTATTTTTAAATCATCTAGAATATAGCTCTGTGATTGAAGGTAACAATAAGCTTATTATTGTACTATTTAATAAATTAAGTTTTACTATCAAAACATACGAATGTTTTAACTGTAAACGACGAAAGGTTAATGTTATGTAACTGATAACATTAATAATGTATAGTTGTTAATTTATTCTTCTTGTGGTATTAGACTACATATACTAGACAGAATATATAAGAATCGAAAATTTACATTCTTTATGCACTCACGGAGCATTGTTACATAATTTGAAAAGGAAAACAGAATAATCGGGAAAAAGATATTTCGATTTCACAAAATGAGAAGGAGTTTCCTTTGTTGAAGGTAGAGGGAGTTCTAGGCAATTAAAATCCTTCTTGTTGTAACCAGCCGTGTTCTTCTCAGATACATTTTGCTTCATCAGAAATATTATTTGATAAATATTAGCCTATGTAAATGAAGCCCGTGGAATATTATTGAATATTTTATTTGGGGTTCTAAGAAATATGGAATACAATGTTAAAATATCTGTTATTAAATATTTATTATTCATTACGACGTTGATCGCCAAGATACGGGCGAATATGAGGGGCGAATGAGTGTATATGAACGAGTATAGTTATTAGTACTAACAAAGGTTTACTGTTCCTCAGAAAGAGTTATTTATTAATAGCCCAATAGCCAGGGTAACTAAGGGACATACAGGTTTACGTGGAATCCGAACCACGTAGTGTTGGTCTGATTTTCAAACTGACAAGCCTGATACTCAATTCTCTTACCTACACAACATATGAACCTTGCCTACCATCCAACATGGACACCTCAGAATTCTCTAGTAGTATTCACGCCGATAGTAACCATTGATCGGACGCCGTGTTGGTATAAAGAGGACGCAGAATAGAACCTATCACCTGCAATACCCTCAACACTTCGTCTCCAAGGAGCTGGGTTACAGTCATTGTTCTAGTCATTCTTGTTACGCTCTTTGTTGTTATTATATCTTTGCTTATGTTGTTAAGTTATGTTGAAGATACATCTCATGTATGAAGATTGTTAATTGTTGTTATATTTAGGAATTATATTAAAATTCTTTTATGCTATTTATAGTTCAATTTAGAAAAGTATATAGAGGGTTTCCCAAAATCAAAAGGCCAAACTTGGCCTTGGAAATTGTTATATAGGTCAAAATAAAGAGAAAATCATGCAGAAAGTTTTGTCTAAAAACGCTTCGTTTACCAGATATACGCCATTTTGTTTTTTCACAGAACAGTTTTTATCCTCGAGTTGTCTTAACCGATCTTTTTTAAACTGACTATTCATATTTAAATAATAAAGACCTGTTCTAGAAAACAAATCAACTTGATCCAATTTAAAATTTCAAAATGGGGGTAATTTTAAATTATTAATTGGAAATTGCGGGAAAACGGCAAAAAATACAAACATTACTAGGAACACGTTTATTTAGACAATTTTATTACCAGTCATTATACAAAAAAATTTGAATCGGACAAAACGTAACCGAGACATATTACATTTGTATTGAGAGGCAGCAAAAAAGCCATTTGTTGTAAATAGTCAGCTTATTAGTAAAACATAATTATGTTATAACTAGAATCTATATTTTCCGGTGACCACCGCGTCAAGCTGCTATGTACATTAATTATTCCACTGAGGATGCCTCATCAGAGCATGGACGAAACGTCTGGTTATTTTGTAAATAATGTAGATAGCATCTTGACGCGGTTGCCACCGGAAAATATAGATTCTAGTTATGACTCCGGCCGCTTAAGTCTAAGTTCTAAGACATGTGTTTATTGAGTTACATTGTTGAAACATTACTTCTAACACCATTAATTTATGGAACACCGTTTATTTTCGAACGATTTAATAACGTGATCAGGTTAGGTTGCCATTATACAAGTTTGTTCAAATGCCGAACCGTAAGGCACAATCTCAAAGGGCCAGTATTATTACTTAGCTGGTGAGCCTTATCTAAATTTGTTTACACAAGATATTCCCAGACTGCTAGAAAACCGGGCCTTTTGTTTGAGAGATAATATGTGGTTTTTGCAAGATGGTGCGCAACCACACTTTTCGCGGGATGTAAGGTTACACTTCAATGGATAGAGAGTGGGGAACCCACCCCATGGCCTGCCAGGGCTGACCTAAACCCCCTAGATCATTTTGTATGGCTATTTAAAGTATTTGGTTTACTACACCTTTGGTGAAAATATTGAGGATTTAACGTAACGAACAGCAGCATGTATGGGCCAGTTTTTTTTCAAATAACAGTGGAGAAAATAATGCGTTTACTGATACTGTACTTGCGTTGTTTTGATAAATATAGCCTAATTTGGAAAAATAATTATTTTAAATATAAAAAAATATTATTTTAATGAATAAAAGATGAAAAAATAGATATTTCATATTTAAGCAGTGAGACAGTGATAAATATTATTATAATATTCTATTATTATATTTAATAGAAGTTTTAAAAAGAAATCACTAAATAGTTAATTACGAACTGAGTACATTTATTTACCAAACTGAACCAAAACAAAAACAAAACATATGATAGTATTTATAATAATACTGTATTTTAATTCAGCTGTCTAAACTACAAATTAACTTCATATATAACACTCCTCCCTCTTAATCATGAGCTTGCGGACCAATCCTCTTCAATTGGTCAACGTGTCGTTTGTGCGTTACACCGTCAACGGTAACTAATTGGTGGAGCGCTCCCAATTTCTTGGTAATTACAGCAACTAATTTATTAATTTAATAGTTGTCATTAAATCATGCATCTATGACTAATAATAATGTTGTTGCATGTACTTGTAATAGGCCTACTGTACTTGTTTGAAAATCTGCGCTCAAGTAGGCGGCACTTTTCGGGACTTCCTATCAGTAGTATTTAAAAAATCCGCTAGATCACTCCACATAATTGACATCTCAAGAGTAAAATAAGAATTGGATGACATAAAAAAGGTCAAAATGCATGTAACTCTAACAGAACATTGTCTAATAGATGTTTAAAACAAAGCCAGTGATGTCGTACAAGTTCATATATGCCATAAAAGTAATTTAAATGTTTGATTCTCGGTGGGACATCTGTCCATACTGCAAAGAATAAATACAACGGGCTTACTGTACACCTTTGTGCCTGACTGCGACGATTGCTTTGTGGACATCCATGCCTGCTCTTATGGATGTTCACAAAGCATTCTTCGCAGTCGGGGAATGTATTGATTTTTTTGTGGAAATCCATGCCTACCATTATGGCCCTCATGGATGTCCACAAAGCATTCGACACCGTTTGGCACAACGGCCTCAGAGCCAAACTCCTCCAATTCCAACTGCCCCCTTCCATCATCAAGCAAGTAGATATCCAACTTCCTCGATGGTAGGACAGCCCAGGTCAGAGTAAAGGACGCCCTTTCTCGACTATTCCATCTGTTAGCAGGGGTCCCCCAGGGATCGGCTATCAGCCCACTCCTCTACATCTTGTATGTGGGAGATCTCCCCTCACCCACTCTCAGGAACCCCACCGACACCACCACTGGTCTCGCACAGTTCGCGTATAACACGGCCTTCTTGTGCGCCCCCCGTAGCCCCGAAACACTATGAAGACGACTGACCCAGTTTGTTGATATACTAACAAACTAAGACAGTGCATAGTCATGATATACTAACAAAATCCATATCTAAGTACTACTAAGTAAAACGGTTTGAAAAATGAATTAGCTTTTAGAAACCTATTAATATTTATGTTAATATTTGTTGGGAGATTTTTAGATTGGTAGGAATAGATCAAATTTGAATACTGACATCAATAAATAATAAATCACGTCTTTATTTTAAGCGTTTTTCATACAAAAATCTGTTAATATTAATGGTTGTCATGTTAACAATATTACAAGAGCTGAGAACATTCCATATAATGGTCTATACAGCTTGTAGTCTCAAAGTAGCTCGGCAAAGCAGATATCCGGATAGTATTTTGATTAAAAAATCGTTTAAAGAAGATTTCTACAACACTATTCTCTATTAATTATAATCCAAACATGATCTACAGCATGCGTTTATCATTGCATATAAAATATAGAGTTTGAAACACATTGGGTAGAAGACCTTGAAGTCATACAAAAATTACATGTATATTGCCAAGTAGGCCTACTAGGATAAAATCACAAAACAAAATATATTTTACACAACTTAGATTTTAAAATAATCATATTCCAAATGTAGCTTAAGTTTATTTTTAAAAGATAATAGCTGAGTGCTTTGAAGTTCTGTTGAATTCCATTTTAAATCTGGGGAGCAAAGTAAGAAAAAGCATTCCTTCCCACCTCGAGTCTGACTTTGGGTACCTCTAGCATGCTGTCCTGGCGCGTGTGACGTTCTCTAACCTCTGAACGAGCCCGCAGCATGTTCCTCAAATAAGTGGGTGTACCAGATAGCTTAATCTTGTGCACTAAACAAGCCACTTCCAAACTAAATATATGCTTTATTGGAATTGTTCTTGCTTTTTCTCCACCTTGACTGACATGGTCATATTTCCTGAGACCATACACAAACCTAATGGCTGAGTTGTGCAGTCTTTGGAGTGAGACAGTGTTGTCAAGAGATAACTGTATAAGCATTTTTGTAGACTAATGGAAATTGCAGACGGATACAGTAACACTACTTTTAATTTATAAGGGGATATGTTACAATCGTAGTAGAATAATGCTAGATTTTCTATTTTCAATATTAAAATATTCTTTCATCCATTCATAGGCTGTCCTACCATCGAGGAAGTTGGATATCCACTTGATGATGGAAGGGGGCAGTTGGAGGAGTTTGGCTCTGAGGCCGTTGTGCCAGACGGTGTCGAATGCTTTGTGGACATCCATGAGGGCCATGGTAGGCATGGATTTCCAAAAAAAAAAAAAAAAAAAAAAAAAATCAATACAGTCCCCGAATGCGAAGAATGCTTTGTGAACATCCATGAGAGCAGGCATGTATGTCCTCAAAGCAATCGTCACAGTCAGGGACAAAGGTGTACAGTAAGCCCGTTGTATTTATTCTTTGCAGTATGGACAGATGTCCCACCGAGAATCAAACTTTTAAATTACTTTTATGGCATATATAAACTTGTACGACATCACTGGCTTTGTTTTAGACATCTATTAGACAATGTTCTGTTAGAGTTACATGCATTTTGACCTTTTTTATGTCATCCAATTCTTATTTTACTCTTGAGATGTCAATTATGTGGAGCGATCTAGCGGATTTTTTAAATACTACTGATAGGAAGTCCCGAAAAGTGCCGCCTACTTGAGCGCAGATTTTCAAACAAGTAGGCCTATTACAAGTACATGCAACAACATTATTATTAGTCAAAGATGCATGATTTGTGAAATTAATGATAACTAATACTAGTAAAAAAGGTAAGAAGTGGATCAATAGTAAAGTAAATGTCATAAACTGTTCTATAATTGATTTTAGTAATCAAGTCACTATAGACAGAAATAAGGTAAAAACTCCCAATTTTCCATAGACTGCATGGATATTACTAAAGTTTGCATACAAGTTTGTTCTACCCTCCAACTCATAAGTTGTACTGTCTCAATTTGTGCTTTTTATTTGGTGGTGGTAAAAACTACCCTCGTATAAAAAAAGTGAAACATCGTATTTTAATCATTCAATTCAATTTTGAATATGGCGGAAAAATTCCTCTCTGTTTTTTTTCATATTGATTTATGAAATTCAATTATTTTAATACTCTTTAAAATTTTTAAAACCTTCATGGCACAAAAAAAAAAATATTATAGTAGGCCTACTTCACAATGTACTATACCTTTTGTGGTTCATAAAAAGAACAATATTATGATTGAAGGTTTGAGATGTTTTATTATTAGCCTACACATCATATTATTCTATTTAGATAATTTCAAATGGTCCATGATTAGGCTATGTTGCCACCACCGAAAATCCCTAATGGAAGACCACTCCTTAAAAAAATGCTACTCCGTATGAAAAAAATAGTTTAAAAACTCTTGGTAAATATTTGACTTAGATAATTAATTAATAAAATGGAAACAGATTTTTAATATACATTATAGTATCTTATATTTATCGTGAATTTTTTAAAAATGTTCGACTATTTATAAAAACTAGGCCAATACAAGATAGAATATTTAACTTGAATATCTCTCTTCAAATTTGCAATGAATTCTCCCTATAAATGTTTCTATCTATGAAAACTGTAAGAAAATTAGTTCCATGGACGGAGTACGAAAGCACTTAAATATTTCAAGTGAAATGATAAATAGAGTGATTATTGTTAGTGAACTTTTTCTTTATTACATTTCATGTAAAGGAGATTTTGAAGGATGAAAAGTGAAAGCTTGTGGAAGTATTTGCAAAACCTTAAAGTCCTTTCGGCATGGAAGGGTGCAGAAATGAACATTCTAACCATGATGCTTTCATTTAAACTATATACCCTGATGTGTAGTGCAATGAAATTAAATAAAATGAACCAATTTACATTTATTCATGTCATGCTTAAAATAAGAATTAAAACTGGGCTACATTCAATGTTTGTACTGTCAAGTCAACAACGTGCATCGGGGCAGGAACAATTAAAATATGAATAATTAAAACTGGGCTACATTCAATGTTTGTACTGTCAAGTCAACAACGTGCATTGGGGCAGGAGCAATTAAAATATGAATAATTAAAACTGGGCTACATTCAATGTTTGTACTGTCAAGTCAACAACGTGCATTGGGGCAGGAACAATTAAAATATGAATAATTAAAACTGGGCTACATTCAATGTTTGTACTGTCAAGTCAACAACGTACATTGGGGCAGGAACAATTAAAATATGAATAATTAAAACTGGGCTACATTCAATGTTTGTACTGTCAAGTCAACAACGTGCATTGGGGCAGGAACAATTAAAATTAAAATATGAATTAAGCTGTTTAGTTTATTTCTTTTATGTGTATATACTTTTACATAAAGAAGAGGCCGATTCCCTTTTCAAACCTATTCTATCCATTTCCCCATAGACTATTGATCTGTGCGGGGAAAACTTCACTTCATCCTGTTACCTCCTGATTGAAGGAATGGAGAGGACACTTCAGGTGAGCACAAATACAGAATAGTTTACTAGGTGGAATTAGTGTCTGTAGCTGGAAAGGACACAGACAATCATTATGTGTTGGCCAAAGAGCTGATCCTTAAATTGAACTCCACTTCATCCTGTTACCTCCTGATTGAAGGAATGTAGAGGACACTTCAGGTGAGCACAAATACAGAATAGTTTACTAGGTGGAATTAGTGTCTGTAGCTGGAAAGGACATAGACAATCATTATGTGTTCACCAAAGAGCTGATCCTTAAATTGAACTCCACTTCATCCTGTTACCTCCTGATTGAAGGAATGGAGAGGACACTTCAGGTGAGCACAAATACAGAATAGTTTACTAGGTGGAATTAGTGTCTGTAGCTGGAAAGGACATAGACAATCATTATGTGTTCACCAAAGAGCCAATTCTTTAATGGAACTTTTTGGCAAAGCCAAACCATATATTATATTTTCTAATGTACAATCAACCTCGATGGGATGCTTCAAATATTTTGTTTGTGTTATTTTTCATGAACAAACACACTTGTTTTGCAGTATTAATTTTAAAAATTTATATGGTTATAAATAGGTACTGATAATATTTGTGAAATTAATTTTAAGAATGTAGCCTAGTAGGTTATACTGGAAGTTATCATCATAGTACTTTGTAATTATGAACAATTTTAATTGAATGTGCTTAATTGTTATCCCCTTAAATTTCACTATTAACTTCTTATAAATGTGTGGCAGCCTAGCTGACTAGGAAATTACTTTGTATAATTTATGGTGGAATTTCACTGACCTACAGTTGGGATGCAACGTTCTTCTGTTTTACTGCCACAAATTGTTAGGTAACTTACCAAAATAAAATTGTTTGTACAGCTAATTAAAGATATGACAGTCTATCTGACTGCATAAATATTATGTACTATAAGTTCATGATTGAGAATGGGTTTTTTCTCAGTAAATTTAGTGGAATTGTGTTTTTTTTGTATTTACTTTTAAATATTAGTGTAAGTTTTTAATACTGGAGTTAATTCAATTTATTGTTAGATACATATAATTTTTATTAAATGTATACTGTTAGTGTACTTACATTCAACAAAACACATCACTACTGATCAATTTGGTTCGTGAATAGTACTGACTCCCTTAGTTTTCAGTTTTTTTTTATTAGTTTGGAGTTAGTAAATTAGTAAACTACTCACTTATAACACCACAACTATGAAGTTAGTTAAAAGCTGGATCAAATATAACACCAAACACTTTGAAACACAATAGCACACTGAATATATTACATAGTACATAACAATTAATACATATTATTGGGGTAGTGTTAGTACTGTAAGAAGTACATTACAAATGAGAATTTTTGGGATTATCAGTTGAATAGGTTAATTAAGCTGATTTATTGTTTATTTCATCATTAAACATTTTTCAGTACAGAAAAAACACGAGAGCTTGGAGCATATAGTGCACATGGTTGGAGCTTATACTGAACTGACTAGTTAAAGTAGATGCTAGTTTGAGAACATCTTAAATCTTAACTTGCACTGTTCTTAGTTTTTAATATTTATTTCTTAGTATTAAGGCCATTGACTTGAGTTGTTCTGTAAAACAGTTATGTACTGAGAAACGCTTGTAAATAAAGGCATTTTTATTTATTTATTTAACATGTTAAATCACATCTGGCAGAGAAACCTGTTTTTGAGTTGGGGTAAGGGAAGTTAATCAGCTCCACCCATTCCTCATGAAATGTACAAAGGCGCCATCTTTGGTAACAACATTTTTATAAATACATTCATAGTACTTGTATTATAAACTATCTATGTAATATCAGTTTATCTATGTAGTTATGTATATCTATGATATGTTTAAGTTTGCCACTTATACACTAGGTAAATTATTTGCCCACCAACTGCCATTGTTTCTAATACAATTATTGATAAGAATATGTTAAATTCATTATATTACTTTGTACTAATTTATTTGATGTAGTACATGTTCTAGTTAAGACGGACCCCGCGGAAAAGTATTAATTGTTACTTAGCGGGTCCACAATTATGTAAAATTTTTGCAATAAACTTATTCTATTCTATAATAAAAAAAAAAAAGAAACAAAAAACTCCTCTTCATCCTGTTATCTCCTGATTGAAGGAATGGAGAGGACACTTAGGTGAGTACAAAGACAGAATAGTTTTCTAGGCTGCGTTAGTGTCTATGGCTAGGAAGGACATAGACAATCATTATATGTTGGCCTTAAATGGAACTCCACTTCATTCTTCATTCTGATTGAAGGAATGGACAGGACACTTCAGGTGAGCACAAATACAGAACAGTTTACTAGGCTGAGTTGGTGTCTGTAGCTGGAAAGGACTCAGACACCCATTAAGTGCTGGAAAAGGAGTCGATAGTGGGTTTTCTTTATTTTTAAGCAAAGACTATCGTTTGTTAAAGTAATACATTTATTGTTTATTTAATATAATTTTGTATAGCTGTGTTGAATTTCATATTTAACTATTGCTTTGTTACATCTGTGTTGAATATTCATACAGTTTCCTACACTTTACTTATATTTTTTTTTGTGAATTGTTCCAGTTATCAAACAATAAATTACTTGTTAATTAAGGCTCGGTATATAACAGTTTTATAATTTGCTGTACTGGACCTAAATTACTATTTTAGAATATGCTATACTTTATTACACCTATCAGATATACACTGATCAACACTCCAAGTGTAACACTTACAGTTTTAGTCGTACTTTAATTCTCACACATTTCATGATTGCTGTGTGACTTCTTTTCCACTCTTTGGTCGTTTCTCTTGAATGAAATAATTGATAGAGGAGAAAGTAGACCACTTGGGGTATTTTTTAGCAACATTACTTTAAAAGTAACATTAAATACAATGTGGGTATAACTAAAAACACTTTTGACATTTTCAGAAAGTGCTGTTTTATATCATATGTGATTTCAGTAGTGGACCCTCCTCAATACCCTTTTACTTCTTGGCATCATCTTAGAATAGAGTCTATATTGTCCAGTACCACTTATTGAGGAATACAACCCCATTTTTTGATAATGGGATCGCGAAGTTGAAGTTCTTCAAAGATGTCAAAGGTAACGGTGCAAGTTATTCCCTAAAGTCCATTGTCAGACAATCCCACAAGTGTTCTATAGGATTACGATCTGGTGATTGTGTAGGCCACAGCATACGGCACATCGCATGTTAATGAAAAATAATAATAAATAAAATATTGATAACCCTAGAGATATAAAGGAGTGCACTTTAATGAGCCCAAGATATTAATTATGGTTTGCAATACCTAGATTTTTATATTAGAAAAAAGTCTGGAATCGAGATTTTTAATTCAGCAGTAGGAGAAAACGGATGGGGACTTGGCCCATTCCATCATTGTTAGTGGCTGACAGTTATTCAATTCGGGGCCGGCAACCAAACAACCCTTTTCGAAACAGAAAACATCGCCTCTGTTTTTATTTCACCTGAAATTCCAATTGGGGATGTCATATGAAACGATTGTTCAACATATGAAACGTCCAATATTACATTGATAACTGTCATAAACTCGTAGGTTTATAAATTGATTGTTTATTTTCACTTAAGAATTTTTTAAAGTATTGTATAATAATGCTTAATTACTGCCAATAACTGTAAATAAATACTAATTTCGTGTTACACTATAAACAGAAATATCGTCTGAAAATACAAATAATTGAACAACAATAGTAGTCATATAACTATTATTTTCATTTAATTTTTTTTAAATTTTAAGTTGCATTAATTTTGAGAACTTAGGCTTTAGTGGCCTGTGTCATAACTAGAATCTATATTTTCCTGTGACAACTCATAAAGCGATATCGATAAGGATCCACATAACAGCATGGTCAAAACGTCTGGTTGTCTAGTAAATAATGTAGATACTACCTTGACAAGGTAGTCACCAAAAAATATAGATTCTAGTTATGTTGCATTGTTTATTTGAATTATGCTTTCTAACTCTTAGGAATTTAGTAAAATAATACATTTAATCAAGATTTTTAATTCATAGATAATAAAATTGAGATTACATTTGCAACAAAATTGTACTGTGCAATGTTAACATTAGTCAAGTGAATATTTACAATATTTAGCGAATATTTTTTGAAAATTACCTTTTTCCTCTTGTCTTTATCTATATTATACTTCATGACAAATACTTAGATAATACTATCTATAATTACTCAATATCACCGTTCGTGTATGCGTGGGTGGGTGAGCCAAAACCTCTGTACAAGTAATGTAAAAAATTGCATAATGCATGCAATAATAATGTTTTTATTTGTTTTTAATAATTTTAAGAAAAATGCGTTATTTTTTTTATAATCAAGGTACTATTTTGAAAATAATAAGCGTAGCCATTCTGAATTTTTACATAAAATGTACCTTTTAAAGGTCAACTTTCATGCGAAAATTCAGTATTGTAAGTCAATCGGTTTTTGGGAAATCCTCAATATTTTGTAAAAGTACCTTACAGACACACAGACAAAAACGAATCGAGATAGGACCCATGTTAAATTGAATTATTTGCTTGTATTGACCTGACAAACATTCCTCTAAAATATGCGACAGTTGAAGCTGAACACACTGTATATTTAATTTAGCTTTCCATTAAATAAATATACAAAGACAGAATATTTTATTTACAACCAGTTAGATGATCAGCTGTGACATAACTGGTTGAACAGCTATAATTTCAACTCTTTGTTTTTAAGTAATATTAGTTAAAAATTGTATCAATATTTTATATTGAAGATCAAAACAAGATAGTTCAAGACTTCAACTTCATTTATATAACGATTTCCATATTATTACTGTTTCAATATACTTATGAGCTCAAATTTAACTACTACAATAATAAAAGTTAGGTTAGATAAACATAATAACATCAAATTACTTTTAGTAAAATAAATCTTAAATAATTACCAGCTGTTAAAAGATAAAATAATTTATTTAAAAACACACTGTAAACTAGAACAACTAGAAATCAAAATTAAATACTTAAAATTATATGAAGAAAATGATAGAAAATATAATACAAACCCATTCACAAAAAAAGATTTTAATTAATTGCCATACAGAAACCCCATCCTTTTCCCAGAATGAAATGTGGCCAAATGACTTGCATATAAATATATATTTTCAAAGTTTAACAGAAGTAATCTCAAAATACAGAAATGATGTTTTGATAGTCGGGCGTTCAGTAAATTCTAAAAAATGGATCCAACTGTGATATTCTAAATACTCTAACAAATGTATGCTTTAATAAATTTACATATGTGTTTTTTGTGTGTAAACAATAACATTGACAGCTCGAAAGATCTTAAATCAAATATTAGTAAAGATAACACTGGAGTTTGCTTGTCTAAAATAAGAAACAAAACACATTCTTTCATTTTGATAGTATAACAGGATTAAACAGTACACATGCAAAGAAAATAGCAACAAATATTAATCCAGAATTCATATTTCATGAAATTAAAACATTACAGCAACAAAACCCCTATGATTGTGGATTACATGTCATTGTCAATGCATGATCTATAATAAACATTGTCCTAAAAAAATCAGAATGGTATTTCGCAAACAGATTTTGAATGTTGCATATCAAATATTGATCAGGATGATTGCAATATTTTGACAAATTAAAATACAAATTATGCTAAATTTAAATCAAACACAACAAAAATAAATAAGAAAATTCAAACAAGTAAAACATATACTTCAAAACAACAAATATACAAAAACTTTCATCAGAAGAACACACTATCATTCCATGCAATAACAGATTCTCACCACTTTCACATGAAAATATCAACAACTTCTTAGAAAATGAACCTATAACTAGAAAAAATAACAATAAGCGTAAACATTTAAAAAACACCAATTTGTAATAATTGGTAATTGGATGCAATAGGTAATAATTTAAAGAATATAGAATACAAAAAGAAGATAAAATCATCTAATAAAAATCATGATCATCCTCATACTACTATTAAAGAAAGAATAAAATTGAATGAAGTAACTCCAGATAAAAAAGAGAATTTAGTCCATAACAAGATAAATAGTAGCCTCAATCAGAAAACATATGAAATCATTCTAGAATCAGTTAATCATTCACATGGAAACTATAATGGCATTAAAATAAAAATATTTGCAGACAGTTATGGCCGTCAAATAAGAAAATTAATTGAAAACAAAACAAAAATAGACAATGTTACATGAATTTTTAAACCTAATAGGAGAATTAAATATTTTAACTGGAATTGAACAAGAAGCAGGGAATATGACAATGAATGACTAAATAATAATTCTTGGTGGTACTAATGATATAAACGAAACAAAAGAAGAAGAAATATTAAATGAGTTTGAGAAAAATGTAAAGAATCTGAAGCACACTAAGAATATTTGCTTCATTCTTGAATCAGTTGTGATATAGTTGAACATAGTTGAATCAGATATGATAATAAAAAACTTAAACAACAAAATTATTCATATCAACGAAAAACTGCATTATTTAGCCAATACTTACCAACATTTAACATTTATATCACTAAATAACATATTCCGTTCCTCTTACACTACACACGGTCTACATCTAAATTTTAAAGGTAAGAAATATATTGTTGGAAATATTAGTAATATAATTATTGATAAAGATTCAAAAATAATCCAAACAATTCCAACTATTATATCTGGATATCATAGTTTTTTTAGGGAATACTACCAGACGACGCCAAACCTACTAGCAATTATTGATAATAGTGAACTAAATAGGCCCAATTATCAAGAAAATTATATAAATATACAATCAAAAGATATAAATATGATTAAATATATTGAAACTGAAAATGTGAAAGACTTGATAATTTTAACTGGAACATAGAAGGCCTTATAAAAAAAGTAGATCTACTAAATTTATATATTTTAAAATACAACATAGATGTACTATGTATATGTGGACGGATAGTAAAAGTATAGAATATTTAAAAATACCTAATTACAATATAGTTTCTCCATTCCGTAGAACTGGTAAAAGAGGTGGAACTATAATAATTCTGAAAAACAATATTGATTATATTGAAATTGATAAAGTTAATTTGATGTCTCAAGAAATGATATGTGAAGCTTCTGCTGTCTTAATTAAATCATACAATGCTATTATTATTTCTATATATAGACCTTACAATAAAGAGAAATACATTTACAAAGAATTTATCAAAATATTAAACAACATATTACTGTTTGTATTCCAATACAAATGTCATATTTTCATTGGAGGTTACTTTAATGTTGAATTAAGGGGAACAAAAATAGAAGCTTTTCAACTTCAAAGTTTAATGAATAGTTTTGGTTCGCAACAACAAATCATGAGATCACAAGGCCTGGTGTTATTAATACTGGAACATGTATAGACAACATCTTTACTACAGTTCATCCAAAATTATTCCAAAATAAAATAAAATTCACGCCTGAATCAGAACATAATGCTATCTACTTATCAACAGAGATTGAAAGTAAATCTGAAAATGTTGAAATATCACATCATGTATACAGAAGGACAGTTACACATAAAAATACAACAAATTTTATTTATAAATTAAAGCAGATTAATTGGTTATCTATATACTTTAAACAATTTATTAATGATACTGTCCATGAATTTCAACAAGTCTTAATGAATGCAGTTGACTATTCTTTTCCTTGGGAAAAGATTTATACAAATACGAGTAACATTAAAATAAATAATAGATTCTACCATATTAAGAAATATGAAAAATGACTGTAAAAAGCTATATATATTAAATAAAAATTCAAGAAATGAAGCTAATAACAATCTCTACAAATTATTGAAAAAGGAATATAAGAAAAACATTAAGATCGCAAAAATAAATTATAATAACAATCGTATACAAAATAGTAAAAACAAATGTAAAACTATTTGGAGTATAGTGAAAGATTTGTCTGGAACTTATAAAAAGAACATAATTCCTAATCATCTTTCAGCAGATGGATTCAGTAATCATTTTATAGAAATTGTTGAAACTCTCATTCTATCGATAACAACAGACAATTCACTAAATTCTATTCAACTCTAAAAAAATTTTACTCATTCAAGAAAAATCTTTAAATTTGATCATTTTACAGTTGAAAAGGTATATGAGAACATAAACAAGATTAAAACTAGTTCAACTTATGATATTTACAATATGAATACTAAAATCTTAAAATTAGCTTCTGTTGATATGTGAAGTACTTACATGCTTATATAATAAATGTATTGACTTAGGAATATATCCAAGTATATTTAAACAAGTAAAAGATATTCCTATCTATAAAAATGGAGAAGTCACATACAAAAATTACAGGCCTATCTCTATTGTTCCAGCTATTTCAAAAATATTTGAATCACTATTGTTTGAATAAATTTACATTTATTTTGTAGATAATAATCTATTTACTGAAAAACAATACGGTTTTAGAAAAAAACACCGTACAATTGATGCTGTTCAAAGTATAACTTCTAACTGCATTCAAATTATTGAAAGTGGGAAAGTTGTTTGCTTAAGAATTTTTGATTATTCAGAAGCATTTGATAGTATTAACAACGAAATTCTTCTCCAAAAGTTAAAATACTATGGATTTGATAGCAATTCACTAAAATTAATGAAATCATACTTGGAACGTAGATTTCAATTTGTAGAAATCAATGGTCAACTTTCAGAAGGTAAAGAAATTAAATATGGTGTACCACAAGGATCTCCTTTGGGTCCATTACTTTTTAATATTTAGATAAACGATATTCCGAAAAATATGAACTCCACAAATATTAAATGTTTCTTATATGCTGACGATGTTGGATTGGTATTTACATCAAATTGTTATGAGAAATCAGAAGAAGTGATTTCTTTTACTATAAAGAAATTTATCAATTAGTGCAATGCAAATAAATTAATTCTTAATCTAAACAAAACACGTGACATAAATTTTACCTACTCAAGTAAATTGAGGCTGGACCTTAAAATAAATCCAATAAAATTTTTAGGAATTATCCTTGATCATAAGATATCTTGGAATAATCATGTGGATTATACCATAAAAAACTGAACAAAGGTATCTAAGAAGACTAAAGTACAATGTGAGTGAAGATATACTAATACAGATTTATTATGCGCATATTCATTCCATATTGAGTTACGGAATAATATTATGGGGATAGTCTTCAAATTCAGTTAAATTATTCAAAATTCAAAAAAGAGCAATTCGACTGATTTGTGGAGCACTTTTTAAAACTTCATGCAGACCTCTATTTAAAAAACTAAAAATAATGACTCTTCCTTCACTATTCATTTACAAAAGCTTATTATACACCAAAAACAACTTACATAAATTTCCTCAAAACAAAAATATACATAAGTACGACACAAGAAATTCGAATCAACTGAAAATTAAACAATGTAAATACTCAACAACACAAAAAATCATGAGTTTGTGGCTATTAAATTTCATAATGAATTTCCTTATAAATTAAGAAATATGGAAATGAAACAATTTAAAAAAATTATATTAATTTCTAATTTATTAGAAGAGTGTTTGTACAACATTGAAGATTTTCTAAAAATTCAACTGTAATTTATATGTAGATTTAACTAAATTTTTATTATATTTATTATATTATATATTGTAATACCTCATTTGAGGTTTGATGCAATAAACATTATTATTATTAAGTTATTGGTTAACTGGTTGATGTAATGTATGCTTGATGTGTATTTCACATTAAGCAAATATATATTCATAGAAGTTTTGGACCGAATCACCAAAAGTTCAACCTCAATTAATATACTGATAAGGACAAACTCTTTACATACATTAGCCTAGATAGTTTTGCCTAACAATACATTACCGAATATAGAGATAATATAAGCGCTTGAATTTCTATTATAAAATAAGCATTAACATTATATTTGATGATATGTGAGTATTTATGATTGAACAAATGTTATTTAGGTAATTATTTGTTTAATGGAAATAAAATTACAACATGAAAACAATCTCCATATTTCAACATGACAATGAAATTATTTCAACGCTAAATACGGTTTGCATTTACAATAATTATCTAAGAACTTAAGGTAATAAAACAGCAATAAATATCAATATTGTGGGTAGGGTTTGATTTAATGTTTGCATTGTTTAAACAATTGTTTCTGTTGACATAAATAACTAAATATTTTTATCTACCTATTGTTCAAATGAAATGAAAATTGTTTTTATTGTATATACAAATGGCGTGGTTATTGTTGCATAACCATTTCTTACGAATAACCATTCATATACGGGCTTTCTAAGCAATTCCAAAATTATTTTTTAACAAACTTTTAACAATATTCATTAATTTACTGTAGCTCACAACACTATACAAATATAACAAAAATATTGCTGTTTTCTATAATAAGTGTTGTTAAATAGATAAAAATTATATTTATACATAAATAAGTTTATTCAAAACGGTATATTAAAATTAGATGGAACATAAAATACATTTATTTATTGTGTAAAAATAAATCTTTATAACATTTGCGTTGCAAAAATTATTTTATTACATGTATAAATTAGTTCACAGTTTAAGACTACTGTTATAGTAAATAAAGTAATAATTTTAATAAAGTCTCCTTTAACTAGAATATACAATTTCCGGTGACAACCGTGTCAAGGTACTATCTACAATATTTACAAGATGACCAGACGTTTCGCCCATACTGTGATGTGACATCCTCAGTGGAGTCTCAGAGGAACCACTGAGGATGTCACATCACAGTATGGGCGAAACGTCTGGTCATCTTGTAAATATTGTAGATAGTAACTTGACGCGGCGGTCAACGGAAATTGTAGATTCTAGTCATGACACCGGCCGCTTAAGCCTAAGTTCTAAGATAAAGTCTCCTTTATTCATTTTCTATTATAAAACACGACCAGTTTGGGCTCTTATGCCATCTTCAGAGTGTACAAATATAACCTACAATAAATGAACAGTTATAAAAATAAAAATAAAACATATGATTAATTTAGTGTGCAGGTAAGTTGAATTTTTATTTTTAACTGTTATGTTTTTAATTTCTTTTATTTTTTAATATATAGGATTTTTTCATGTTGATTTGTGTATTTAATATGTTCTTTGGTTCATTGTAATTGTTTATGTTTATGTGTAAATTTTCTTTTGAATTCATTTTTTCTTTTTAAATTCTAGAATTGTAACATTTTCATTGATATTTTGGTAAATGTGATTTGACTGGAGAATATGTTTGGCAAAGTTTGATTTAATTGCCCGGAACATATTGAGGAGGATTAATTATAAAGGAAAGCATTAGCATTTCATTAAAACAATTAAATCAAACTTTGCCGAAATATCAATGAAAATGTTACAATTCTAGAATTTAAAAAGAAAAAATGAATTCAAAAGAAAATTTATACATATACATGAACAATTACAATGAACCACAGAACATATTAAATACACAAATCAACATGAAAAATCCTATATATGAAAAAATAAGATAAATTAAATAACAATCAAAAATAAAATTCAACCTACTCACACAATAAATTAATACGCTTTATACCAGCTGTTACGGAAATTTCACAAAATATTATTTTCCACATTTAATGCGTTTTGTTTTGTTTGTTTTAAAATGTGTATTGTTTGTTTTAAAATGTGTATTCATTTTAAAAGTCATATTCTTTAAATTAATTTCACGCTTAATTAACAATCAACTTAACTAACTTAAATTTTTCCGATATCTTCCCTAGGAAATATATTTTAACTTACTGATTTCAGATTCATCCTCCCCCTCAATATTTTTGAATCCGCCCTTGTATATGTATATGTAATTATTGCATGTATATTCAATATAAACAGTGTATTTTAACTTTTTGTTAGATGCCAGGCGGACGTCCTCCAAAACGACGCAAGTTTAATTTTAAAAAAAATGAGCCACCAATACCAAATTTAAATGAATCCCAAGATACTGAAACATGCTATGAAGCTGAAATTGAAAATAGAGATCTTGATTCAAACAATGACTATGACTTGTAATAATACTTTGCAAACAACTTCTACAAATAATTCTGGAAATACCTTACAAACTTCTAGCAACTTTCTTAATTACAATTTGCCATCAACCTCGGGGGTAACATTTAATAATGTCGTCCAAACAACAATTTTTAATCAAGAAAGTAATGATACTCCTGCTACTGCTAGACCAATGCGTAAAGCGAAAGTTGCTTGCAGAGATAGATTGATAGGAGTTATTATGGATTTGAATAATTCACAGAGTCAAGAATCAGAAGAAAAAAGAATTCATCGGGAACGTAACAAAAAATTGAATGAAACAGCAGAAGAGCGTCAACAACGTTTGATTGATGATCTTTCAAGAGTCACTCAACGAATCTCTCAAGAAACTTGTGTGCAAAGAAGTCAGCGGTTGAGTAATATGCGCGAAAGAGAAAATCAACGAAGAAATGAAGAAACTCCTGAAGAAAGGAGTCAACGGTTGGATATAATGCGTCACAGAATTAATCAACAAAGAAATGCGGAAACTCCTGAAGAACGAAGTCAGTGGTTGAATGATATGCGTCAGAGAAACAGCCAACAAAGAAATGCGGAAACTCCTGAAGAAAGAAGTCAGCGATTAGATGATATGCGACAGAGAAACAGCCAACAAAGAATGCTGAAATCATTGAAAAGTTGGAGGGTGAAAGTAAGCAATATAAAAGTTATGATTCAGTAAAAGATCCAGCCGAAGATACATTGCAATTTACTCCTGAATTTCTAAATTCAATTGAAATTGCAGATTTTCCTCCATATGAGCTAAAATTAAAAAGAAACACAATAATTATACTTTTGAGAAATTTAGATCTTGGGGAAGGTCTCTGTAATGGTGTTAGACTCACTGTTACCCAGTTATGCAACAATATAATTAAAGGAAAAATTATAACTGGTGAACATGCCGGACAAGAAGTACATATTCCCAGAATAACTCTTGAATCAAACAAAAGTCAGTTGGGAGGCTCAATGCAAAGACATCAATTTCCAGTCAAACCAGCATTTGCTATGACAATTCATAAATCTCAAGGCCAAACATTTGAGTATGTTGGTGTTGATTTAAGAAGTCTGGTTTTCGTGCACGGTATGCTTTACGTAGCATTTTCAAGAATTAAGAGAAGAAACAGTCTAAACATTTTATTACCAGCAGAAAATAAAAGTCGAATTCAAGGTTATACACGAAATTTTGTCTGGACTGAAGTATTAAATAACGCATATAATAATATCGAACCTGATTTGTACCAAGACGAAGACTCTTTTCTTGAAAATTTAGAAGCTTTTGATTCAGCATTAGATAATTTGCACATTAGTTTTTAATATTAAAATCAATTTACTTGTGTTTTATAAGATTTATTTCTGGCATTTTTAGATTTTAATTTTGTAAATGAAAAACTTTAATATTGAATCAATCTTTTCCATAATAATTATGTTGAATACTTTTTTATATATTTGTATATATTATATTTTATGTTTCTTAATAATAAATAATACTTATTTTGTAAAAATTTTTGTGATTTTATTTATATACGAGTATATTCATTCTAACAACCTTTTCAATAGAATTTATCAATAAAATAATTCTCTAGAAAAAATTTTCAAACATATTTTAATAATTTTCATAATGGGAGATAATTATTGTGTTTATAACAAAATCAAACAACTAATAACAAAACCAAATTTTTACAGATGAGACACTAACTTGATCGTAGATCGGCTTTCCTGGTACTACTGAATATTATAGATCAAATAATACTACGAAATTTAATTCACAATAAATCGTTTCAATATGATTGCCTCGCCTTGAACGAAATTATTCCTTAGGCATTAGAAGTACTCGCTTTGCTTGCGTAAGGATGGATTGAGGAGGATTAATTATAAAGGAAAGGATTTGCATTTCATTAAAACTGCTTGGAATTACTCTGAGATATCGCTAAGAAATAAGATCGGAGCTCATTTTTCAAAATAAAGGAAAACAGCTTAACTGTAAGATTTTCTTGAAAAATCCTTTTATATTTGTGGTTAAAACATATTTATATTTTTAGTATTTATAAAAACAGTACAAGTAAACATCACAAAACACAAATGTATTACAATATAAGCACAAAATGTACAAATATATTACAATACAAGTACAAAATGCACGAATATGGTGAATTTTTTTAAATAAACACAACCAGCTCTCTGAGTACCAATTTGGATTCAGAAAGGGCAAATCAACTATAGACGCAGTGGTGAGTCTGATTGATATGGTTGTGGAGGGATTAGAATGTCGTGAATCCACCCTCGGTGTTTTTCTAGACTTATCAAAAGCGTTTGACTGTGTTGATCATAAGGTACTGCTAGCTAGATTGGAATCCCATGGTATTCGAGGCGTCCCTCTTGACTGGCTTAGATCACACGTCAGCAAAAGAACTCAATTAGTTCAAATATCCAATCAAACCGAAAATTAGAACAGTTGTCAGTTTTGCTTGGAATATTAATGCTTCTGGTTGAATGTTTCCCTATGTATATAAACGTACGGTGATATTGACCCGTCCGTCTACAATACACGTACAGTGGTATTGACCCATCCGCCCACCCATACACGTACAGTGGTATTGACCCACCCGCCCACCGATACACGTACAGTGATATTGAGCCGTCCGCCCACCCATACACGTAGTGGTATTGACCCACCCATACAATTACAGTGGTACAGGGGTGGGTGGGTGGGTAAGTACCACTGTACGTGTAGGGGTGGGTGGTTGGGTCAGTACCACACTACGAGTGTACGAGCACATTAGCACTGTACGAGTAAGGGTGGGTGGGTGGGACATAAGCACTGTTCGTGTATGGGTGGGTGGGTGAGATTAATAAAAAAACTCAAGTTTTTATGAGTATTTGCACTCATGCTGGAAACTTGATTTTAGTATTGTTATTTGGCAACTTTTTGCAGCTATGATACTCAACTTTAACTTAACATAATGTATTGCCGGCGTGGTGGCCCAGTGCCTAAGGCTTCGGAATGTGAAATGAAATGATTTTTTTATTGTTGTTTCCCCCCAAGCCTTTACTTGTTTTGATGCTCAGTGACTTGTAGAATTTCCCTCTTTATATTAACATATTATAATATGTTAATTTTCTTTTATAAAAGTAGTTTTTAGTAGATAAGTTGCATGTGAAGTAAATCAAATATTTTTATGCCCTGAACAATATTGATTGAGAGATGCTAATTTTTGTGCTAAAGTAGTTGATTATTTTTAATGTATTGTTGTTGTTATATTGAATGTAACAACAACAATACATCCATCAACAACTCACCTGTTGTTCTTCTCCAACAAATACCACTGTACGTGTATGTGTGGACGGGTGGGTCAATACCACTGTATGTGTATGGGTGGACGGGTGGATCAATACCACTGTACGTGTATGGGTGGGCGGGTGGGTCAATACCACTGTACGTGTATAGGTGGGCGGGTGGGTCAATACCACTGTACGTGTATGGGTGGCCGGAAACTTAAACAGAGTTCTCCTCATGCAGAAAAAAGCTATTAGATCTCTAGCCGATCTTGAACACCAGGAAAGCTGCAGGGAAGCATTCAAAACCCTGAAAATAATGACTGTAACTGCAATTTACATACAAGAGGTGATCATGCATGCAGATAAACTGAACCTGCAAACAGGGAAATGTGTTCTAAAGCTTACGAACATACATTCGTGTAAGTTTATAACATACTTTATTAGGTTAGGTTATTTTTGTAATATTCTACATGTAGTTTTTGTGAAATAAAGATAATTTTGAATTGAATTGAAATTGAATTGACTTACAGAAGGTGTCCCTCAGGGATCAATTCTCAGCCCAGTCCTGTTCTTAGTCTATGTCAATGACATTGGGGCATCACTGCAACAGGGGAATATCGTACAGTATGCAGATGATACAACCCTGTTTTTTAGAGACAAGTCACCGGATCTTGTAGAACAACAAGCATTTTTAGAGTTGAATAAATGCATTCAACACTTGAAGAGCCTCAATCTAAAAACAAACACTTCAAAATCAAGCTTTTTAAATTTTTCCTTACGTCCTTGTGGCCTAGAAAGGAGCCCCAATGTGATGTTGGAAGACACTATGCTAGAAGAAGTTCACACGTTGAAATTCCTTTGAATACACCTGGATCAAGGGTTGACATGGAATGTCCATACTGACGTGGTGTGCGCTAAATTAACATCAGGCATATTTGTTTTGAGGTCTTTAGCCAGATACTGACCTATTCAGGTCCTGTTGATGGCATATTATGGCTTGATATACCCTCACTTAGCTTATGGCGTAGTGTTATGGGGATCCTGTACGAACAATCAATTTCTTAGATTGTTCAGGCTACAGAAAAAGGCAATACGAATAATCGTAAAAGTCAACTTCAGAGACTTTTGCAGGCCAATTTTTAAAAATTTGAAGATCTTAACGTTACCCTGCCTCTACATTCTCGAAACAACAACTTTTTTAATCTCTAAATGCTCCTTGACTCAGGGGCGAGACATACACGAATATAACACAAGAGGCAGGGACAACTACAGGACTGGGAGACACAGAACAGTAACGTTTGAGCACTTGCCCTCAGTAGCAGGTGTTCATCTTTACAACAGACTGCCCAATTCTATGAAAATCGCCACAAATCCGAAAGCCTTCAAAACTCGTCTTAAAGGCTTTTTAGCCTTATCATGCATTTTATGCTGTGGACGAGTTTTTGTCAAACAACTGGGAGACCATAAAGTTGGTAAGCTGACACCGATGCTGGGAGTGGGATTAATTAATTGGAAGAGTGAATGTTTTCTAAATCTGTATGTATGAGTGAATTTTGTATGAGTGATTGATAACAAAATTATAGTTATTTTAAAACCATTCTGACTCTTGCAATGCATTTATGTATTTACTGCAATAAAAACTGATTTAATTTGATTTGATCGATTTCGGTAAACCACGCTGATCTTCCTCAGACCAGACGGATTCACCTTCTAATGTGAATCCCTCTGGTCTGAGGAAGGTGAGCGTGGTTTACCGAAATCGATCACCATAATATTCGTGCATTTTGTACTTGTATTGTAATATATTTGTGCATTTTGTGTTTATATTGTAATAAATTTGTGTTGTGTGACGTTTACTTGTACTATATATATACCAACACGTATTATGCTAATTAAAATTCTATTTATTTATAAAACTATCAAACTTTTAGACTGAATGATTCGAATTTGGTAAAATTGTAAAATATTAAAAACAATTCATTTATACAAATTGAGAAAGATTATCAGAATAAATCGGTCATACAGGATTTTATGTTTAAAAATTTTCAAAAATTTATATTTCAAATGCCCTGAGAATTTCTTACAGAAAACTAAATAGTTAAAATAGGAGTTCAAAAATAATATTTTACATTTGGAATTTGTTCACATATTGAAGAAATAGCAACTATACTTAGTTAATAAAACATTATCATACTCAACATGATGTCAGAAACTGGAATGCATTTTGCGTTAAGAATGCATTTTGAAGTCTCAGACCTGCATGAATATTTCTGGCCAAAGACTTCCGAGGAGATACAGGATCAGTGCAAGAGGGGTTTCAACGCCACGTCTTGAATAACGTATGAACGGTGTAAAGGACTCCACAAGGAAGGGGTATGGATCAACAATTGGTGAAATGGAGGTGAGCATCCCATTTCATGCAACTTGATTATATTTTAAAATTAATTTCTGATGGTTTATGAACTATCTCACCTAATGTTAGGAGTTTAAATTCTATTTGAAAGATCAGAATCAGTAATATAAAATCACATTTCTTGTTATTTATATTTTAAGATAATCACTAAGTTTTAAATATCACGTAAGATTTTACCTGTTAAGTTTCACATTTGATCTTTGTGGCTGGGTGTCCCACCCACCCATTTACGTACAGTGATATTAACAATCCCACCCTCCCATACACGTACAGCAGTGATCCCTTTAATTTTAAAGGCCAAGTTATTTTTAAACCCCAAACAATGGGTTAAAGGTCAATAATTCTAAAAGCGATCAGTGTCAGCCCGTTTCACGTGTTATTTTAATGATTTTCTTAAGCCATTATGGGACAAATGATTTTTAGAACCAAAGATAATTTCAATTTTATTCACGAATGGTTTATTTAAGATCACGTGGAATCAACTTCTTTTCAGCCTTCCTTCTCGACCATTAGTTTTTCACCTTTAACGACTTTGAAAGGCTTCGTCCTTTGACCACATACATCTTGTTGTTCTCGGAGTTTCTTCCTTAAATTATTGTGTTAATATAGTGCGTCTCATACATTTAGATATTATAAATTTGGCGATTCTAATTTATTAAGATCGTCTGTAAATGGAAAAGTGTGTGATTTTGGACTAGTGGATTTTTTTATACAAATTTCATTTTGAAGGCAAATTAAATACAAAGGTACATATTAAGCAAAAGTAAATTTAAATACAAAGAGAATAAATATTATCAAACGTATTTATTTATCTATAAATAAAGTAATTAATAATATTGCATTCAAAAGCAGTTAATTGAAATAAAGTGTTTTTAAATTATGTGAATAGGAGACTGTATTTTCCGTTAGGAAGTGTTAGGATGAATATAAAAGGTCAGATTAACATCTGATGAACGTATCAAGTTGGCAATGTCGGCTGTTACAATGGAAAAATATTAAGCTACTCCTTGCTATATTCAATGTTCATTATAGCACTTTTATGTTGTAGGGCTAGTTAAAAAAGGTTAAAACGTTAAGGATGTCCTTTTTTACCAGGTGAACTTAGGGCCATGAAGCCGCCACTAAAATATGTAACCTAGGGACTAATGGCTTAAGAGTAACTTCTGAACCACACCAGTGACCGGGCAGGCGGGCTGCCTGCAAGGATGGAATCTCTCAGATCATCCAAGTAACAGCCACTCAATGTTGCTTGACACCGTAATATTGGGACAACCTTGGAACCCTCAGGTCAATATTACTCGTAACACAATCAGGTATATGGTCAATACCAACGTATGTGCATGAGTGGGTGTGTGGGTGGTTTTGTGGCATTGTTTTTACAAATTAGTTATAAACCAATAAAGTGCGCACATCAAATTTTACTTACTTATCTTAAACATGATTATAGATAAAGAATTATGCTATAAACAGTTATTTTATTTTTTACTTAAAATATAATATTTTTGAAATATTTGTTTTTTTGGTTTGTATAGTGGAGAATTGCCTTGATTGGACTAGTTTCATCATTTTCTCTTATAACACAAAAACATTAGTATAACAGGCTTACCGATGGGTATCGTCAAACAGTTAATTCGTTATTATTCATAGTATCAGCTTCAAAAATCTTATAAAGTTACAAAGTTCTATTGTAAAATTATTTTAAAGTCATGAGTCAATCGTCCATTCATGGAAACTAGTTTCCTACGATGGACCGATGGTTGCTTTCATAGGACCACTGGCGAAAAAAAATAATTAGACGTGTAATATTTTGTATTACCTTATTTTATTATTTAAATAAATTATGTTTATAATAAAAGTTACCGTTTGAAAGTAAAAAAGTTTGAAAAATTGTAATAAAAGTATTAAAAATATATAATTAGTACAATAAAATATTTTCTTCTTTGTACTTACACTTGCAAAAATACTATGGCAAACTGTATTCTCTATTCCTCATATGTCACAAAGCCAGTATTCAGTTCGTAATTGACTATTTCGTGAAATAAATTCCATTCTTCGATTTTTTTACTGATCCCACATTTTCTTTTAAGTTTGACGTCTTCTTTGTTTGAGTTTCCTTATTTATGGCTTTTAATTTAATTTATTTAGGCTTTAAGCTCGGATTTATAAAGGATGCTTGTAAGAACTGCAGCTTTTTGGGCTCCTGTCTCTCTTGGACCGGTCCATTTAAGGCAACTCCTTAAGGTCCAATCAGAGCAACTCGACCAAATAACTGAAAAATCACGCCATTTTCCAAACGAACACATCATTTTACTTAATTATTATATCACATGTAGCTAAATAGATTCTCTATGCTATGATACTATCATAATTGGTGTTACTTACATTAAAGATTCCAATATATCCTTCCTAACGAAGCATTACAATTGAAACGCTTAAAACAGAAATACGCGATACAAAATGACTGACAAATAGACGGTTTTACAGTAATGGCGGTAACTGTCCTGCAATAGAGCAGTCTGGAACTACAACTGATGCCAACTAAATAAATTAAAATTTCCCTATTTTTCAAGTTAATATGTGGTCCATTGCAGGCACCAACTCAGTTAGTAACCAGACTAGACATGCCATCTCTACTCATTCCACACTCATGAAATCATTCATGTTCGCTAATAAATATGCAAAACGTTGTGTCGGCTATTCATATTTAAGAGTAGAAAATAAGAATGACTGTATATTTTTAAATTTAAAATGTATACTAAATAATAGTGCTTAAGGGAACATGTAAATAATAAAATCAGCTTTTAAGAGACAGTTTACATTAACGACAAAAATAAACGAAATCCGGCGAAAAACAAAGCAAGATGGAAAATGCGGCAGGTATATAAACGTGTATATACACGTTTAGTGGTACTGACCCACCTACACATACACGTACAATGGTATTCACAGACCTACCCACCCATACACGTACAGTGCTATTGACCCACCCGTCCACTTATACAAGTATAGTGCTATTGACCCACAAGACCACCCATACACGTACAGTTGTATTGACCCAACCGACCACCCATAAATGTGCAGTGCTCTTGACCCACCCGCCCGCCCATACACGTACAGTGATATTGACCCTTCGCCCACCCATACAGTACTATTGACCCACCCGTACACTTATACAAGTATAGTGCTATTGACCCACAAGATCACCCATACACGTACAGTTGTATTGACCCACCCGCCCACCTATACATGTACAGTGGTATTGATTTTCCCGTTCACCCATACACGCACAATGTTA
Source organism: Stictocephala bisonia (assembly GCA_035578905.1). Classification (NCBI taxonomy): domain Eukaryota; kingdom Metazoa; phylum Arthropoda; class Insecta; order Hemiptera; family Membracidae; genus Stictocephala; species Stictocephala bisonia. The sequence continues at coordinate 509,205 of JAQJVL010000077.1, read as the reverse complement.
TTGCAACTCTCCAATGAAGGTTCAATGAAGGAAACTCTCCCCTACATGCATTACTTAAGGGTGTGTTTGAAAACCTCTCAAATTAATCATAAGTAACGTCTGAAGTGGTTTACGTGTCTGTTTGTAAATTTAATGCAGTTAAATTTGGAGATGTAGACAAAAATAAGTTTACAAAAGATACGAATTGTTTGAAAAATGATGAACAAGTGATTTGTTCTTGCCTGGGACTCGGTTCCAACTCCCGTGAGACGTATCTGTAAGTCAATAGCTCTAATCCCTAAGCCCTTTCGTACATCTCTGTTTAAAGTTTCCTCTTGTTTGTATTACCTTACATGGCATTTTTGTTTCAGTTACTCTAGAATTCTGCATAAAATATTCTCAACTTTTCTTTGTATTAATTGAAAAAAGTTAGCCCTGTACATAAATCTAGTTAACAATTAAATTTCGTATATTTAAAACTAAAATAAACTAGAAGATCTACAACAGAGGATTTGTTTTGTGAAAACTTAAAATTAACTATGGCGAATATAAAAGGTTTTTACAGTGAAGAGTTTACAGTGCTGGATCGGATGCATTTGATATGAGAAAAAAATTAATTTAAATGACAACTACTCTTTTTAATATGTATTTAGAAGAAATAATGAAGAGAGTTTTTAACGGAAATAGGGTACACTCAATAAAGATGGTGAAAAAATGAAATTTGTTGGCTTTTTGACGATATGGCTGAGAAGCAAACATTGCTTATAGAAATGATAAAAAAGATAAATACAATTAGTGAAGAAAATAACATAAATAAAACGAAGATTATAGTACTGTAATAGGAAGATAGATGTAATAGAATATTAAACTAAAAAGAAAATAAACAGAGCAACTACATCGTTTAAAAAATCAATTATGATTGAACGATGTGAGTTGCAGAAATGAAATAAAAGTAAGAATTGTTTTCAAAAGAAAGATTTGATAAAATAGAAGTTTACTTTGTGAACTTTGGATAAGAAGCTTTGAAAAATATGTATGACATTTTGGAGTGTTTTATTATAAGGAAACAGACACTCTCACGAAAGAAGTTAAGTAGATATTAGAAACAATAGAGATGTAGATTTGGATAAGGATGGAGAAAATAGGACATGACGATAGAGTGGGAAGTGAAGAAATTCTGAGGAGAGTAGTTAAAGAGATAGAAATACTGAAAACTACAAGAAGAAGAGAAATGTAATTAGTTACGACATGTAGTGAAAGGAGAAAGCCTGTTGAGAACTTCTCCTTCTGGCTTCAGTCAAACCACCAAAAGCCACTTCCAAATTCTAAATTACAATTTGGTGAATGCATTCTGTAGAGAAAAGCAAAGGGGGGGGGGGAGGATTGGGCATTTTTACAAAGGTAAATACAGTGACCAGTAATTGGGAACTACCACTTGCCACTGAAAAACACCTTGAAATCACCGGGATAAAGCTATCAACAAAAACTTATAAATTGCATATCATTGGACTATATCGCTCTCCCAGTGGTGATGAAGGCGTCTTCTTCCAGCAGTTTGAGGCTTTATTGAACGGATTGCTCAGTGATAACGTTCACTTCATTCTGTTGGGAGATTTTAACATCGACGTTTTAGACCAAGGTGACAAGATGACCAAACACTAACGTGTCGGACTAAGACAGATAGATAAAAACAGCGTAAGGAATATTAAAATATCACAACCTAATAATATCTTAATAAATAATACCTAAAACTAAAAAGACTTAAGATAAACATATAGAACAAGGAAAAATATAAAACGAAAAAAACACATTATGAGTTTTATACTATCACAACTTATAAAGTATCAGACATAAATAATACATTAATCTAAAACGAGAAATTCCCCAATCACTTAGTTACCTATATGGAGAACGTTAGATTAAATACATTAAGAATTTACAGTAATAAATGTAACTAAAATAATATAATCAGAACAGCAACACGTGAAATACCAGCAATTCATATAATAAGTCCACAGGAAAAATAGCAAAACATAATAATACGTACTGAAATATGACACACTTAAAAATAATAATTATATCGATAAAACAATCAACAACAATCAATACCTAAAACTAAAGTAATAACTAAAAACAAACACACATATACTTATTATAAGATTAAATGACTAAATTATGACAAAAGACTATATATTCAGACACCTTATCTATCCGTTTTGTCGTAGTAATGCGAGTCACGTAGGGCCGAGTTTAACAAGTACAAATGGCCAACACGGATTACGCGGACAGAAAAAGGCAAGGCCCACAAACCTAAGGGAATTCCAACTAGTTTATTGTTTCCTTGAACGACATGTTTGTTGCAATTTTTTATATTCACGACAGCTCATCTCTAAGTATCCTCATGTATAATAGGTGAACCCGTTTTGTCAGCGCAACTCCTCCCTTATTCCTTGAAAATTTTAAACGAATGAGGTGTCAAAAGTACGTTTTTGGCCATAAGAATAACATGGAGAGATTTAAACGAATCATAAAATAACAGCCGTTTAAATGTAAATATTGATTTCCAAAGAGCTATAACAGTAGATGGAAAGTAAATAATGTTATTTGTAATATTGACAAGGTTAGATGTTTCATAATGTTGAACCAGGAAAGGTTGTAAGCCTGGTTTTATTCTCATTCGATTGCAGGGATCCACTATATTAGATTTGACTAGATTCAATAGTAGTCTAATGCAGTTATTTTGTTTATTCCTTTAATATTCAGCAGTTAAACAACAACAATAAATAAACAAAAACAATTAAAAAAATAAAAGAACACGTTTGAACAAGTTAGTAGATACTAGAGTATCTTTATATTGTTAAGGGTTTTACTACAGCATCCTGCTAATGCTATATATTGTACAATCATCCTTCCAACACTGTTTCCTTGTAAGAGTTTATGATAAAATAAATTATTTCTTTATTAGCATATTACGTATTGGCAGAGATACAAAACAAATGAACGCCACACAACTCAAGTGAACGCCACACAATACAAGTGAACGCCACACAACACAAGTGAACGCCACACAACACAAGTGAACGCCACACAACTTAAGTGAATGCCACACAACACAAGCGAAAGCCACACAACACAAGTGAACGCCACACAACACAAGTGAACGTCACACAACACACGTGAACGCCACACAACACAAGTGAACGCCACACAACACAAGTGAACGGCACACAACACAAGTGAACGCCACACAACACAAGTGAACGCCACACAACACAAGTGAACGCCACACAACACAAGTGAACGTCACACAACACAAGTGAACGCTTCACACATCTATAGATAATATTAACTATAGTAAATATATCAGTTTTACACCGACAAGTGAACGGCACACAACACAAGTGAACGTCACACAACACAAGTGAACACCACACAACACAAGTGAACGCCACACAACACAAGTGAATGCCACACAACACAAGTGAACGCCACACAACACAAGTGAACGCAACACAACATAAGTGAACGCCACACAACATAAGTGAACGCCACACAACACAAGTGAACGCCACACAACACAAGTGAACGCCACACAACACAAGTGAACGTCACACAACACAAGTGAACGCTTCACACATCTATAGATAATTTTAACTATAGTAAATATATCAGTTTTACACCGACTATGTTTGATAATTGGAGATGAGAAAAGCATCAGAGGCACAGTTGGAGGGATTATAACTTAAACCCTTTACAATCTCCCGAAATCCCTTTTCCAATTTGCTCAGTGCTGCTTAATTAGTTTAGATTTTTTCCAGCTTCATAGATTCATTTAGATATTCCTATATCTAAATTTTTATTATTTTGTAGATACATTATTTAGAATGATTATAAAATATCTTTAAATTGTAGTTATTAATTTTAATTTTTTGAAAATAACCTGTCACTTGATTCCTAGGCAGTAAAATAAATATTAATATGCTATAATATTTTACTTTGTAAAATCTACGTTGTTTATGAGTCATTTAGGATTTATAACTTAAATGGCTGCAATTTTGAGGAAAAGCAATAAATTTTCTCAAAATGGATGTTTATGTTACAAAGGAACATACCACATTTTAGCTTAATACACTTTTTTTATATATAAATTTAAAAGTAAAACAAGAAAATGGTGGCTGCAAGGTTAACCGAGTTATTTGAACATTTGAAATATGATATTTGTGATTCTAAATGTACCAGAAACAATAACCAAGAGAGCTTATAAGAGATTTCAGAGACACCCTGTAAATACATAAATAGAAGAAAAATATACTTACGCTAGTAAATATCACCTTTTAATAACTCTTATAATGAGTAAGAATGAATGTTAGTAACTACAAACACTATAAATCTTCACTACCATACTGGTCTAATTGGGGATTCTTTTAGGGTAAAACGATGGATATAAAAGGAAAAATAGTATATGTGCTACAGAAAAATTACAATACAATTGATTTTCTATACTTATGTTAAATAGAATCCTTTTACAGGATTGGGCAAAACTCTGGAATATATTTATTAATTTCAAAAACATATAAAACATTTTAATGAAACTTTGCAGTTATGTACATGTCCCTATACCAAACATTTAGATATATTTTACTTGTATTTTGCATATTCAGGGGATGTCACATAAAGGAAGTCTTAAAATTTTTAAATGTAAGGCTACCTCAAGTTATTTTTCATTTTAAAGGTCTTTGTTTGTACAATACAAAAGTACAAATCTGAGGTCAAAAGGATGACCCATTCAGAAAATACAGCAATTCAAAGAATTAAATGTCATATTGCTAATTCTTCTCAGTTATATGGCTATCTATATAACAGTTTCATGTCCCTGTTGCTGATTGTTAACAATCGTAACAAATGACTGCGTTATACAAATACCTATGCTATTTAACTGAGATAAAAATAAGAATTATTTACTAAAACACTTTTGACAGTAGGTTTACCTAAAATAGTTTAAGAATATTATTATAATAATCTGTTAGTTATTTTTTGTGAAATTTAATTTCTCATAGTTAGATAAATTATAGCTTTACGCAGCAATAGAAAATAACTATCTTACCTTTGTCTTGAGCTAAGTAATACCATTGGGTATTTATACTAATAAACAGGTAGCAACGATAGTAATGTGAGTAAGATACTGTAAATAAATTAAATATTGTGAGTAAAAGGCCACTAATATTTCTAGGCAAAAGATAAAATTCGAGGCCGAAGGCCGAGGGGTCTCGAGCACAGCGAGTGTCGGGGTTGGCACGCGAAGCGTGCAGGGATGTCCCCTTGTGATAACGTAATTTATGTTTTTACGTTTAACCATTACCAAACAATGAAACACTCCACTTTCCATTATCATATTAACACTTCCAATGTTTTTGCATGGAGACAATATGTTATGTGTTTGACAATATTACCGTCTGAGAGCACGGCCACTACCCACACTGTGATTAATGAACCTGTCTGGATAATGAACTTCACTTAATATTGAACAAAGGTCAACAGACCCAGGTTATTTCCATCTACTTAAGCTTTACCATGTTATATACCTAATGTTTCATTCATATTGTATACTACATTCAGTACGCACTGTACGCAACAACAAAAACTGGACGAAATTACACTTTCATTTTAAAATATTTTACTTGATAAATACTATAAATGAATATTAATGAAATAAATAAAATTAAAAAAACAAATAAAATGCCATTGTAGCGAGAAATTGTCATTTTACAATGTCATTACAACTTGTATGCAAAGAAATCCTTCCATATGTACTGGTTCTGTCAGAAATTAGTTTCAAAAACAGTAACATAGTAACTCATAACAGTATCATAGAGCTATAACCTTGAAAATTAATAATTAGCAAACAGTATTATCTATATAAAAAAAGAAAAATAACAAGTTGACTTCAAGTTCGAGCTCAAAATTTGACTGAAAAATATTTTATAGTAACAGCTATAAAGCTGGATTTACAAATAAAAAAACATATGATTATTATTATTCGCTTACACAGGTCTCATAGTAGTAATACAAATTAGATTTTTTTTAATTAGAAACTTTCCTTACAAACGGGACGACTCAGATTCGATCATTTCATTATTGTGGATATTCATTATCAAGTTTAAATATTAAAACTTGATATCGAGAATCCCTCCTCTTTTGACTAGCCGATGATTTGAAATCATTTGACCTTGAGCCAGTGAACTCTCCCACAAAGGTTACAGTCTCAATCGGCAATCGATATCGTAATTACTGTTATACCAAACAATGTCAATGACCTGTTTCAGGCCGTTATCAGCCCTTGCCCGGGAAAACAACCTCCTATCCGATATAAGACGAGGGACACTAGGCCCGCAAACATAGCTCTTCTTAACTCCACAATAGCTACAGAAATTTGGCAGTTTCTAAATTACATGAATTCGCTTGAGGATAGTTTCATTGCATTTAAAAAATATATTTTGTATCATATAAATTTATGATGTCCTATTAAAGAAATCAAATCTTGTATTCATTCCAAAAGTAGACTTTAGATTACACGAGGATTTTTGGTTTTCGAACCATTGAGATGTAAGAAGCATGTAAAAATCAAATTATTTGTAAAAAATGCAAAAAAATATACCATAAGTTATATTAACGCTGCCAAGGACTATAAAACCAACATAGAATTTTAAAATATACAGAATGTTTATAAAACTACTTGGAACATTATTATTTAATATAAAGTGAATAGACACACAACGAAAGAGTTGTGCAAACCAATGTTCAAACTACTAAAGCTGTTGATTTTTCCTTGCTTGTATACTATATAAACTAATCTATATGGTATATCCAAATGCTTAACCCCCGTACTAGGCAACACAGAACAGTAGTATATCACACCCTTCCCTCGCAGGTGGGTGTCAAAGTAATTAACTCCTTACCTAACTAATTGAAAATTGCCATTTTAAAAAAATATTTAAGATCCGCTTGAGAAGAGTTCTGTTGTCCCAAACATTTTACAGTGTCAAGTTCCTTGCATTTGACTGGGAGACCAACTTAATTGACTCAACACAACTGTTAAATTTTGTCAATGTTTAAAATATTATGGGTAATTTAGAGTAAATGCTCTCGAAGTATGTATGATAGGGTGTAATTATATAAATAATTAATGAGTATGTTAGTGCCTTATGATTATTTGTTATATTATATGATTTGTGATACAATGCTTTTAATACTATCCAGGCTTTAAGGGATTTATTATTACTATCATACGTCAATTTTAGGTAAAACTAAATGGAGAGGTTATATGTGAGAGCGTTATATTATGTAGATGACGAGATTACCACTAGATAGGTGTGTGGTCGTTACACACACTGTGATTCATGAACCTGTCTGGCGACAAACATCGTTTATCATTGAACAAAGACTAACCCTACAGCACTCCTCTTAGCTCTGCACTTGTATGTGAAGGCTTTATGTTATTTAGTTGACAAGATTACCACTAGATAGGAAAGTGGTCGTTACACACACTGTGATTCATGAACCTGTCTGGCGACAACCATCGTTTATCATTGAAAAAAGACTAACCCTACAGCACTCCTCTTAGCTCTGCACTTGTATGTGAAGGCTTTATGTTATTTAGTTGACAAGATTACCACTAGATAGGAAAGTGGTCGTTACACACACTGTGATTCATGAACCTGTCTGGCGACAACCATCGTTTATCACTGAAAAAAGACTAACCCTACAGCACTCCTCTTAGCTCTGCACTTGTATGTGAAGGCTTTATGTTATTTAGTTGACAAGATTACCACTAGATAGGAAAGTGGTTGTTACACACACTGTGATTCATGAACCTGTCTGGCGACAACCATCGTTTATCATTGAACAAAGAATAACCCTACAGCACTCCTCTTAGCTCTGCACTTGTATGTGAAGGCTTTATGTTATTTAGTTGACAAGATTACCACTAGATAGGTGTGTGGTCATTACACACACTGTGATTCATGAACCTGTCTGGTGACAACTATCGTTTATCATTGAACAAAGACTAACCCTACAGCACTCCTCTTAGCTCTGCACTTGTATGTGAAGGCTTTATGTTATTTAGTTGACAAGATTACCACTAGATAGGAGAGTGGTCGTTACACACACTGTGATTCATGAACCTGTCTGGTGACAACCATCGTTTATCATTGAACAAAGACTAACCCTACAGCACTCCTCTTAGCTCTGCACTTGTATGTGAAGGCATTATGTTATGTAGATGACAAGAATACCACTAGATAGGAGAGTGGTCGTTACACACACTTTGATTCATGAAGCTGTTTAGCGACAACCATCGTTTATCATTGAACAAAGACTAACCCTACAGCACTCCTCTTAGCTCTGCACTTGTATGTGAAGGCATTATGTTATGTAGATGACAAGAATACCACTAGATAGGAGAGTGGTCGTTACACACACTTTGATTCATGAAGCTGTTTAGCGACAACCATCGTTTATCATTGAACAAAGACTAACCCTACAGCACTCCTCTTAGCTCTGCACTTGTATGTGAAGGCATTATGTTATGTAGATGACAAGAATACCACTAGATAGGAGAGTGGTCGTTACACACACTTTGATTCATGAAGCTGTTTAGCGACAACTATAGTTTATCATTGAACAAAAACCAACTTAGTCTCACTATCTATAAACTTTCTTTTATTTATATAAATGTATATATTGCATAATCACCTTTATAAGGCTCTGAAACAAAATATTTACAAAGAAAATATCAAGCGATCTTAGAATTTATATTTTTTAAAGATTCATATATTTTAAATACGTGTTTTAGCACTATTATTGTGTTGAAATTTTTTACGATTTTAAAACGAGAAATATTACAGTTCTTGTTTTATTTTCCAGTTAACTTATCAATAAGTAGATCCTATTAGAAAATGTTAGTATAGGAATATCTAAATCAAAATAGAACATTGTTCATATTTTACTTCTTGAAACGGGATATTTAGTAAGGAAATGTTTATAAAATGTAATATAGTAAATATATCGTTAAAAAAATTGGGTATGAATTAAGTTGGACTCTTTAATTAAATTTCAACCCTTGCAAAAAACTTTTATTTTACATTCAACGTGTTGTCGGGAATATCGGAGCCAGCAAGCATAGTCTGATGTAGAAAACACACATAATTGTTTGTATTGCCAAAGTTATATTTATAGCTAATTGTAATTAGCTGTGTTGAAACAGTACTATAAAAAAGCACCAAGCACAGATTTTAGGGTTAAGGATAAAAGGGTCTAGGGAATTGTTTCCTTAGACCTCTGAATAATGTATATTAAAGTATTTCATACATTTGTTATTTGGCATTATATGATCCTAAAAATGTAATACCGTATATTTATTATCACTGTACATAGAGATTTTTTTTACATATTTATAGGAATGTGTTAACTGACTGAACGAAAGTTGCAACGCATTTTTTTTATTTCTATATTAATTTAAGACATTATTTTAAATCAAGTGATCATAGTTTACTATAGTGTTTGATCATGTTAAAGGAATAAGCTCCCCTACTATACTGTATGCTTATTGCTTTTTTGTAAAGTATTATCAAAATAAAATACAAATTATCAACGGTCGGTACTCGTAAAAACCTTACCATAAAATATTTATGATTTTTATCATAAAAGTACTTTTTAAATACCATTAAATACATACATAAATAAAAAATATTTTATTCTAAAATCTTTAAAAATGCATCGTCGATTTTAAACAGTGCTATTAAGAACTGAAGTTTAATTCTTTATAAAACACAGTGCAATTTAAACCAACGAATTAAACAACATAAGCCTAACAATAACAGATGGACAGTGTGAGTATTGTACAGAAACCAGCAGCTGTAATCCATGCCCTTAGTCCTAAACAACCGGGGTGTTTTAGGGCAATTTATTGTCATGTTTGTTAAACTGAAAACGAACTGTTTGTAATCTAACAAGAGTAGGCATATTAATGTTTAATTAATTAAATGGACTAAGTTTCATTGAAAGGGAATGCACAACCCGAAACATTGTGTTTTGATAATTATTTGTGCGTTACCTTTTTATCCTGAACATTTAGGTTTTATAAACTTTCATACAAAAAAAAAAAAAAAAAAAAAAAAAAAAAAAAAAAAAAAAAAAAAAAAATGTACGGCAAACAAACTATTTCGATTAACCTTGTAGGTAGAAGGAAAGAAACGCTTTATTTTCTCTTATTTTTTACATAATTACAAAATATTGCAATATTAAAAAAAATATGGTTACAAAATAATTATATAACAAATGTTAAAGTTAAGGGATGTCTTATTTCACCAGGTGAAGTTAGGGCTAAGAAGCCCTCTCTAACACTTAACCTGGGGCTAACGCCTTAAGGGTAACTTCCAAACCACTATCAGTGACCAGGTAGGCGGGCTGCGTGCAAGGATGGGATCGCTCAGACGGTCACCCATCCAAGGAACAGCCATACTCAATGTTGCTTGACTCTGTTATCTTGCGGTAACTTCGGAACCCTCCGGTCAAGGCCACTGGTATATACAACGTTTTGTATCGTAAAAATAAAAGTATTAAATTATATTCACAAACGAAATATTTAAGCTAACATAAATAGAAAAAAGTATTAGGCCCGTAACGTCTGGAGACTGGTTTGAGTTTCCAAATTAATTGATAGATAGGAGTTACATTATATACAACGTAAAAGTATAATCGAGTTTATCTATGTAGGACAAATAAATCATTGGTAAATATCTTATGTGGTACTTTTTATACAATATAGTGAAATTATCATATTAGTTATTTATTAAATTAGATCTCTAGTATAGTTGTATAAATGTTGAAAAGTTATCTATAAATAGAGATACGCATGAAGACGGCAGTTCGAGAACACGAGAAGAGCAAAAATGGGCTATTAAAACTGTTTTATTTTATTTATTGTTAAAGCCTCCTGAGCTGATATTTATAACAAATAATAATTTTGATAACATACAGTGAATGTCACCATGGAGTTCTTTCTCTGAAACTGGTGATCCAATAAAAAATATTTTGTGGCTAAAGACGACAAAGGTACGTTAACCTTATTATTTGTTAACAATTTTATTTTTTACTTTTCATGTTAAAGATCATCTCAACTTAGCATTAGTATTGGTAACATTACACATTTATACTAGTAAAAATAAAAAAGGTCTCGTTACTTTAATGTAGTGTCTTTAGTTTTGTATTTCTAAATAAATTTAAAACAATAATGTTTTTATTAAAAACGGGATAGTGGAACTATATCATACTCATCAAAACCGTATTTTAAATCTATATAAACAATAAATTTACGGGCAACTTATTTATTGTTAGAATAATTTTGTATTTGTTTAAATGGAGAGTGCCAGTCCATTTACTTACAAGTAGTCTTTGATTTACACTGAAATAAAAACAAACGAATTAGTAGAACGTAATCATAAGATTGAAATTGATTTAGAGTAAATCATATACTGGAAAATTATTTACCAATTTATTCATGCCTACAGCAATGCAAATTTACAACAAACTAGTGTTATGACGACAGTATAAATAACAACTAATCTAGCAAAAAGTACATAAAAACCTCTTAACAGTACGATAAAAGAGTATAATATTAGTTAACAAACAACTCCATACCAAGATATACAACATTACAATATGCTTTACAAAGAAACATATATGTTAGAATAAAAACAATGTTAGAACGGAAGCTGGAGTATACAAAGTGGGGCAACACTATCAGGTCTACAAAGGCACCAACAGAGATGAACTTGACATTAATCAGTTTACACCATCAGTGAGCAGAGATGACGTCTGTTGAAGGAGGCTAGTCTAATGAAAAGTGTTCAAGTCCTCAGAATTACCATGCCTCAGGATCTGATGCAGGGTGGTATCAATGACTCAATTAGTAGAGATATCTGTAATGGGGGACAAATCTTTAGATGTAGTACAATAAGGAACTCTAAAAGAAGATCCACGGAAGAGCAAGTCAGGTTATCTTGAAAGTGACTAGTTGTTGAAGAAAACGAATATATATGTCATAAGCCTGGCATCGAAAGAGGCCAGTAAAAAAATAGTTAAAATAGACTGTCGGGTAGAAAATCTTAATGTTTCTGTTCCTGAACACTTAGTGCTATTCCGGAGCAGACGGGAGAATACACTAAGGACGTAAATAATTAATTAGAGAGAATTGACTCACCACAGAGATTGGTTGACCACGTATCCAACAGGAGTAGTTGGAGACACTTTTGGTAATCCAGTCCACCTTCCTTTGTCACAGTTCTAAAGCACTGAAGAGTAGTCGCGGAAGTACGAGCGTTTTGAAAGTCCAGAAGACCGACCACGTCCCACACAAACGAGGTTCTTGAAGGTCTGGATGAGCAGCACAGAGTTAGAGAGAGTTGCAAGAGGTAGAGTTAGAATTTAAAAATCACACAATCACTAATTGTTGAGTTGGAAGCGAGACACATGACCTTACACTTTGAGAGACTAAGCGTGAGTTGGAAGCGAGACCCACGACCTTACACTTTGAGAGATTAAGCGAGAGTGAGTGTGGTGCTGTGTGGCGCGAAACCGTCGCCTGAGGTGGGTTTATTCCTGAGCACCAATGAGAGCTCGAGTTTGGGGTGGCGTGATGTTTATTCTAATGGCAGATAACCCACTCTCTCTATTGGCTTTAGTGAACATGGGAAATACCAAAAATCTAATCTTATAACTACAGAATATATCAACTATGTACAATCATCTTATTACCTAAAATAGACATATTTAAGAAAGTTAAAAAACAATTCAGTTACTGAATGTTTTAAATTTATAAGAAACTACATTCAGACTTTAACTCATTATACGTAAATTGCTCTCTCAAGTAGCATTAACTTTAAAGTTAATTAGATAAATTTTTTCTGAAAAATTATGCATAGTAATACATTATCATGTATCGTTAAAAACATTTAAATTACTATTACTCATGTTTGTAGCTTATAGTAAATAAAAGACACTGGATGTAGTACTATTATTTTATTGTTGATGGTTGAAGCTATGTGTAATTTAAATACGTACAATGTAACGATGCTAAAATGTTGGAATCTGCAAGAGTCTGGACAGTAAGTTAATAGATTTTTCTGTTTATGTACATATAAAAACCACAGGACAGACTATTAATAGTATGAATGTCATTTGGCAATGACATGAAAGAGAGCAGCAGCGTGTCCACAGATGAAGGGATTAATCAGAAATCCCTTTATAATTTCTACACCATCCCTGGACTAAATCTGCCATTCTCCGTAATTGTGTTATAACTAGGTATACAGTCGGGAAGAGCAGAGTGGCTCAGATGGATGGATAATTGTGTAAGCCCCTTATAATCTCTAAACCATATCCCTGGACCTGCTTGCTCTGCCATACTCTCCGTAATTGTGTTATAACTAGGTCTATAGTCGGAGAGAGCAGCGTGGCCACATATGGATGTATTATTGTGTAAGCCCTTTTTGTGGATTATTGTGTTTTGGTATCTCTGAACCAGAACCCCATACCAGCCTGCTCTGCAATTCTATCCGTCCCTGTATAACTAGGATTGCATTCGGAAGGAGTAGAGTGGCCACGGAACTGGATTCTTATGTAATCCTTTTATAATCTCCGAACCAAATCCCTGGACCAGCCTGCTCTGCCATACTCTCCGTAATTGTGTTATAACTAGGTCTATAGTCGGAGAGAGCAGCGTGGCCATGCATGTATGTATTATTATGTAAGCTTTTTATAATCTCTAAACCCAATCCCCGGACCAGCCTGCTCTGTCATACTCTCCGTAAATTTGTTATAACTAAGTCTACAGTCGTGGACAGCAGCGTGGCTCAGGATGGATGGATTGTTGTGTCATCCCTTTATAATCTCTGAACTAAATCCCTAGACCAGCCTGATCTGCAATTTTCTCCGTCCCTGTATAACTAGGATTGCAGTCGGGAAGAGTAGCGTGGCCTCGGATGGATGGAACATTGTGTCATCCCTTTATAATCTCTGAACTAAATCCTTGGACCATCCTGCTCTGCCTATCTCTCCGTAAATGTGTTATAGCTAAGTTGTGGACAGCAGCGTGGCTCAGGATGGATGGATTGTTGTGTCATCCCTTTATAATCTCTGAACTAAATCCCTAGACCAGTCTGCTCTGCAATTCCCCCCGTCCCTGTATAACTAGGGTTGTGCAGGTGGGAGAGCAGAGTGGCCTTGCAAGGAGGGATTCTTATGTAATCCCTTTATAATCTCTACACCAAATCCCTGGACCAGCCTGCTATGCCATACTCGCTGTACTTTTGTTACGGACTGAGTAGGATTACAGTTGGGGAGAGGAGCGTGGCCACGGATGGAGGGATTATTGTGTATAATCCCTTTATAATCTCTGAACCAAATCCCTGGACTCTGCACTTATTTAATAGGTAATACTATAGTCGTGGAGAGCAGCGTTCCCTGATGGAGGGATTATTGTGCAATCTCTTTATAGTCTCTGAACCAAATCCCTGGACCAACCTTGATATCCCGCTCTATTTTACACTCTGAAATCACATACTTTTGGGCACACTTAAAATTTTGAAATGTAAACCATTACCTTGTCACCTCTCTTATTAAAAGTTTTTGTAAAAAATAGAATTGTCAAAATTACAGGTCTACCCACCAAGCTCATCATAAATGAAGGCTAATAACCAACTTGGAACTATTATTAAATTGTTATTTTTAATAAGAAATTATTGATAAAAAAATGTTTGCACTCGTATGTTGTGTGTTGATATAGAGACCTCCGATTCGTTTCTCTAAATATCTTTAACCTAGACTTTTAAAAAGAGGTATATACTCGGAGGTAGCTAAATTATTCATTGTAACTAAATTATTTAAATCAACACACAAATATGTTTCTGAAATATTTAAAGATCGTATATTTATGAATAAAATTTCCAAATAACTGTAATTAATATTAACAATTGTTTTAAAGTGTAGGTTAGTGTTGTTGACTTAAATTGGATGAAATAACTAGGATTATACAATGAGCTTTCTTTAAAATTTCATTTAATTAACAGAAATTCGGCTGTAGAATGAAACTTTACTCATATAACTGGAGGTAGGGAAGGCAGTGAGTGGCCCCAGATGCAGGGATAGTTCTGTAATCCCGTTACAATCCCTGAGTGAATCCTGAGACTAGTACACTCAGCCACACACTCTGTAATTATTTTGGTTTTACCTATTTTCTTTTTCTTCTTTCTTCTTCAGTAAAATGTTAAAGTGTTTCCTACAAAATGTTTTGAGTCAAAACATTTATGTACGCAATTTGCCTCTAGTTAATGATAAAAATGGGCTTTACAGCATTTTAGTTGAACCTTGTATAAAACTAAAATAATAAATACAATTTTAAATATATTTTTAAATAACCCGTAATATTTAATACTATGTTCGAGGACATTTTAGTAACTGGTATTTGAATCGAAACCTATAGCTTATTTAAAATATGTTTGGTTTTTGTTTATTTTTATGAGGATTTATTACAAAACTTAATTTGTTGTTAGCAGAACACAATAAAGTGTCACATTATGAAATATATTTGCACACATATATCCTATTACCGATCCAAAACTTTTTTATTTTTAAAAGAATTTTTGACTTTCATCAAGTATTTGTAGAATATTATCACCTAAAAAATATCTTATCTTTCCTGTAAAATTTAAAATAAAAGCAAATACCATGTGAACCAAAAGAAACCAATATTAAATCTCTCGTCACTATTGATTATTTTGTTATATTCTTTGACAATGATTCAATTAATTGCTTAAACGGCCAGTAAATGTAGTTTCAATGAAAACGTCTGAAAGCAATATATTATTTTTACCAGAATTTAAAACAAAATAAATTTTACACATTATGAATTAAAATTATATTTATTCAGATAACGTAATATGACCAATACAATTTACTTTAGTTTGATTAGAATGAGATAGGGTTACATAATGGAATAGGGCGATACTGTTGATCAATTTTACGTTATGACAAATACAATTTAGTTTAGTTTGATTGGAATGAGGTAGGATTACGTAATGGAATAGGGCGATACTGTTGATCAATTTTACGTTACGACAAATACAATTTAGTTTAGTTTGATTGGAATGAGGTAGGATTACGTAATGGTATAGGGCGATACTGTTGATACATTTTACGTTATGACAAATACAGTTTAGTTTGGTTTGATTAGAATGAGATAGGGTTACATAATGGAATAGGGTGATAATGTTGATACATTTTGCGTTATGACAAATACAATTTAGTTTAGTTTGATTGGAATGAGGTAGGGTTACGTAATGGAATAGGGTGATAATGTTGATACATTTTGCGTTATGACAAATACAATTTAGTTTGGTTTGATTAGAATGAGATAGGGTTACATAATGGAATAGGGTGATAATGTTGATACATTTTGCGTTATGACAAATACAATTTAGTTTAGTTTGATTGGAATGAGGTAGGGTTACGTAATGGAATAGGGTGATAATGTTGATACATTTTGCGTTATGACAAATACAATTTAGTTTAGTTTGATTGGAATGAGGTAGGGTTATGTAATGGAATAGGGTGATAATGTTGATACATTTTACGTTATGACAAATACAATTTAGTTTAGTTCAATTGCATTGAGGTAGGTTTACGTAATGGAATAGGATGATAATGTTGATAAATTTTGCGTTATGACAAATACAATTTAGTTTAGTTTGATTGGAATGAGGTAGGGTTACGTAATGGAATAGGGTGATAATGTTGATACATTTTGCGTTATGACAAATACAATTTAGTTTAGTTTGATTGGAATGAGGTAGGGTTATGTAATGGAATAGGGTGATAATGTTGATACATTTTAAGTTATGACAAATACAATTTAGTTTAGTTCAATTGCAATGAGGTAGGTTTACGTAATGGAATAGGGTGGTAATGTTGATAAATTTTACGTTATGATAAATACAATTTAATTTAGTTTGATTGGAACGAGGTAGGGTTACGTAAAGGAACAGGGTGATACTGTTGAATAATTTTACATGATCAATATTTAACACTGACATATTTAAGGTATCAAATCAAATTAAAATGGCTTTATTCATGTCGTACAAAGATTATACATTGAATAGTGTCAAAGTATGTAGTATACAATATATCACTAAATACTATAAGAACAATTTATAAAAAGAAAAACAAATCAAGATTTAAAGTTAAATACCTCATATGTTGAGTATGGAACACAGTCTAGCAAATACTTTTTTTAAACCTTTCTTGAATTTATAATTTGGTGCAATCATGTTCAATTTTTTAGGTAGAATCTGTAGGTACTTTTGTCCAATATAACTTGTCTTTTTTTTTATAAAAATCTAGATTATGTCGACTTGTTAATATAACTCTGCCCCTGGTATTATATCCATGAGAAGGTTGGTTCAAGCCATGTTCTTTCACATAGATGATACATTCTAATATGTATAATCCATAAACTGTCATTATATTTAATTTTCTAAAATTTGATTTTACTGATTGTTTGCTGGTAACCCCAAAATTATTCTTATTGTTTTTTTTTTTGTAATTTTAGTATCCTCTCCAAATTTCTCTTTGATGTAGCCCCATACAATGTAATTCCATATGAAACATGTGAATGGATATAAAAAAAGTAAATTAATTTTAATGTTTGGAGATTACAAAAATAGGACATTTTCTTTAACGCATATAAGCCTGAATTTATTTTTGAGCATATTTTTATTACATTTGAATCCCATGAAAGATGTTCATATATAAATAATCCCAAGTAGTTTGTCTTATCTAATTGTTTAATCAGTTTCCCATCTATTGTGATTTTTGAAACAAACTTTCTTTTATTTTGTTTAGTTGAAAAATATGTGAAATGGGTTTTCTCCAAATTAAAGTGTAAGTTATGGGATGGTAAATAATTTTTAATGTTTATTAGTTCGATATGAACATAGATGTTATCTCTGCCTGTGTATTACTAGACACCTTCAGGTTTGTGTCATCTGCGTATAAATACATGTTTTCTCTAGGAACCAGGGTCAAAGTATTTTGCACACCATTTAGGTAGCACAGGAATCACAGGTAACATCGAGTATCAGTCTGCTTAGATAAAATATGTCACATTTCTATTAATATTCCCTGACTGTACTCCTGAGAACATATGTTATATACTAGATGATTACTTGCAAAAAAAGAAGTGGAGAGAGTTAGACACCTTTTCCATAAAGCTATTTATAGTGTTTATCTCCAGTATATTAACACTTTGACTCATAGTCAAATTGAAATATTACGTTAGTTTTCTTGTATATATATTTCCTTTTGATTCAAAAGCAAAACATTGCATTAAAACTGCTAAAACTATATTTATACGCACAACTGCTTATTAACGTAATTGCCATCCACTTTCCATCCATCCATTATATGGCTTTTTTAATATATTCAAAAAACTGTTTGTTGAATTTATTTTGAGTTATGTTCTTATAAAAATTGTTTCCGTCGGTATTATTCCAATTCTGGTTTATTCCTAATGGGTTTAGTTGTTATAAATGTATTTTATCTTTAATACATCTGAGCAATTTATATTTTATGTTCCTGTCTTTTTTAAACTCAGATTTCAGAGCCCTAAACGCAATGTCGTATTTAAATTACAGTTGTGGTTAGGTTTCAAAACTGGGCAACTAATGGATTTTCACTGTGGAACTGTTGTGACATAACGGAAAGCGACAAAGCTTCACACATGTGGGTAGATGCCATGTGGC
This sequence comes from Stictocephala bisonia, assembly GCA_035578905.1. Lineage (NCBI taxonomy): Eukaryota > Metazoa > Arthropoda > Insecta > Hemiptera > Membracidae > Stictocephala > Stictocephala bisonia. The sequence continues at coordinate 490,369 of JAQJVL010000077.1, read as the reverse complement.
TGCCAATGCAATGCAATTATGGCTACCTGGCTACAATATAATGACAACTCAATTGTGGTCACAATTTGAAAACTTTAAATCTCATTTTTGATAAACAATTAATTTATAATCCATCAATAAACATTGGTTTCAAGGTTAAAAATTAACAGTAAGTTTATTTCTGTTAGTAATTTATGATTGTCTGTACAATTCTGCTATCATAAATTTTGTCTCATTATCAGGGAATATTGAGTCATGAAATTGCCAACTGAAATTATAGTTCTTACCTATTGCATATTATAATTCTTTTAAACATTTTTGTTTATTACTTTACATTAAATATATTCCAACACTTTAAGTTAATTAAGCAAATTCTATTTTAAAGCAGATGCTTCAGGTTACTGTCTAATTAATTATGATTGTATCTATATTTTTTTGTTCTATTGAAATCAGTTGTTTATTTTACAATCAAACGAGCTAGACTCAACAAAAAAAAATTTTTTTAGTTAAATTAAGTTTATATTTTCTAGTGGACACATTACTAGCAACAGTGGCTACTCAATTTACATTTTTTACTTTGTAAAAATTGTTATGTTTCTTTTAAGGATATAAATTCATTTATTTGTTCAATTCAAAAGTGTGACTGATTTTTGTCATAACTTATCTCTCTAACACTAATTTACATTTATTAATAATATATATAAAAAAACGATTTTCTAGAAACAATATGGCACTTGGCAGTTGTTAAAACGATAGAATTAAATGTTTATTGTTAACAGGGATACCCCAATAACTGAGAGCTAAAAGGGGAACTAACTCTACAACATAGTGTTGTCACCGGGCTGGAAACTACGATAAAAAGAAAATTACCAGAGCGAAAGAAAATTGTTGATAGTCACGAGTATTTGTTCAAATTATTACTCTGTAATAGAAAAGGTATTTAAACTTCCGGAGTGGAAAAGACTCTCTTGACGCATTGACCATTTCATAACGAGTTATTATGGGCGAGCCAGTGGCCGAGCGGTCTAAGGCGTCAGGACTTTGAGCTTGGGTTAGAGATAGCGCTGGTTCGAATCCGGCCTGGACTGGAAGATTTATCAGTAATAATCACCGTTTACTGTACTGGTTCGCCCCCTTACTCTGTCTGAATAAGTTCCTCGCACAGATCTATAGTCTATGAGGGATGGACAGAGTAAGGTTAAGAAGGAGATCGGTCTCTCCTTAAAAAAAAAAATAATTAAGTTGATGAAGTGATTCTGTTTCGATTCCTCCTTTATATAATACTGTCAAATAAAATAATTGCGTACATCTATATTTAAAAAATAAAATAAAATGAATAAATAAAATGAAAGAAAAGGCCACTAAATTATTTATTTGTATCCTAAAATTACTAATAAAAATTATTGTTATCGCGTATAAATATTTTATTAATTAGCATAATACGTGTTTTTACGTATTCAGTAAAAGTGAACGTCACACAACTAAAATATATTACAATATAAACACAAAATGCAAAAATATATTACAATACAAGTACAAAATGCACAAATATTATGGTGATCGATTTCGGTGAACCACGCTCACTTTCCTCAGATAAGAAGGATTCACAAAAGAAGGTGAACCCCTTTGGTCTGAAGAAAGTGAGCGTGGTCCACCGAAATCGATTACCATAATATTTGTGCATTTTATACTTGTATTGTAATATATCTGTGCATTTTGTACTTATATTATAATATATTTGTGTTATGTGACGTTCACTTGTGCTGTATAAATATAAAGAAACAACAACTAAAAAAAAGGAGAATTGGATTTAACACATCACCATTGATGTTCATAAATCATTTTAATATTTCCTTTTTAAAAGTTGTTAATGATTGTATTGCATAAACTACATTACGTAATCGGACATTTCTCTTGCACTGTGAAGAAAATTGTCATGTGATATTTACCTTATATGATCCATTTCATAAAAAGTAAAATAAGCTAAACAAAATCTATATGCTAAGGGTAGGCAAGTCTAAAATTAAAGAAAAATCTTTTAATTTTTTTACATATTAACTTAAAAACATTAGTCATACAAGAAAACTAATTAAAAAACGTACAAAATTTGATGAACATTCAAAATAAAGATAATTCGGACATTTTCCGTTAGTTCACTACCACTACATCAGTTAGGTTATGTTTGGTTTGTTTAGGTTATGTTAGGTTTATTTATGTTGTGAGGTTTGGTTAGGTTATACTCTTCCAGAACAGTGCCACACTTGTGGACATTAAGATTTATTAAAATTAAACTATTTCGACGGTCTGATATGCGTTCTTTGGCACATTTGATGCCATTAATATGTGTTGAGATAGTTAACCTGCTTCTATCTTGTATTTGATTCGCTAAATCAGTTTGTAATAGACTTTTTTCGAGAGCCAGCTGGCTTAATTCCCAGCCTGCATCGAGGAAATTTATCCTAGAAGAGGTTATGTTAAGTTTAGTTATGTTATGTTAAGTTTGGTTTGGTTATGTTTGTGAATTAATGGAAAATATTCGACAATTCAACAATCCATAACTGACGATGCCATATTTACGTTAATTTGAATATGGGTTTCCTGTATTTATGCTTTCTATGTTATTATAATTAATACATTATGAAGTAAAATAACCTAAAATATCAAACTATATGCTATAAGATGAGTAGGTCTTACATAAAAAAAATTATTTTTTGTTTTTTGCATTTAATTCTTCAGTAAACAATGTTTATGATGACATAAAACTATAGCCATTTACTGGATATACTGACTTTCACTTATGAGCGCTCTTACGGCGAGTGCTGATATTACGAGGAGGTTGGAAATCCTTTAGCCAATAGCGTGACGATATTAGCCAGCTGTATCTATAATATAGCCTTGAATCGTTTTAATGTTTCAATTCTTACTCTACACCTGTCCAATAACCTGCTCGTTAAAATGTGTGTGCAAGCAAACATTTTGTGGTCACGGATGTACTTATTATTTATAATATCTTATACTTTGTTTTCGTATAAGTATATATATATATATATATATACAGTATATTTCGTCAATGGAAGTCAGCCTGGTAAATTTGTTGCCTTAGTATCAATAAATATTTATATTGACTTAACTTATAAGGAATAACTTGGTTACTAATATCCAGATGTATCTTGAGGTAGATTTTCTTTGGCGTGCTAACAAACATTTCAAATAATATTTTTACTTTATCTGTCAAATTGAATTTTATCAAAGATTACCAAGATTTGAAGTTAACATGTGATGATGGTCTATTCTATGAGAATCAACAGTTAAGTTTTTCATATTAGGTTGATATAAAGTACTGTATAAATAACCACATGTAAACCAAACATCGTCCCACAAACAAGCGTGAACCACAGAATCATGACAGCCTGACAGTCGGAAGCATTCTGTGGTTAGAATATGTGGTGAGTTGATAGCCAAACTGGATCGAGTAAGCCTAATTCTTCAGTGAGTGATTCCTAAAATCAGATTAAACAACCAGTTACAATTATCTGAATATGTGTGTTCAAAGAAAACGGAACTTTCCAGGAATAACACATAAGATACTTTCCAATCGCATACAGAATTTTGTATTTAGTGGGATATGCTATTAGTGCTTTTTGAATATTACCATGGAGATGTATGAATATTGAAAAGTTTCGACAATTAATTGATTAAGTATTAATTTATATATTTACTCTATCACTTAATTCAATATATACTACAAATATTTGGAAGCTTCTTTCTGTAGGTGTGATACTTTTTTCCTTCTAATTTGATAATTTATTTTATAACAAAAACCAAATAAACATATAATTATTTTAAGTATTTTGTTTGGTTTTGATTATATTCATTTGAAACTATGAATGAAGACAGTAATTATATTTGGAGCTAAAAAATAAAAATTATATTGTTTTTAGTGAAGGCTGTGATTAATATCCTGTAGTTTCTGCTAATTGGCTATGACTAAAATTGCTATAAATACTGACATGCTCCCTTCACTGATGTATAACAATGAGATACTTTGCATTGTGAATAAAACACTATGTAATAAACATAGCAAACTAGTTGCTAGCTACAATAAAATGAAGAAGCTGTACTAAAAATATATAAGATAATTTTTCTAGTAACAAATGTTTTAAAAGACTATTAAGTTATGGTTCAATTTTGGACTGTACTGGAAAGGAGAGATGCCCACAGCTGTAGGGGCTGTTCTAGAATCCCTTATAATCCTCAAACCAAATCCATGAATCAGTCTGCTCTGCCCTTCACCTGTGATTATGTCAAAACTGTCTACTAAATAACATGCAAAAATATTATTGTAGAAAGAATTAATCCTATATAATATTTCATAGTAAGTAAATCTATTAATAACGTATTTGTTCTAACATAATTTCTTTGTATTGTATGAGAACAATTACAAAATTTAAATTATGTTTTGTATTTATGCTAAACAAGATCACTTATTGCTTATTTACATATTTTAATTATTTTACATTGATCACAAAATATATATACTGTGCAACTTTATTCTTTATTGTGAACAATAGAAATAAAGCAATACGTATTCTCTTACCCGTATGTTTTTTTGTATGAACTCTATTTATTTATACGTAGAATGGAGAACCTATAATTTCCCTTTAAACAAGCAAAGCAGTTTTTATTTTAGTAGTAAAAAAATTTTAATGCATTCTTAAAAGGTATAAACCTATCATTTTTTTAAAATATGAAATTATGTGCTTTAGTTATTTCAAAGCTACCTACCTGCTAGCGATGGCCTCTGATGTAGATAGACGTTAGATAGTTGCTATGAGATCTTTTTTACAACTAGAAAGATTTATTGAATATTTTATAACCAGGTAGCTTGAGGTGTACGAAGGAAAATGTAAGGGGAAAGTGATATTATTTGGTCATGTAACATCGTAATTAGATACAGTAGTTATGTTTTAAAGTCATATATTGAAAAAAATTAAATTTACTTTTTAATATGGTGCTAAAATAAATAGGACTATTAATCATCATGCAGCATTTATGTACATTTCTTTTTAAACCACTTTGGAGAGTGATAAATGAATTATTCTTTTTTGAGCATTACGTATTTGACTATTTTCGATTTCTCTAATATTCTTCCATTCTTTGTAATGTGACATTCTTTATTTCTTGGAAAATTATAAATATTTTTACATTAAAAACAAATTAAAAACATATTAATCACTTCAGTTATGTGTAATAAACGTAGTTTTTGTACGTTGAATAGTTTTGTCTTAATGATAATTTAAAATCAGCAAAATTCATCTCTTCAAAAGGCCACATTTTCTAATTTAGTGGTTTTTGTCTCAAGAGAAGGTAAATTAACTAATTTTGATTACAAAATTGGGAAATAATCAACTCACCGAAAACCGATTGTACCACTTAAGCATGTCATGCAAATGTTAGTATCAATAGAGAAGAGTGATACTAACCTAAAAGTTACTATCAACAAAGAAAAATGCATTGAATTGATTTGGAGTACGTTTTAACAATAGAAAACTACTTGAATATGTTTAAAATAAAAATAAACCCCACTTGAAACTGACGTTCATTCACTGAAAGCAAACCATTAAATTCATGAGCCACGAATATCAATCAACTATTGATTCATGTAGAAGGAATACGAAATGGGACATCCAACCACTTGCCTTTGTTTATTTAAAACCATACGCTGACGTAGGAAGAGTACTATACAATCGTATGGTTTTCTAGAAAAGACCTATTACTTTTCTCATTGTTACGAATATTTAATACATTTGTCCATTTTATTAAATGTTTTATTTACGTTTACTGAATATAAGAAAAATATTTGTAACTCCTGCCATGTATAAAATCAGATTATATATTTTAAGTCTTTGTTCATGTTCGTAATTTTAAAAAAATACTGAGCCCTAAAGATTCTTAAAGAACAATTTCATGAACAATGAAAGGATGGAGGTATAAATTATTTTTCAATTATGAAATACAGGTTTACTATTTATTTGACCTACATTCACAGTTTTATCAATATATAATGCAACTAAATGTCGCAACATTGCATAGTTCTAGAATTTCGTTGTGACTAAAAATATAATGTCCTGAAAACAAATCGAAATGTAGAGAAAAGCCATAATAGAAGTCTAGAGAGCTGATCCTAAGAGACGAAGGATTGGAATACTGACTTGTAAATAGGTTTCCACAAAAAGGAAAAACACATCACCTGTGGGTAGATTAAAAAATTTTGTTTTGTACTTTTGTAAAAAGTTCTAACAACTTATTCGAAATATATTTTTAATTATTTATATAGAGATAGTTTCTTAATTATACATAAATGTATAAAATCATAATTTAATTCTTTGTCTTGATAAATAAATATTGTTATTGTTCTTATATTTGTAATTCACTTAATAACTTCCATTACTTCAGAGATTTGTTTGCTTTGAAAATTAAACATACATTAAAAATTTTGGTACAATATATTCTTATAAACAAACCTAACTGTTTAAATTCGAGAATCTCGGATTGTTGGGTTGAAAATTGTATTATTTCAGGAAGTTAATATTTGTTTATAAAAGTATGATCTACTTTAAAGAAAATGAGCAACTAAATATGAATATCAAATTATTTGCTATTTATTTTATTGTGAAATACAGTATATAAATTCAATACAACAATGAGCATTTCACAATAGTCAAATTAAAAACTAACACACAGTTCTTAAAAGTTAGGCTGAGTCAACACCCTCAATTTAATGGTGTTTCTTTTTTGTACAATAAACATAGTAACACTACTGCACAATATATAAAATTACCATTACTTACTGTACATTACATCTGATTAAAGTTATGCAAGAATTATAAAAATAAAAGGTAATTTTGCTGATGTTGGATGTATTTGCAAACACCAAAAAAAATTACATATATGAAAGGTACCGTGTACACGTAGCTGTACAACATTACATTACTGAACTGAAAATCAAACTGTAGGTAAGCCACTTTAACTGTAGCATACTGAAAGCACTGGTGCGAGAGAGATGCACTGAGTGTAGAGCTAAGAGAGTGTAGAGATACTACACTTCCCCCACTGATCCGTACCAAGAAATCTTTGTTTTGGTTGACGGTCGGCTGACAGCTGGCTGCACCGTAACACCATCACTAGCACTGACCATGTTTTACCAAAACTTACGAGGCAAACATAGAACAATAAAATAAAATAATTATTTCGTATTAATATAACAATTGGTAAAATCAGTTACATACTGAATTATTGTATAATGTAAACGACAATAATAATAAACCAAATTTGTACAGTATGGACAAAAATGAAAATAAAAAAAAAAAATGGGGTTGTGGAAGTTGAGCATAGACGTAGGCTTGAAGAAGAAAATTAGTCTCACCCGTGATGTATGGCGGCGCAGTGGTGGTACTTTCCCCTCCACTGCTTAAATCCCTACATGTGATAAATAACTCTCATTTTCGCAATCTGTCAGGCGTAACTGTAACTGATATTTGTTTGCATTTATACTAAAAATATAAATTTTAAAATTATAGAATATTTATTAGCTATCTTTGAGCACTTTCATGTATACCTTGATCTAATTTTGCATCAGTCACAAACATTCGGCGTAAACGTACAATCGTGAAAGTTAAAGAATAATTACAGTGAAATTATTTACATCTGCTCTAATTCTTACTTATAAAATCTATCGTTTTTCATTTTTTTTTAATAACACCTCACACATTTTCCTTTTATATTTAACCAGAAGTAATTTTAGAATTATTTCATCTATAAGAAATAATCTTAAAATACACACAATATGGATAATTAATGAACTCATGAAAAGTCTTAATTTGAATAGATAATTAAAAATGTTCATTCAGCAAAACTTTAAATTAATAAACCTTGAACTTCAATAATCTGTTTTTAACTAGGACAATTTTAACATTTTTACTGGGCTGTGTTAAAAACATTAAATAAATCAATACAAATAAAAATATCCAATCTTAAAACTATAGTATTAAGAAAAATAAACTAATGGTTTAAATTTTCTGAGAAAACTTATATCAACAGCAATTTCATTTGTACGAACTAAACAATAAAATAAGCTTAAAATAGGAAATAATCGTTCCTATGACATTTTGGAACGAGAACTTATCAAGATCATAATAGTTAAAATCAACAATATATGTAGAAGGAATTGTAGGATTGTTAATAATTTAGGGGTGACGTTTACAAAATAATTAAGCCAAGAAGAAAAATTTAACCTAGTTTTAATACCATACACTCCTTGAAGATCAATTTAATCAAATCAAATAAAAGGAAGCATGGCGAATGAGATTTAGAGAGAAAAATTTAGAGAGCACTTTCTATAGTAGTAATGACTACCATAGGAAGTTCTCTCTAAATTTTTCTGGGTTTCACGCATGATTAGTTAAATAGTTCATAACATTGTAGTTTTTATTTAGGTTCAAGAGGTGTACAACCCATTTCATGTAATTGAAATCGTAGTTTGTCTCTTTCAATTACTCAATCTGATTTTATCTAAACATTGTTATCTAAGTTCAAATCTATATAAAAATCAAATATCGCTGAATGACTGATCACAGTTTTTCTAAAACTACACAGCTTTAAACCATAAAACTCGGAAAAATATTAATTATAGGCTCTATATGCTTATTTAGAAAGGATTTTATAATATTTCCCCTCAAATGTCTGAAATTAAGAATTATTTCCCCTTATTCTTTGAACAATGCAAGGTGCTATGTTGAAAAAATAACTAAATAACACGAGTGAAGAAGTTTGCACGAATAGCGTGCATGGGTGTATCCTAGTTTTTTATAAACAGTCATGATCATGTCCCAACCATACTAATAAATACATTTTTAAATGCATTACCTGTAAGCTATTCAATTTTACAAGCCCATTAGTAATTGATGATAGACCTTATATTTTCCAATATTACAAACATACACCAACAAGTCCTACATAAACCCCCCCCCCCCCAAAGAATATCCCCGTCGTGGTTATTAGAATAACGTAACATTCCATTCTTGTTGTATTAACATTTTCTTTACGAGTTTTACCCTCATAACTGTGTAAAATATTTAGTTATGTAATGACCCTAACATATTATAAAGGCCACAACTATTTTCTGTATGTAAAAAGATGCACTTTGAAGAAATGCAAGCCTTAAATGTTCTTTATCCTTAAACTATCTAACATATTTCTCTCCTATTTAACCTTTAGTGTTCTTACTCATTCTAGTAATAAAAAAGTCCTATTAAAGTACAAAATTAGTATCTCTTCCACCAAATCACACACGTTAACATCAGGCTACATGTAAATAGTATTAGATAAAAGTGAGTCGTCGCAACTGGAACTACTCCATTGCAATGTTCGCGTTTGGAATTAGTTCCAATCGTTTCAAAGTAGTCATCAAATACGTTCCAACTGGAATGGGGCTGATTTTCAGTTCTCTTCTCATTACAGCTAAACGATTCATCTTCACTTTGGAGTGGAAATTTACGTCAATTTATTTTGTCTTTGATACAAATAAAACCAGCTGCAAAGCGTAATAAATGAATTATTCACCGTTACCTTACATTTTTACTCTATTTTGTAGAGTTGAATATCCACAATATTAGATTTTGGAAAAAGATGTCTACTATATTATTTCACGACAAATTATTATTACTAATGATAACTTAAAAATAAAAAAAAACTATAACTTCTGTATTAATTTTATTTGAAATGACGTCTTTGTGTTATTCAGGTATTCATGCTTTTGCCTTTTACGTTAAATTTTTCAATACAACGTAGTTTCCATGTATGCTTATACGACACTTACAGGCGAATTAATAACAAAATAATAATGACACTAAATGTAATAATTACTGCGGTTGAATAGTAATAATAAAGTTTCTGGTAACTGACAATGAGACCTCCAGTTATTAAAACTGAGCTTATAAATTTAAATGAGAATAGTAAGACATTATAAATTAGGATAGTGCATTTATTTCCTGTTCTTAATTGAGTTATTTTGTTTTTTTCAATATATTTATACTTACTGTAGGTTTTAAATGAAGTAATAGATACAAATCTATATTTTTTTGTAATAGACATTTAAGACCTTTTCCGCATTAGCATTTTGAGTTCTACCTGGCAGACATCTGGTCAGTAGAGCTTCTGAGGATAGTCTTATATATAATGGTACCACTTTAGCTGCTGTTGCTTCTGATAATGGGGTTTTGATTCGATCTTTGTGCGATTCAGTTGATTGATTTTCAGCAATGGCTCGCTGAAAAAAACACCAGGATTCCTTTCCCTGAGGACAGTTGTGATGCTGTGGATTTTTATCAGTGGACTTGCAATGGCTTAGTGTAGCAAATATTCCCTGCTTCATCTTTGATATATCACCAGCATTTTTTTGAATATTGTTTCTGTAATATGCCGTGACCTTCTTTATTACAGGTTCCGACAGATTAACATGAGTACGACCACCTAACGGGGTTTTTGTCCCGATGTTACTTTTGACTAAGTTACGCTGCCCACTACCTAGTCTCTTTGCCACATGATTTATACACTCTACTTTGTCTATTTTTACATCACCGTACACCTTTTTTTCATTCAAGGTAACCAATATTTTGGCGTCGCCATCTGATACGAGGGTGGTATAGCGAAAACCAAAGGATTCTGACCGAGAAAAGAGTCGATGCGCAGCCTCCACCTTCATGCCTGGTGAAGATCCGACATAGTTTTGGTTACATGTTGGTTTATGTACTTCGTACCAGTTTTAAAAAGTGTCAGGAAAATTTTTAGTTTTTCGCTTCATTTTCTCGCATTGATTGCAAAACTTAGAGAGTACTTCAAAGTCTATGACAAGTCCCGTAAGTACCTCTATACAACAACCAATACCGTACTTGGAGGTAGATCCCCTTTTTTGCCAAGTACCATCATAACTGACAGTTATGTCTATGATGTTACTTGGGTTATCAATTTCTCCATAGCATTTCTTTACTTAATTTCTAGCGCTGATAAGCGATTGGTTCACTTCTTGCCTAAAAGACTAGTGTAAGACTTTTATATGAAAATAAAAAGTCTTGAAGTCCATGGGCTTCATATTCATGGTCATGCAAAAGATATCTAAGGCCCTGTGACCCTTCCCCATTGATATAACAGCTTTTACTACTCTACGATTTATATCGAACACTTTTTTGGGGGATTCATTTGTGTTGGTGTAGAAGAAGTCGGAAGCGTACTTACAACACCGCAAGTAGAACATGTCATTTGTATGGGATTTCCAAAAACTGACTTGTTATCTACTTGTATGACTTCCAGAGTTTCACAATAACAATTGTTACATGGAAAAGATGCCAGATATTCTGTCAATATTTTCAAATCTATAAATCCATACTGGGGTCCATCATCACTAATCTCAATGTTTTCCTTGTAGCTAGTATAAAGAGCAAATCCAGTAGGCTTATTACTAACCTCATTATCACTTGATGAAGAAGCTGGAATGCTATAATCTAAAGCACTTTGAGGATTAGGCCTTGAGATAAAACCACTAGTTGAAGCTACACTTTCAACACTAGGCCTAGAACTGCCTTCACCTTTCATTAGTTCACCATCACCCCCGTGTGTTTCACTTCCCCACCTTCTTCCTATTTTCTCTGAATTTCTCTTCTTCATATTTAGTTTTTGTTTCTTTACCCCGCCCATTTTTCCAAATAAAAATAAAGAACAATATACTGCAATAATAATCTTAAGTGTAACTAGGAACAACTGTCAATCAAAACAATAACATTATAGTACACAGGTTTTTTTCTTTCTGATCTATGACAGCTGACAGAGAATCAATACAAACTTCAAAGGCATGTAAAATAAACAATGTATATTAGTAGCCATACTATAATGTGTGCATAGATAATAATATTAGAGGATTTTTCAGTGGGAATTCATCTCTGGGCAACAAATAGCTAACTTTGTTGCCGCTGACGCCCATGTATTCTTTAGGAAATAAGGTCCAAAAACACTAAAACCTAATGTTTTCTTGTAGAGAAATTCCCAGGAAGCAAAAATAAATAAAAAAAAAATGTAATAATTTGACATTTTTGGCCAAATGTGTGTCTAGAATCCCCTTATTCACTACCACTTCTTTTTTTTATCACAATTACGGTTAGGTTAGGTAGGTAGCTACTAAAGTTGATTACAAATTGATAAATCTAATGATTAACTTACCGCCGAATGCGCTCTCCGGGTGTAAGTTCTTGGAAAGCGATAAGATAAGGCCAATGATATCGGATTCCTAGCGGATAAGGAATACCACAGTGGACGTAAAAATAATTGGGGAATGGTTTTTAGAGCAATAGAATATTTATCAAGCGGTAGTGAATTAACGGAAACAAAATTAGTGGTAGTTAATTTACAGTAAATATACGAAATTTAATTTAATAGGTTATAATTATTTAAAACCCGTTACGGTAAGTTTATTTTTCAGAGAATAATGTTATTAAAGAGTAATTATACATACGAATGAAATATAACACATTATTTCATGCTTAAATAAAACTGAACTGAAAATGAAATGAAATAAAGTTGTCCCGTTGTAGCAGGTTCTATTTAAGAACTAGCCACAACTGGAACGATCGGGCCAGAACGATGTCGCAGGACTGTTTTAGGTTTAGAACTAGTTGTGACGAAACTAGTTTTTACAACATTTTCGGAGCTGTAGTGGAACTAGTTCCAACGTTTCACGCATGGAACTTCTTCACACACCTACTTAGAAGTTACACATACATACACATACACGTGCAGTGGTGTAAACCCACCCACTCTCCCATACGTACGGTGTTGTAAATTTTTTACAATAGGACAGTATGAGGTAGAAATATTTATGTTTGCCATACAATTTCAAAATACTCTTAAAAGTACTAACATAAAGAACGTGTGTGCACACATCTAAAGTCAGACTAAGTTCTCTGAATTAGTAAAATATTATTGGTCACATAAACTCATTTTAATAGATAAAATTTAATGTTCATCCGTTGTAATTTTAAGACAACTATAGTGTAATTTTGTGTCATCGCACTAATTGTATAATTTTGGTAACTGATACTAAACAATTATCCTCTGTAACATATTATTTTTTGAAGCATGTGTTTAACTTCCATTTCACCAATCGTTGATCCATCTCCCTTCCTTGGGGAAGTCCTTTACACCAGTCATACGTTATTCAAGAGATGGCGTTGAACCCTCTCTTACACTCATCCTGTATCTCTTCAGAAAATCATTGGCGAGAATTATTCATGGAAAGTCTGAGACTTAATATTCATCAGTTACTACTACTCTTAGAAAATTGTTTGAAAAATCACCGGCTGAACTTATTCACTACATTTATCACTGGTATTTTTCATGCTCAGTGTACGTGATGCCTATATTGCTTTTGTATAAGAGGTTTAAGGTTATATTAAATGTCATTATTGTGACAATATTTATATGTACTTAGTTAAGTGATTTTTCCTAGCTTCATGAATATTATTTGAATAAGTACTTGTATAATACATAAATAATAATGTTATAGTCCAGTTTTATTTGAGTGTTTGAGGAAGCAAATCGAATGATGAGAAAGAAGTAAAATTTAAAATTATTTTTATTTCATAAATCCATTTTAACCCAATGGAGTTACATTTCATTTACATATCTGTAACTAACCATGAAAGTTTTTATTTGTACCAAAATGCAAATTAGTGTATCATGAGAAAGCTCAAACCTGTTTAATAGTTATGATAGATTTGTTATATAGTAAATATTTGTACACTAATATAACAGAGGTTTAAATTTGATTATGATACGTTCTTATAGGAAAACAATTTTAATCAGTTTTGAAATTGGTTCAATTGCCAGAGGTCTTGAGAAGGGGATCCGACGTTATCGCAAGGTAACGACGTCAAGCAACATCAAACGTGGCTGTCCCTTGGATGGGTGACCGGTGAAGGATTCCATCCTTGCTCGCAGCCCACCTTTTCGGCCAATGGTGGTTCAGAAGTATCCCTTAGTCCCCAAGTTAAGGGTTAGAAGGGCTCTTTAGGCCTAACTTCACTGGTAAAATGGTAAAATAAGACGTCCTTAGCTTTGAAAAATGTAAAATGTTTTAGTACGTCTCCTGAGAAAAAATTAAGAAAAAAAATATATAAAGAGAAGATACTTTTACACACTACCCCAAAACTCTACAAAACCTTTATTATAATGTACTAAACTATACTAGAGATATTAATCCACACAAATTCTACCGTTAAAACAGTTTGCAAATATTTTTATTGACAATCAGTGCTAGCCATATGTAAAAACAGTAACTTAACAAACGAAATGCTCGAACCTGTAAAATATGTTCAAATAAATAACATAAAAGCACCAGAGACTGTGTTGAAGAAATATATTTGTTCAACACATTTGCCAAATCCCTGGTCTATCTTCCTTAACTAAATTCAATAGATGTAACTAACAACTCAATCAAATATAGAATATAACGATATAAAATAATATTATAGTGATTTAAATAAAATGTGTATTTGTTCGAACATTTATACATTATGAATCAAGCGAAATTTTTAACTATCATTCCATATTAACCCTATAATTTTAAAGAATATCAAATTAATTTGAGAGATTAATTTAAATAATTATGTTAATCATTGTAATTATTCAGTATTCCATTTGTTATATTAGATTTAACAAAATTAATAACAGTTTTAGGAAGGTATAATATTTACAAATTATTAAACTTATTTGGAAGAATAATTTATTGCTTAAATACTGTATTCAAATATAAAATAATTGTTTTGTTACTTTATGCAACATTTGATTATTCTCTATAAAAAGTGTATTTGTCTCGGACCGAGAATCCTCTCTATTTTTGAGAATGCGGCGTCCTAAAAGTCCTCCGATATCTCGTCTTGGATGAAAGCTTTGTTATGATTTCCAACTCCAGCCATGTTGAATCATAAATCAATACGGTAGAAAATAATTTGAAAGTAAAACAGCTAATTTTATTCTTCTTTATTTTCTAATCTGAGTCGATACCAAAATAAAATATTTGCATTTTATGTATTTTTTCCAATAAAATGGCAACTGGATTTTCTTTCAACGGTGAACTAATACAATCATATAAAAATTAAAAGAACTACTAGACCAAGGGTAATATCCTTTAAAGCTTCGTAATTCTCGTATGTAAAATTTACACCATCAATATTTAATTTTATTTTGTACATAATATTATCGACTTACATTCAGATGATAGATATTTAGATTATACTTATGGTTCAATGTATTTGCAGCAAAAGACAATACGAGATTAGTATCAACATGTTTTGAAAACATTAACGTAAACATTTATTTGAGTAACACGTGAACAAATTTATATATATATAAAACAATCCAAACACCACTGACTAACTGAACGCTTTATATAAAATAATACTTAACCACTAAGGCCAAAATATTGTTGAATCCTTGGTCATATGTAATAGGAATTCAATAATATTGAATCTTGAAAAATTCTTGATATTCCTGAAATAGCAGCAATTTTGAAATGTGTAAAACAGTAATTACCCAATTTACCTGTAGTGGCTAAACGAGTTCCTATTAAAAATTACTATGGTTATCAGTGCCAAATTTGAGGCAATCTACAACTTTTTTGCTATGAATTTTTATTTTATCTCACCCCCTTTATTCTTAGGTGCAAATACATTTTCAATTGTGTTTGTGAATAAAAACAGACATTTTAAGCACTCTGAAAGTAGACTTATTTCGTTTTCCTGACAAAAAACTCTTAGGTCTATTAGAAAAAACATGATTTTGTAGGAAAAAATAAAATATGTACATTAACAGACAATATTGGTATCGTAGGGAACGTGACATTTTGTTAAATGAATAAAATCTTTTACTATTGAGTTTCTACATTACAAACAGAAAAATAAATATAGGAAACCAATAGGCTGTGTAATATCCTTGTATCTAGCGTAGTAATAGATATACGTTAACAAGTGTATGCAACCTTCCAATTCGTTTTAAGTATACGCTTCATTAGATTCTCTTACATCAAAAGGGTTCAAATTCCTAGTTTTAAATGAATTAGAGCCATTAAAATCGAATTATTTGCAGTTATTTTCCACTTTAAATGGAAATTCAAATTGATTTTAAATGTTATTTAACATTTCGGAAAAAGAAATTTTATATTTTGTACAGTAATATACAATATACTGTATTTAAGTTCACTAAATTATTTAATATAACTCTCAGTATTTTTTTCTGTAAAGTGTAAATAGGCTATACGGTTGGTATTATTTCATCATTGAGTGTTTAAACCGACTCAATATGTAATAGGTAAAACAGGATTGGGATTTACATATGAATAGTGCGAGGGAATTATGAGTAGGTGCGTAACGTAATTGTGATAGATTTCGTCCTCAGCCAGCTTAATAGCGATACAGCGCCTGCTTAATGTTTGCCATCAACGTGGACATTACTAGTAAAGTCCAGATGTCCGTTTTGGGTGGTAGTTAGAGGTTTGATATTGTGTAGGGAGGAAAGTTGAATATTAGGTTTGGCATTAGTTAAATATCAGATAAATACTACATGGTTCGGATCCTATGTAAAACTTAAGTTGCCATGGATATTGGGATATTAATTGGTGAATTTTCTAAGGAGAAGTCGACACTAGTTGTAAATACTGCGCAGGAGAACCACAAGTATACTATAATACTCATTCGCTTTAAAATGTGCATAAGCTACGTCAGCGTCTCTAACTGATGAATAATCTGAACTGGCAGTCGATGAATAGTCATCGACAGGTACAGACATCGATGAATATGTATTGACAAAGACAAGTTGATATATTTCACGTGTGGGGTGGCTTGGTTACATAACGACTTATTAAAAGTGAACTTAACATAACACTCCCTAAGTTATTTTATAAAAAAGCAAGTAACTGTATTTTTAACGAGTTACCGACGATACCCAAGTCTTATCACTCAAAGCAATTCAAATCTTCCTTTCATAATTAATCTTGCCAATCGTACCACATAAAAACTTTGTAAGTACCTCTACAGTCGAACGAATGTTTTTCTTTGTAATAAGGTAATATTTCACATTGAACAATATATTGAAATTTCAATTTCCTGTGTAGCTTCGTTCAGAGGCCCACGCGTAATCTGCAGGCCCTAATATATTCCAGTCTCCAATAATATACCTTCATAATAATTGTTACTACTTAAATCACGAATTGGAAAATATAACCACTTGATTGTTTTATGATATGTTAATAGAGCAATAAATAAGGATACGAAGAAGAAAAACAATAAAACACATTAAGCATAGGGCCCAATATTAAAACGAACGGACCTTTTCCGTTAATTCAATACCATTACTTTTTCTGTTACTTCACTACTACTGCTTTTTTCCTTGTAATTACGGTTAGGTTAGGTCAGGTTAGGTTAGGTGGATTTTAAAGTTGACCAAAAACTGGTAAATCCAATGATTGACTTGCCGCGGAATGCGGTCTCCGTGTGTAAGTTCTTGGAAAGAGATAAGATAAGGCCAACGATATCAGATTCCTAGTGGATAAGGATTCACAGTGGACGTAAAAATGATTGGGGAACAGTTTTTAGAGCAATAGAATATTTATCAAGTAGTAATGAATTAACGGAAACAAAAAAAGTAGTGGTAGTCAATGAACGGAAAAGATCCAAACAAACAAAAAATTCTTACGATTTACGGTTAATGGGGATCCTTTAATAGTCTTTCATGGGGTTTAATAGAGCTTCCAATTACCTTAATTTTATCTATTTTCTGATCCTCTTTGACACATAGGTAATATAGTTGGTATAATAATAATCATTATATAGTATATTATGATATATTGTATAATAGTATATTATAGATATATTATGATATAATATAGTAATTATCAATATATAGTTACTAACAAAAGCTATTCCAAAATCAATTAATCTATTCTCTATTCAAACTGGATTATCCACCAAATGCATTAGAATCAATTTTATTCGGCCATGAGTTCATACCGATTCGGCCAGGGTTTTCTGAGATACATAGGTAGCTATCATAGTACTCCTAGTCATATGTGTAACTCTATCTGTAATTAAATATTTATTAATTACAACTAGATATCTAATGTACAGTAATTGGAATGTTTGTGCCAGTAATTTCATTTGTTGGTTAGGTCTGCCACTGCTGCTTGTTGATACTACATTACATTTACAAGGGATTATTAATGGCTCAACAATGGACCACAAAACAGCTGATAGCTTCAGATACAAAATAATAAGAAATGGATGAACAATTTACCTCCTAACTTTATTTACTTTTATATTAAAACTATCTGAAATGCCATATTAAGGTAGTGATAATATCCTCAAAAATACATGGAAAATTTATTCCAAAATACTTGGAAAAAGTCTATATTCCATGGTTTAACTCATGGAAGGAAGAATACAGGTAACCAGCGTTATCCCCACCCTATTCTTAGGTGTGTTACTCTACGTCGCCGTTACGTTGCAGATTTCCCTACTAATATTATTTAATTTCCAAAAGAATGTTTTAAAAAATTACCAAATCGTAAACGGCATTCTTATGGCATCTAAAGTTAAAAATCGTCTTATTATACCAGGTGAAGTTAGGGCTAAGAAGCCCCCTCTAACACTTAACCTGGGGACCAACAGCTTAAGGTAGACCTCCTAACCACGGAATTATCGGGAATTGAACCCGGCTCATCTGCATGGGAGGCCATCACCTTACCTCCTTAGCTACGGCTGCTCCAAATTAAGAACATGTTTGCCAAGTTTTATGGTCCAAACCCAAAGTTTCAGAAAACTTTTATCAGTCACCAATTGGCAATTTGCTTTTATATTTTTAGGTTGCATTTTAAAAGAGTTGACTTATATAGCTTAACTCTTAATATATTTAAAAACAAATCTCTTATGATGGCTATATCATTGTTATTATAAAATTTTGTTTTAGCGATAAAATGTAGTAAAATAAAATTCGTGGAATATATAAGAATTTATTGCATATAGCTGAGAGACTGTGCTACAATAATATCCCATGTGAGGCTAAAGGTGAAAATATGAATAGATGAGGAAAGAGTGGCCTTTTTGTGTGTAAGTTTTAAGTGTAACCACTTAACAGTGATTGATAATTATAAAACATGTAAACTTTCTCATGCAATCAAAACTTATTATTATTATTATATTCAGTCTAACATTAAAATATAAAATTTAATGATGAAAAAAACATAATAATTATAAAAGTCCTGTAATAAAGGTATTCTACATTTATGAGCGAAAGTTTTTGATTTACGGCTCTAGTTAAAAAGACAAGTAAAAGCACAGAGCGGGGTGCTATAATGGATTTCAGGAGCATGTGGCAATAAAACAAGGTGATTCAGAGATTTTCCCAAACTATGCTTCACACTTTCCAACAGTCCTCGGCGAATCATTTATCACACCCTTGAACCCCTGTTCAATTTTTCTGGGAAAATAAATGGCTGCCAGCTTGAGAAATTGAAATACTAGTCATAAAACAGGTCCTAAACCCTTACTCAATATCATTTTACATTGGTTGGTTTAATTTGTTTATAGTCATTATTTTCACACACCCATCTTGTGACACTCTTTTAATATTACTAGAGGTCTTTGAACCCTTAAAATAGTCACACAGGTGTAATATGTTGGATGTTGAAGGACGCTTAATTTATATAACCTGTTGTGTGTGACCGCACCCTATCCTTTCCCAACTCATCATTTTAATGTGAAATTTAGTTATTTTAAAAGATTTACCGCAATTATTTATTTAGATTAACTGAAATCCCGTAACGAAATGCATAAATATTAAAATCCCGTAACTATTAAAAAATAACTATCGTATTATTAGTTATGTAAGCTAAGACACTACAATTTATAACAATAAATAAAAACTTACATCAGTTACGTATGTTATATTCTCTTGTCAAACTGTAATATCTATTCTGGGCTTTAAAAAGATTTTTTACAGAAGATGGAGTTGATATCGTATTATTTTATTTCAGCTAGTAAATTACAGAAAACAACATCAATCAACATCGAGCATCATAATAAGGTTTGAATGTAATGATGAAAGTTTTATTAATATTTGTGAAAAAAAAAACAAAGACATAGGGCAATATTTAAAATCAATTTTATCAAACATGATTTTTGATTCTTCATATACATTTACATTTTATTAGTTTCATTACTAATATTTATTTTACTAATTTTTAGGTCATTATTGTAAAGGAACAAGCTTTATTTGTTATGTTTATGGTTCTACATACATTTAAACTCTATTTTGATATAATTTATATTTATTTATTTTCTATTTTGATACATAAAACTTCACTCGCCATTTCAAAAGAGCCTGCAGGCTTGTGCGTAGACTTTGTTTAATGAGTGAAGTATGAACATTTGGCTCAGTTTGGGATTTGAACCTTGGATCTTGCCGTTTGCAGTCCGAAGCCTTAGCCAATGAGCCACCATGCCATCAATTTTTGAAAACCATAATTACTATTTAGTCCTTATTTAACCATACTTTTACACTGCCTCTAAAATAGAAGTTAGTATAACATTAAGAAAAGGGAGAAGAAACAGACAGACTCAAGCACCGTTCCTTGGAGTCCACTTCGAACAACCTGGGCATGAAATGACTTCGCCGACCGTACACAGACAATATTGCCCATAAAACATATTGGCCATTCTGTTTCTTTCATATATAAGGAATTCTAGGGAAAGAGAAGAAATGTAAAGTCTCATGAAATTAACTCATACAAATAGTGAAATTTAGCTAAAAATAAGTTAATATATATACACCTTATGCACCGTCCCAGTTAATATCTATGATCCGAGGAATAGCTATAATTATTGCTAAAATAGCATTTTCGTCATTTGTAAAAAGATATTCTGTCTAAATAACATTACTCAGATAGCCAAATTCACATTATCTCATATAAACGCTACTTTATCCTCTATTTAAACGCTATTGAAAGGGATGGAAAGGATACTCAAATGCCTACACTAATAATAACCAATGTAAAATAATGTAAAAAACTACTATGTTTAGAAAATACTACAATTCTTGGTTTACTTGGATTATTTAAAACAATAATAATACAGTAATAATGGTTCTGTAATATTAACAATAAGGAAACAATCATAATTACTTTCTTTCAATTTCAAT
The DNA here is from genome assembly GCA_035578905.1 of Stictocephala bisonia. Taxonomy (NCBI): domain Eukaryota; kingdom Metazoa; phylum Arthropoda; class Insecta; order Hemiptera; family Membracidae; genus Stictocephala; species Stictocephala bisonia. The sequence continues at coordinate 469,096 of JAQJVL010000077.1, read as the reverse complement.
TTGATTATTTCCATAGGCCTACATAATATATGATTTTTTCAATAGTTAATCGATTATCTCTCTAGATTAAAGCAAATTAAGATATAAACTAATTATAATTTTCTAGATTTTAAAACTATAAATTTTATTTAACAGAAATATAATATAACAAATTAAAGATAACTAAAATATCCGTCAAGTTTTCGTTATAATAATCACCAACATTTCAAACAAAATGTTCTATTTATAGTTACATTTTTGTATTATTTAATTTGTCTATTAAAATCATTATTTTTGTATTATACGATTTTTGTATAATTGGATCATATGTATTGTAAAATTATTATTCATATATTTCAGTAATTACATAATAATTGTTACACATTTTCATTACTGTACAGTAATTTTGTTTATTTTCTTTTGATGGGAAATACAAGCCACTAACAAAATAAGGTACTGAATATCTCAAAATCCTTGAGTTACATATAATAAAAAACTTAAAAAAAACGAGTTACATATAATGTAAATAAAAAATAAAATAATTAAAAAAATATATTGTTTGATAATAATAAACTATATTTGCCGGCGTGGTGCCTCAGTGGCTAAGGCTTCGGAATGCGGAGGGCATTTTCCAAGGTTCGAATCCTCACTGAGCCGACGGTCGGTACTTCACTCGTTCAATAAAGTTCACGTACACGATTGCAAGCCCATGTGAACTGGCGAGTGAAGGTTTTGAAACATTAACTTAACATTGAATACAATAATAATATTGTATATTATACAATTAACAATAATTGTAATGTTTATCTAAAGATAATGAGAATATAATAATAATTGTTTGAAGATACATTTTATCATAATATTCAAGTTAAACTATAAAAAATGTGTTGAAGTAAACTGGTACAATGACTACGCGCTTAAAAAAATAATTTATTTACTAAAAATTATATGGTTATATTATGTATTTATACAAATTTTAACATATCACATGTCATATCAGTATAATATCAGAGCAACCCAATTACAGATTAATATTTGAGTCTAATCATTAAAATTGTCTTTCAACTAAAAAGTATAGTTGAGCACATCGTTGTTTATACTAGAAAGGAATATTCCATTCCTATGTTTGTACAAAAGTTGACCAACTATAAATTATTTGATCTCTCCATAAGTCTAGTGAGGTTCGACATTCCATACGAAATGCTTGATTAATGCGGATTAAAAGTAAGATACACTTTTGGCCATCATATACGATACAAAATCAGCAACATGGCTTAGAAAGAAATAAAAAAAAAAATCAATTCATTAAAATATTATAAATCATAATTGGTAAATCTTTAGGGATTTCCAACGGTTCAAGTGTCATACAAACAAACACATTTGTATAAACGCAGGTATAAAACTCCTGTTGTGGTTAGGTGTTAATTTCCACCTTAGCCTATATACAAAACTATTTTGTTTTTCAACCAATCCACAATAATATAAGAAAACATTTATAAAAGTTTTATAGTTAAGGTATTAATGTTGTAGACTAGAGCAATTATATGTAAAGGGTCAAATCAATCAAAACATCACTAGACCTTAATGTAGTGAAATATTCGAAGAAGATTTTATTATCTACTAAATTTATCAGTGTAACGTTATATGGGGACAAGCAGAATTAAAAAAACTTTCAAAAAATACCAAAAAAATTTTATAAGTCAATTTTCTAATTAAAGTTACAGTTCAAATTAAGTACTACTATACTTGTATGGGAGGGGGGTGGTTGGGTTGGAAACTCTTACATTTATGGATGGATAAACACCAATGTATGCATGCACATTCACTATTTGGGTGGGTCAGTAGTGCTGCAAGTGTTACTGAGTGGAAGGGTTCATACCACCGTATTTTTAAGGGTGGGCGGGTGGTTACTTTTAGTTTCAACTGTATATAATACTCTTTTTATAGACTTTTGGAATGCTTTTGGCTTATTCAGTTTTGTTATAATCATAAAATATCTTAAATCCTACATATTTTATAATGGTTAAACATTCATTGGCTCGTGTATCACCTTTCATTGAAAAAGTGTTTTTACAAATCCTCCCATTTATGGTAACTAACAATAAATAGAGTATGTTAATAGCAAAAGATATATTCCTTTTTTTCGTTATACATGCAGTGGAGGTTTTGAAGGGTTTTTTTCTAACCTGTGTGACAATAGAACACATTTAGCGTTTTTTTAACCGTCAACATTTGAGTGCTGGCAGAAACACTTAATAACTGATTAACAGTTGATAAAAATATATACACTTTTTATCCTTAGTAATAGTATTTGCATTAGAAAGCCAGCGTGGTGGCTTAGTGGCTAAACCTCCCTCCCTCCGGCTTGCTGAGTACAAGCTTCAAGTTTTGAAACAGCACTGAGCTAACGATCTGTATTTCACTTGTTGAATAAAGTTTACACACAAGCCTTGTAGGCCCATTTAAACTAGCGAGTTAAGTTTTTTATAAAAAAATAAGGACCTTTTCCACTAACTCATTACCACTACTTTTTTATCGCAATTACGGTTGGTTAGGTCATCTCAGGTGGCTACTAAAGTTCATCACAAACTGGTAAATCCAATGATTGACTTACCACCTAATGCGCTCTCCGTGTGTAAGTTCTTAGAAAGTGATAAGATAAGGCCAGCGATATCGGATTCTTAGCGGATAAGGAATACCACAGTGGACGTAAAAATTATTGGAGAACAGTTTTTAGAGCAATATTTACTTGTCAACCAGTAGTGAATTAACGGAAACAAAAAAAAGTAAAAAATGACAAACACTGTATGATAGGATGTACACAAATGAAGGCAGTAATATTTTTTATTACAATTTGGACGTATGTTTGATACTTGAGAATGGTGTACTTTATTTATTGTAATTTAAATAATGTAATATATAATTTACCATACTCGTGTATATCATAGCTCATCACGTATACATGTTATTTATTAGCAAATTTAACATACATAACAGACTATGTGAATTGTTGAAGAGGGTTATTTCACAGCAGTAGTCCGAGTGGCTTTGTCATATTCCTTTTACAAATCTACAACAAATACTCCGTGACTGACCGTACCTGTAAATCCTCTTTATTGCTTCTACGTTCAATTCTCAGTAACATTACTGCCCATTTATTGTTAGAATCTTTCTTATTGGACTTTGAGAAGCAAACTTATTGCTACTATGAGCAATGTTTTAAATTATAACTCACCAAAAATCTAGGAGAGATCTACACACATCCCTTGATGGACCATCTACCTACTAGAACCAAACCACTCATTAAAAATTTCCCAGAATATATTTGGAGCACAAGTAAATGTAATTTATTGACTTTTAAACAAAAAATACATTTTAAAATAAAATTAATTATTTATAAACAACCTGGCAGTGATTTTGAACTCTCTTGAATGAACCAAGTAGCAAGGTACTAAAAAAACTTGGACACTATAAAAAGGACCAACTGTCAGTTATGGTGGAAAGGGCAGACAATTCCGATCTAGGTTTATTTTGGAGTAAGTACAGTGGCTCTTGTCGAGTGGGCGGTGTGAGTGTTCGAATGGATTTTATCTCCTGTTGCATTTTTTTGGTCATACCTGATTCAATGTTAATTGTTTGCAATTTAAACTACGTTTGAAATTCTCATCATATTATTATTTTAAAACTGTAATACATGATTTTTAGTTTTCGCTTCTAACACCTATAGTAGAGGGGATACGAACAATACTGTATTGTAATAGAACAATGTATAAATAAATAAATATAATTATAACAAATATTAATATATGCTAATAATTAATTTTTTAATCAAAATAACTTCTCTATGATTCAGTTTTTATCACACCATTTAGTAAAATTGAGTGTCGCTAAAGGTTATGTGTGAAGAGGGTTGATCAGGTAATTTAATTTTGGTACATTAAGCCCTTTGATCTAGTTCGTAGTGTAGGTAGTAAAGTTCATTTTGTGTTTTCAAACTCCCCTCTCCCATTACCACCGGGTTGTATGAAGGGACTAATAGTAATCCGGATAGTTTAATACATGAATGGGTTTCTCGTCCCAATGAATATATACGAGAAACCCAGCATTCCTGTCTGTTAGAGAAACAGATTGTCTAAAATATCTGTAAACGTATAAATAGTTTTTAGTAAACAAAATGTAAGTTATAAACTTTTAAAATCTTGATAGCTATTTTGTACCTACTTTTTTGTAATAATCTTTAGTCATTTAACACTAACGGGGGACGTCCTGTCGAGGGTACCGTCAATATTCTTTATGGGAGCCTATACCTTGTGATACATCACTTTAAAGGTTAAAGTGAACTAAATTGAATGCTAAAAACCACATATATAACGAAAAACTCTGTCAGAAAATAGGGCTGAGTATTTCAGTACCAGTATACAAGTACCAGTTCAAAACTGATCATGTTCATAGCAACGAAATTATATGTGCAATATACATATATCTAAACTGTACTTGTTATACTATACCTAAATTACTATGCAATATTATCAATATAGAAAAAATTTGAATTTTTTTTACTAACATCTAAAGTATAATAAATACTATTAATTAGAATATCTCTATTTACAGTTTGTTTATTATAACTTAAAACGTCATAATTACTGTCAAATATAATAATTTTATGAAGAAATAATATTGATCTATTATTTGTAAGATAATTTACAAAATGAAGATAAATTGTACATTAGACAACTACTCATCTACTTGATAAACAAGACAATTCCTCTCGATTAAATATTCAAATCAATTAATGTGTCTAAGCAGTGATTACTCCCGAAACATTTCAACTTATTATGGTTGAATAAGTTGAAACAGTTACGTGAAGGTTTTACGACTTAAATCTGTATCATTTTAAAGTTTAAAAGGTCTAGAATAAATGTATATTTATGTGATGATTTAATAAAAAAAAAAAAAAACAAAATCAAGTTTCACTTCATAGGTTCTCAGACAAATTATTTACCATTTGTATATTAAACTTGTCAATTGTATTTAGTAAACATGTTTATATTTTTTGTGGCTAAAAATGTTAATAAAGCATTTTTAAATGATTTATTCATAAAATAGTTATGATACAAACTGCACCAACCTCACAGGTAATACAGGGCGTTTAATTTAAAACACAACCCATGATTTGAAATACAAATAAAAATCAAAACATATATTTATTACACATTTTATTATTATCAGGTTATTACTAATATTTACACGATTAAAGCATCTGGACATAAAACAAATGAATTTGTTTTAAAATGTTCCTTCACAATAAATGCTCTCTTGTCTTTGCTCAAAACTATGTTTCTAACCTCAACTTGATGACATTGCACGAAACCCAAATAAAGTGAAAAAACAGTGCAAAAATGTAAATCAGCTGATAGCCAAGGAAGAAGAAGAACTAGGGCTAAAAACCTAAGAACTTGTAATTATCTTAAACTTTCATTTTCTGTACTTGAAAATAGGGTTGCGTTTTAAAAGATACACCCTGTATAGTGTATTTTTCATAGTGTATATTTAGGCTAGTTACACACCAGTTTCACTGACACAACGTCACTGATAATATATGTCACTAGCATCGTGCTAGTTAAATAAAAAAGACATTTAAGAGTCCTGTTTTGGAAGCAAAGAGGAGGAACAGTGCACTTCTTTGTAGTATTTTTGTAGTACTATGGGTAGTAGGAGAAAAAACTATGGCGAAAATAAACATTGTAAGATAATTCTGGACCCACACTTATTGGAAAGATACTCTTTTGAACAGTCAGTTTCCAGTAACAAAACAAATACTTGAATACCTAGAAAAGTTTCAAAAGTTCGTACTGACCAAAAATAGGTTCTGCGCATACGGGGACTCCTCTAGCCTCGTACCTCCTGGAGACATGTCACTCCAAACACCGACCGATCGGTTCGCTAGGGACATGAGCTAGGAGAATAGCTAATGTCTCTATTTAGCGACACCGGTGTAAATAGCTCGATAAGATAATTTGGGTTGATTTCGATAGGCATGTCACTAACAAGAAAAATTTTGTCAGCGACACCATCGTGTAGCTAGCCTTATAATCTCACTGAAACTAACATTTATAATATACAGGGTGTTATGAACATTATGACAAAACGTTAGTCTTTTGTATATGCCCACGTTCGTTCTTAATACTGTCAGACTTTAGTATTAGTATGTCACTGAAACTGACATACACAGTATAAAGTACAAAAACGTCTGAACTATAACACATTCTTTACATAAATAAATTAAGGTAATCAACATATAGTTAAAATCACATTTCTATTTTTAACTGTATAAAAATGTAACAATAATTTAGCAGATTGCTATTAAGCGTCCCCGTAATGTTTATTTATTTAAATAAATATTTTTAAATAATAGAAATAAATATAATACACATTGTATGTCTATTTTATTTTCTTTCTCCTGTTTAATTAGTAAGTTTAATTCTGCCTTCAGGAAACATTAATTTAGATATTTTATTCAGTTTACTCATAGACTCTGTAAAAAAATCTCTAAATCACAAAAAATATATTTATAAATTGAATGGTTGCATTTTAATGGTTTAATTGTATTACTTCTTGGATACATAAGATTTTACTACGATATTTGTTAAGGTTTTCTTTTAACTTATGCTGAGCATAAATAAATATATAGTTGGTATATTTTTGAACTATTTAAATGAAATCAATAAGATTAGCTAAATATCTGAAATATACTTAAAACAATAAAAAAAATATTAATGACAATTTTTGGAGTTTTCAGGTTAAATTATATCACATTGTTTACTCTGCATGAGCTTGTTGATATCTGCTAAACCTGTGGACATGGACATTTGTTCCCAAATCCCATTTTAAATGGGAGAAACCTTGCTGGGCACTCGGACCATTCATCCTTGTTAGCGTGTGACATATAATCAACCTGGGGCCAGTGACCACAACAGTATTTATGAAGCAGAAGATATTACAAATTTATATTTTTCTTTACACTCTAGTTGATATTGCAATATATTAGAATTTAGTAATGATCATAATTTTTTAAATAAAATAGTTTTGTTTGTTTACGATTACTGTATTTTTTAAGTTATTAAATTCATACTAAACTAACTACAACAAATTTGAAAATAGAAAATCATTGTATTTAAAAAATAGGATCTGATATATGAACAAATTTTATTTCCTAAATTTTTAGCCTCTTTAAAGATGGGCCATTTCGGTAAGTAAAATTCAGCAAATTGATAATCAATTTGTTAATTTTTATCACTATTGTTGATTTTATTGAACTATTAATTACATGTACTTATAATTATTTATTGTGAGTCTAAAAATAGTCTAGGGATATTTGGTAAAGTTTTTTCTTAATAATTTATTAAAATCATATACATCAAAAATTAATTTTGAAGGTACGATGTAATACTATTGTTCAGCCAGAAGTTGATCCTCTTTGTTTATATTATGAATTATATTATAAACTACAATGTCTCAGTTTATGTTACTTTTTACTATGATTTAATAAAAATGTATCACCGAGTACGTCTAAACTGTGAGTTTGTGTCATAATCACAGCGAGACGTGAAGGCCAATACTCATTAAATTTTGTATTTATGTACTTAATGAAAGTCTTGAACTACCTACATACATATTTGTAACTTTTTTTACTTAAATTGTCACCACAAATACTAAACCCTCTTTTTTATTTGAGTTAGGCAATTCCTGCTGTACATTTTCATCACTTTTCTATAGAAATGGGTTACGGGTAGTCACAAAAGAATAAATCGATTCACAAAATAAACACTATGTTGTTGGGGTCCTATTTTCTGAACTACATAAATTTAAAAATATTTAGTTGATGACACAATATATTTTTAGTTTTGTAACGTGTTATGAGTTCGTGTGTTTTACTTCTATTTAAAATCTAAGGTTGACTTCAACATTTGGAGGCAGAAGATGGTTTATTTTTCAACTATCAGTTTCAGCTTCTTGACTAAGTACAGAAAATATTCTTACATTATCTTTTCATAGAGTTCAGAAGCTGAGGCCATTGATAATGAAAAGTAAATAACATAACGAAATGGCATGAGTTTGGAAAAAAGCGGCCGAGAACTGGCTATATTTCCATGAGTGATACATTTATTCCATGATTTTTCGATGAGTTAAATTATTTATTACAATAATTTTTCACTTAGTATATTCTGGTATAAAGACTCTCTAAATCAGGACCGTACCGTCTCAAGACAATCAATCCATCAATCTTACTATTTAATCTTAATCCTTTAATGCAAAATAGCAATGAATAACATACGCAAATTCAGCAACGAAGAATGTTCGTCTCTTTTTATTTGGTAGTCTGTCAGGAGGTCATTCAGAAACGATCATATCCCCATCGTAGAAAATTAAGTGAGGATGGTCACGTCACACACTAAGGAAAACAAACTAAGCCCTGGAAAGAGAAACACTCGATTGGACCCCGCAAGGTGGAAGAAGAAGAGGAAAGTCAAGAGAAAGATGGAAGTGAAGAGTATAAAGAGAGTCTAGTTGGATAGAAACACCCTGGGAGGGAGTAAAAGAGTCTCTGCTTTTTGGGATCAACTAGAGACACTTTGTGAAGCCCTATAATCCAGTGGGAGCTAACGGAATTTTGGAAATTAAGTAATTCAAGGCATAAAATGCTTATTGTATCATCTCTTTTTAGTTGTTATCATGGATAAACCTGCATCTAAGGGTCCATGAATCTTTAATGATTATGAGCTATGGTAAGAAAGGGAATAGATTTAAGTGATCTTCAAAATATTTTATATTACATAGTAATATACACTACACAAAAACATAAATTACATTACAAAAAGTACATTACAAAAACTATGTAATATACTTTGAGAATGGGCTCAGGTAATGTTTTATGGAAAGAATATTCAATTTTTCAAGCTGGAAGCCATTTATTTTGCCCGGCAGAATCGAAAAGGGGTTCAAGTGTGTGATAAATGATACGAGGAATGCTGGAAAGAGGAAAACATACTTTAGGAAAATCTCTGAATCACCTTGTTTTATTGTCAAGTGCGTTTATAAAATATATTATTACACCCTGTTCTGTGCTTTTCAACTTGAGTTGTAAATAAAAGGTGTTCACTGACAAATACAGGACAGCGTTTATTTGACACCTTTGTTATTATATTTTTGGAGCAAATTAAAATGAAATATATTACATTAAGCATAAACCATTATAACTAGCGTTGTTTTCTTCATACTTTCAAGGAAATAGCACCAAACGTGATTGATTTTCAAGTCAAGTAACATTGTAATAGCATACATAAATGAACCATTTATAATTTAATCATAATGTTCAACCATCAGGCAGAAAAGGTCTTCGTACAGATACAACATTGTTTTAACACGGAATCATTTGGTTATTGTATTTGTGTAGCAACTAAATAATTTAGTTTTTATAACTCATTTAAGGCAGTACGATTTTAATTTTGTTGGATGATTCATGCAATAAGAAAGATCTATTCAATTTAAGTGATCTTTTTTCAAATTTAGACTGTCAAGCAGCAATGATTTATAAACGTTTTATGTCATGAAAACATCATGCAATAAACATTTTATTTTATTGAATAGGATTTCAAAAAGTGTGTAGGTGTGCAGTTAATGTATTTGTGTGACTGATGTATTTGATGTTTTGATGATATATATACAACCTGTGGGTGTAAATAGCACCAAGTGATATACTATTTAAGGGTGACCTAAAGCTCTCATCAAATCACATTTAAGATAACTCATCGCTACCATTATTTCTCTTTAATAGTTAGATTTTTTATAAAGTAATTAATACAAAACGTCTATGGAACATTATTAATTCTTACTAGTTCTGTTTAGATTTACAATTAGTTATCTTGTTGTTCTTTTTCGTACATTATTTTTTGGTAAATAATAATTATTTAAATTCCAGAAATATAACAGCCACAAATCAGAAGAAACAAAAATGATATTCCATGAAACAAGAACACAGTCATAAAACACAAACACATCAACGACCAACTAAACTCCATAGAAGACAACTTTATAAACTAAAACACACAAGACCTCTACAAACACTTGCCAACTAAATTATAGGATACACACCACAAAACCTATGCTTTGGAAAAGAAAACGGAAAATGAGCACTAACAAACAAAAAAATAAACTGCGAAGAACTAGCAACATACTTCTCACGACCGCTAAACTCCCCAGAACCTGAAACAAGGCACCCACTAAAGAAATCGGGCAACACACCAGAAGACACACCACCACCAACAAAAGAAGATATATACAACAGGATAATGAAACTAGAGAACAATCAGGAGAACATGAGGAGAATCGGAATTACTTAAACACCTAGGACCAAACCAAACTCACTAAAAGAAATCACTCATATAATACAAAACTACCAGTTACACACAAGATCTTATCTACATGTTTACTTACCCATGTACAAGAACAACTGGAGGAAACAAATTATGTACCGAACAAATGTTTAATCTAAAACCCATTATAAAACTACATGCAATCAGGAGCAAACACATAACATGCACTTTTGTAGACTTAAAAAATGCATATGATCCAATCGACAGACAATAATTATTCCAAATCCTCGAAGAAAAATGATTATACTGTAAAACAACAAATTAATAGAGAAAACACTATCCTTTATACAATCCAACATCAAATTCATGGGAGGAATCGCATAACCATTTGAGATACAAACAGGTGTGAGGGAGCAAGACGGGCTAAGACCACTACTCTTCAACGTCGTATTAGTCAAAGTAAAGGAAGAATGGGAAAACAACTTATAAAGAAAACACGTGGAAACCAATTACCCTTGGCAGAGACAAACTTGGCATACCTTACCTAGCCTTCATAGATGACCTAGACATAAGACCAAGAAAATCGAGGAAACAAATACCTTGAAAAAATGGGAAGGAAAAATAGGACGGCAGATCTCATTCTACAAGACACAACTATGTCGAGAGGAAAATTACATGGACACGAAATATAGAACGATAAAAAACGTCACACACTTAAAATATTCAGGGGAAATTATAGAACCTTCAGGAATAGAAAAACTAGCGTACAGAGACAGACAACAGAAAACAAGGAAAGCACTAGGAAAGAACGAAACCATACAGCTTTATTCACGTAAGGAAACAGACATCATGAAAAGATGCTTAAAGTTCTACGGACACATAAGCAGATTATACCCGAATAACCAATAAAATATTATACCACATATACTCATGTCTATACCACAGAACCTCACAAGGGGTGAGACCAGATGAAAACTCCCCTCATCATGGGTGAGCGGGACAGTCCAGGTGGGAGCCACCATCAGCTTAGCACCCCTCCGTGATACACTCACTACCATTGTAACCCTTTTGATAGGCCATGGGGAGGCCAACCCTTCCAGATGAGCACACAATCCACCCCTAGTAGTATACCTAAAAGAGCACGTCTATTTTTATATTATATTGGTTGCGGTTGTCTATCATTAGTATTTGGGATCATTTAACAGATTTTGTAGTATACCACTCTGGCCTGATATAAATGCTTTCATAATAATGTGTTCCATGTCAAAGCACTGATAACCTATATTGTGTGAATAAATATTCCTTATATTTTCAATTATTGGCACCCATTTATTTTTCCTTACATACAGCACTCACTTAAAAGCATAATGCCCTGGGCGAAAGAAGTACGAAAAGCCATACAAAAAGCTAACATAACTGACTCGTCAGATAAAAACACCTTAAGGAAAAAGGTAAATGAATGGAAGCAAGAACCAGAAAAACCTAAGGGGAAATAATACAGAACCAAATGGCCGAAGAAAGAAAGTTAGCCTTCTCCAACAAGATGGACTAGTACTGGAAAGACAAAAAGAACAAACAGACCAAGAGTCAAATGCTTAACACCTTCCATTTCTGGGAAAATTCAACATTAATAATTATGATATAAATCCTTTATTGCCAATAGTGCAAGTACTTTAACTTTGTTTAATCAGGTTGCTGTCTGATGTTTTCAGGAAATTGATTTAGTAGTGAAACATCTGCGTGTTATGGCAAACGCTCAGCAACTAATGTTGAATTCTGGGGAAAATACTGATCAAGGTGTAATAACATGTGGGGAAATGCATTAAGGAAAACATTTTAGGTAAATACTTTTGCCATTAATATTTACCATGAATGTTAATCATTATAGAGTAAAATATCTAAATGGGCGCAGGTTACGTGAGAGTCATAAAATGAAGCACAGGAAACTGAGGTTTCAATAGATCATTTCGGAACGAATTATTAAGTCACTACAAAGGAAACTATTAGTTAGACTATAACAGTACATACCGAGCTTTTATAAGGATTTTTTTTTATAAGGAGCATAAGGATGAATTGGAAGCATTAACTATGAGAATGCTTTGCTTAGAGAAGGCTTTGCATTTAATTTATAAGGCCTTGCTTAAGACTTTGGAATTGTCAGCAGCTCGTTAAAAATACACGGCTGATCCCGGGATCGTTTGTAAAATAATGGAATACAAGTTTCTCCCAAAAAATTCAAAAATCTTTTAAAGCTATTGAATACATAATCTTCTCTAAGGTACATTATGTTTTTTACAGTACGGTAAAAACATATACACTATATAAACATATATATATATATACACTATATATATATATATATGATTATAGATTATTATATTAATCAAATTAAGCTTAATTTTAGTAATCCAAGTAATACTAGTATATATATACATATACTAGGATTACTAAAATTAAGTTTGATTAATATAAGTAATCTATAATCAAACATCTATTTAAAAACATTTTTATATAAAATATACGTGTATATATTTTCTACACTCCTACTGAATACATTAGTAGTTGTAATTTTGTAAATAGTTGGCAGGCTATTTTATCAGGTCTTGGTAGGAGTATGAGGTTTAAGTTTTTTCTACTCTAAACGTTCATCAAATATGATAACTTCATAAGGTGTTATGTTTGGACTAATAATGTTCTAAATATATGTTTTATCTTAATTATATACTGTAGATGTATATATAATTCAAATTAAACCTGATATGTATAAGTGAAATACCACTGACTGACTGACTTAAAGTTCTGGTTGATCAGGATTTATCAAAAACCGCAAAACAAAGAAATTTGAGTCTTGATACAAATATTCTTTATATTTCTTAGACGCGCGCTTTAAGATATGATTTTGAAAAAATTCTTCGTAGTTCTGAATTAATATCGTATAGTGGCTGCATTTTTAGTACGAAAGTTTAAAATGTTAAAAGAAGTGTTTTTTTTTTTACTAAGACTGGATTGTGAAACGAATTGTCCTATGGAAATATTACTCTTATTTTTAGTTGCACATTTGTGATGGTCTACAACTTTAACTTTTTTGCTCTCTCTCACATCCTTTCATCCTTAGGAAGAGCTAAATTTTTAACTTGTGCGTGTGACTCGACACGGCTACTTCACGCACACTGGAAGCAAACCTGCTTTTGTCATCAAAATTCTTACATCTTAATGACAAAACATAATTTTTTAGGGAAAAAGAAAAATTTGTAGAATCTTCATATCACAAGGAACGTGTAAACGTGGCGAGAAAACCACTGATTCAGGCGCACTTGCCCTACTTTGTACTTTGACTTATTTTTTACCAAGACCATAAAACTTTGTTATTTAGGATAAAAAACTGATTTTAATCGGAAACCTGCAAAACTAATTTAAATACAGTCACTGCCTGTTCATAAGATACGGCTAAACCTGACAAATAAACGTAACATTCTAGTATTTAGACACAATTTCACTACTTTGTGCTCTCCAAAAGTAGATTTGATTTTTCTATATTATAAAACTTTGTTATCTAGGATAACAAATTGATGTTAAAACCACAGCATATAAAAAGTCATTTGTATTCAATATACTGCATGGTAAAACCATTAAAAACTGTGTCAAAACCTACTTAATGTCTTACTTAGTCACTGTCTGATAACTTTATTTAAAGATTGACAAAGTCTACGTAGCTGAATTTTGACGCGTAGGATCTCCTTATGGTTTAAATCAGGAACGAGGCCATGGTTATAAAATTAACTATTTAAGAATTTTTCACAGTGCACTTATTTTTATTCCACTAAATCTGACCCAGCCCCACTCTGCATCTCCTGAAGTATAATGAGACGGTTTTATAGAATTTAAAACTTTTTTAACTTGTAAACAAAATTAAATACAATCAGAAAACACTCAAATTAATGGAATACAGCAACGTATTTGATATGGGCACATGTTTTTAGTAAAAAAGATAAATAGTTTTTTTTTTTTAATTAGCATAATACGTGTTGGTACATATACAGTACAAGTAAACGTCACACAACACAAATTTATTACAATATAAGCACAAAATGCACAAATATACTACAATACAAGCACAAAATGCACAAATATTATGGTGATCGATTTCGGTGAACCACGCTCACCTTCCTCAGACCATAGGGATTCACAAAAGAATCTATTCTATGTGAGCCACATCACACAAAACATTCTTTTGTGAATCCCTCTGGTCTGAGGAAGGTGAGCGTGGTTCACCGAAATTGATCACCATAATATTCGTGCATTTTGTACTTGTATTGTAATATATTTGTGCATTTTGTGCTTATATTGTAATAAATTTGTGTTGTGTGACGTTTACTTGTACTGTATATATACCAACACGTATTATGCTAATTAAAAAACTATTAGTAAAAATGTATCCAACATTTAAAACCAATTTAATATTTAATACAGTACAGACGTTTACTTGTACTGTAAAAAAGATAGTATTTAATATACGCGAATGTTTTCGTACTAAAATTGTATGCAGATATACAGACTACCAACATTAGTACACTAATACTTTTATATAAAAATAATATGTCTCCATTAAAAGGTGTACCATGTAATTAGTACTTTACTGGAGGAAATATTCCATTGTGGTACTTTTGGTGCGGTTCAGAGCGGGAAATAAGGAAATATACAATTGGCTGTTCCGAGATCTTTTCTTGTGTATTGAGTCAAAATGGCTGGGGTTGGGAATCATAACAATGGCTCTCTCTAAGACGAGTTTTCTGTGTATTTTTAAGACTCTCTAAAATATAGAGGATTTTCTCTCTAAACCTTAATGAGGTCAAGTTTAAGAGAGGACCTAATGGTCCTAACTTTGCCTCAGAAAATAAAACGTTTTTCATTTCATTTCATTCATTTCATTTCATTAAACCTCATATACAAATTAATAGAGAGGAATAGTTTGCGTAAACAGTTGCGTAGAATTCATTACAACATAATTGTTTTAGTCTTTTATACAATATTTTTAGTAATATTATTTCCACACTAAGTTCATTATTTTTTGAAAATATTATGATTTCATTTGGAAAAATGTTTTATATTGATTTAACCATTTATCTCATAACATACTGGTTATGTTAGGTTTCTCATTTATTTATTTTGTTCAACAGAATAATGCACTGTTCCAAATGATTATAAACATAATTATTTAATTAAATAATTCAATGTGTCTTTAAAATAATGTCATAAATGTACTGTGTTTAACAAAGTCTCATTCATGAAATATAAATATTTTGACATACACATTAATTTATAACGATAAAATGATATTACATTTATTGTGATGTTATTGACAGTTATAATTAATTAAAATTGTTTTTTTAATGGAAGTTTTTTAATGGAAGTTAAAATGGTGGTGCCCCTTGATCCCTCCCCTCCCCCCAATTTAATGAAGGATGTGACCCTTCCTCCATAACACTTTAAAGCAAATTATCATTTGTGATTCATGTAGATAAATTTTATACATGGGATTTACAACCAACAAATCAAAACTATACATTTTGTAATTTTCCGTAATGATCTTGAATGCCCACCCAAACACTCATACATGTACAGTGGTACTCACCCACCTATACACGTACAACGGTACTGACCCACCCGCCCACCCATACACGTACAGTGGTACTCACCCACCTATACACGTACAGTGTTACTCACACTTTACTTGAGTATTGATTTTTGTACCATTGTACGTTTAAATGAAGCCATAAATGCAGAGCTGGTCTATTTCACCAAGAAGGTCGGGACAGTCCAGCTCTGCAATGATTAGACGGTGAATAAGGTTAAGGTATATATATATCCTTAAGGGAATTTAAGCTTAAGTAAATTCATGTTACTGTGAAGTCAGTACCACTTAACGTGTATGGGTGGGTGGGTCATCTGTAATTGTGGATAGCTCAGTGTCTAAGGTCATTCATGAATATTGTATTTATATTTCATAGTAATGTAATTGCAATACTGTATTATATTTTCATTTGTCAAATTAACCCACCCGCCCACCCATACACGCACAGTGGTATTGACCCACCCGCCCACCCATAAACACACAGTGGTATTGTGTCCATATAGACTGTAACGGTACAATTGTACACGGCCCACATACCCACCCAAACACGTACAGTGGTAGAGTATTTATACAGTGCCACTGTACTGAGGTATAAGACAATTAAAACAGTGAGTCCACTGATAATGGAAAAAGAAAATGAAAAAAAGTAGGTAGAAAAGATAAAATAAGTAAGCAATAATTTTCAAACTAATTGTATAGTGACCACCATTTTATATTCTTTAAGAAAAAATTATGCTGGAGATTTTGCTTAAACTAATTTGTTTTTATTGTGATATTTTTGTTTAAAAACACGTTTTTATGAGTAAAATTGTGCGTGAGTCATATTTAACTTGTTACTGTAGCGATAATAATATTAATACAATTATTTCTTGTAGATGGATGACAGTTTGATTCATTGTGATTAGTTTGGTATACGACTCATTTAATAACCATTATACTGGATCAGTAATCAGAATAGTACCACCGTACGTGTATGGGTGGGCGGGTGGGTTAGTACCACCGTACGTGTATGGGTTGGCGGGTGGGTTAGTACTACTGTACGTGGTACTGTCTCACCTAAAGTGCATGTTGAAGTACCACTGTACGTGTAAGGGTGGGTGGGTGGGTGGGTGGGTGGGTCTTAAAATATTTTAAGATGCTATGAAGATGGGGTTATCCTCGAAATGTATACATCGCAATATAAATGAAATGGATTGTGCAAGTAAGGCAGTAAATTATTTATTTAATTAATTTTATTACGTTATTTATTATTGTCACTGGGCCTCATTCATTCATTAATACCACTGTACGTGTATGGGTGGGCTGGTGGGTTAATACCATTGTACGTGTATGGGTGGGCGGATGGGTCAATACCATTGTACGTGTATGGGTGAGTGGGTGGGTTAATACCACTGTACGTGTATGGGTGGGCGGGTGGGAATCAGTAAGTTCACATGATTATACATTTAGGAATTTTTACTTAATTGGTCCCTGTTAATTTTGCAAAACATGAATTAAAATATTATCACTTGTTCTAGTGCCTATGCAACGAGTCAGTAAATTTCTAAAATTTAAACTTTTTCCAACAAAACTAATAATTTTGCCATGATAGTAAATATTTCGAACTAAGTTTATGGATACATTCAAATGCACAATCTACGTATTTTAACATGGTTTTAATGACAATGTATTATAATGTCACGTCCAGCCATGTAATTGCCTACATGCGTAATTCTGGGGTTCATTTATGAAGATAGAAACAGGTTCTTTATTTATTTAATTTACACATTGTTCAAGACACTTGAAGATCCAGAAACTTCAATTTAGCATGTTTTTAGGCTTAGACTAAAAAAAAAAAAACATATTATTTTTGGAAGTTAAGGTTTTATTTTAACTGTATATTTTTCATCTTTCAGGTATTTTTAATACTTTTGAATTGGCAAATAAACCTCAAAGAAATCTGGAATTTCTATCATATTGGTACATTCCATATTCGATACCTGGTTTTTAAACTTAAATATAAATAATGTAGTGAGGTCAAAAAAAAAACATTAAAAAAATAAAAAATATGTTAGAAGCTTAGTTTCTTCGGACTACAGATGCACTGGTTATTTATCTTTGTAATGTTTGGTGGTTATCTCTGCAGTGTTGGTACGAGACTTCTCCGTTCTTATAAAGTCGTAGTGAAACTATATTTAACTGAATCTGAATTTAACGTCAACGTTGAAATTAAATCCACAAATATATCCTTTCCCATCTCTAATCATGCACATATAAGTCACATAATATAGTATATAAATTCACGTAGAAAAAACATTATTCTATATATTCTCGGAAGACAAGGTAAAACTTATTGGGTAAGTTTAATTTCCGTTATACATCCCCTCACCTAAAAGCCTAAATCTTCCTATATCTCAAAGCCTAATTAATCATCTCTGTTATATCTGAAAGCATATTTAATCATCTCTTCCATGTCAAACAGCATATTTGATCATCTCTCCCATGTCTTACAGTAGGCTATATTTAATCATCTCTTCCCTGTTTAACAGCCTAAGTAGTTCATTTCTCTCATGTTTGAAAGCCATTCTGTGTTCGTTTATCTTTCTTAGCCAAAGTATCTTATATATATTTCTCATTTTGCTGGAGCCATGAGCCATCTTTTCAGACTATAATCTGAAAGGACCCATCCTTCCAGACTATATTATTCCCTTTTTATCCAAAATACTGTACCACAACATTCCAGCAGAGTTAAGAGAAGCGCGTGTCCGGGTCGGGGCATATAAGCCTAAGATGACTCCTAATCTGGTGCTGAGAGTGCTGATGCTCAGTTGAGGTTCGTCTACACCACGAGTATAAGTAGCGCCAACTAAATTCCGCTGTGGCTACTTCCCTGTGAGTGAAGGGAGGGGTGCGCAGGTAAAAACAAATGTTAGCCTGAAAACATTGGGTTTCTGTGAAAAAAGTCGACCAAGTTTAAGATCTAATTTCTCTGAAGAGACGAGCTCTTCCCTTAGGTCGAGTCCGACACACCATTAGGTCAGTCACAAAATGTCTTCTGTCCAGTGTGACAGAACTGACAAAAACTCCTTTATACTGGCACCCAGGAGTTGACAAGACAATAAATCTACCCTTGTGCTCTAGCCAGATAGGAACAATAGGAAACATATGCAGACTCTTAGTCGTAGTATGGAGTTTGGCTAGTAGCGGCCGAGTCAGAGCGGGATTTAGTTGGCGCGACTTATAACTGACTAAAAACACAATCAAACTGTACAAGTACAACGTGTCTCACTACTGTCTCCGAGTGTTAAGGTTTATTTTAATCATCTCTTCAATTTATGCCGTCCTTAAGGATTAATTTAAACTAAATGTCATGACGTTACTTTTTATATTAATCATTCTACAAGGTAATAATCCATAATTGTCTATTTAAATTTTAATATGTTTATTTGAAAGTTAATTTAATTTTGTTGATATTTATATAATAATATTATTTTTATAATAGAAATAACCATGATACATCAACTTTCTTGTTTAAACAATATTGATTGTTAGGCTAAGTCATTGCTGAAAACTAAAATGGTTTCATTTTAAATGGATATGTTGTAAAATTACTTTAGTTAAGGGCAGGTAGTTATTGCCCTTAACTACCTGTTAGCCTGATATGAGATCAGGTTTTGGAATATATAAATTAAAGTCCATTAGTAGAAGTATCATCTTAGTTTTGTCAAAATCAGTTAGTCAAACAACTTCATATATTGATGTATTATATAAATTATCGTTAACCTTTGGTAATTCAGTACTTAAATAGCATCGCTAGTAAAATGTAATAGTTTCAAATTGCATACATAGATTTTTAAATGTACTGCTGTTATCATCAGATAAATAGTTAGGGATTAACAAAGTAATTAATTAGCTTTTTATCGGTGCTTTCTTTTTTTTAGGGTTAGAAAAAGATAAATATTTGTTGATAGATCAAAGAAATAGCACTTTTAATTAAGTTAATACTTAAAAGTAAAGGGTTCATAAATTAGTTGATAAGATATAATTTTAAGCGAAGATTGTTTGATTATGAAAATACGACATTATCTTTATGAGTATCTCTAAATTAAAATATAATTCAATGCCTTGCAGCTTACATTTAAGAAGTTAGTACACAAGTATTAACTATACCAAAACGAAGGCTGTGAAACACGCAAGATAATGTGGTTTTAGTATTCTTTTTTAACGGTTAGTACAATTGCGTATCAAATAGTATTTTCTACATGAAACGATTTACTAAGGCAGTATTTGGTACAAGGATAACAAATTTATAATAAAAAACAGTTTTACAAATAAAATATACTTATACCTCATATTTGTACTTAACGTAATTCGTTTGTAGTGAAAAATTAATGGACAATAATTGTCATTTAAACTAAGTTAAGCAGTGAATTAATTAATGAATTCAAAGGAAATAGCACTAAAAACATTATTAAAATGTATCTATCCTCAGCATCTGTGATATTTAAATAACCTTTCCTATTTCAGTGTGTGCTGCTTCAGGGGAACAGGGTCAAAGGAAACTCAACTTAATCATGAATTGTTAATTAGTACAGTCAATAGTATTCCTCTATTGTAACTAGTTCAGCAATCCTCAGCATCTGTGATATTTAAATAACCTTTCCTATTTCAGTGTGTGCTGCTTCAGGGGAACAGGGTCAAAGGAAACTCAACTTAATCATGAATTGTTAATTAGTACAGTCAATAGTATTCCTGTATTGTAATTAGTTCAGCAATCCTCAGCATCTGTGATATTTAAATAACCTTTCCTATTTCAGTGTGTGCTGCTTCAGGGGAACAGGGTCAAAGAAAACTCAACTTAATCATGAATTGTTAATTAGTACAGTCAATAATATTCCTGTATTGTAATTAGTTCAGCAATACTCAGCATCTGTGATATTTAAATAACCTTTCCTATTTCAGTGTGTGCTGCTTCAGGGGAACAGGGTCAAAGGAAACTCAACTTAATCATGAATTGTTAATTAGTACAGTCAATAGTATTCCTCTGTTGTAATTAGTTCAGCAATCCTCAGCGTCTGTGATATTTAAATAACCTTTCCTATTTCAGTGTGTGCTGCTTCAGGGGAACAGGGTCAAAGGAAACTCAACTTAATCATGAATTGTTAATTAGTACATTCAATAGTATTTCTCTATTGTAATTAGTTCAGCAATCCTCAGCATTTGTGATATTAAAATAACTTTTCCTATTTCAGTGTGTGCTGCTTCAGGGGAACAGGGTCAAAGAAAACTCAACTTAATCATGAATTGTTAATTAGTACAGTCAATAGAATTCCTGTATTGTAATTAGTTCAGCAATCCTCAGCATCTATGATATTTAAATAACCTTTCCTATTTCAGTGTATGCTGCTTCAGGGGAACAGGGTCAAAGGAAACTCAACTTAATCATGAATTGTTAATTAGTACAGTCAATAGTATTCCTCTATTGTAATTAGTTCAGCAATCCTCAGCGTCTGTGATATTTAAATAACCTTTCCTATTTCAGTGTGTGCTGATTCAGGGGAACAGGGTCAAAGGAAACTCAACTTAATCATGAATTGTTAATTAGTACAGTCAATAGTATTCCTCTATTGTAATTAGTTCAGCAATCCTCAGCATCTATGATATTTAAATAACCTTTCCTATTTCAGAATGTGCTGCTTCAGGGGAACAGGGTCAAAGAAACTCAACTTAATCATGAATTGTTAATTAGTACAGTCAATAATGTTCCTGTATTGTAACTAGTTCAGCAATCCTCAGCATCTATGATATTTAAATAACCTTTCCTATTTCAGTGTGTGCTGCTTCAGGTGAACAGGGTCAAAGGAAACTCAACTTAATCATGAATTGTTAATTAGTACAGTCAATAGTATTCCTGTATTGTAATTAGTTCAGCCATTCTCAGCATCTGTGATATTTAAATAACCTTTCCTATTTCAGTGTGTGCTGCTTCAGGGGAACAGGGTCAAAGGAAACTCAACTTAATCATGAATTGATAATTAGTACAGTCAATAGTATTCCTCTGTTGTAATTAGTTCAGCAATCCTCAGCGTCTGTGATATTTAAATAACCTTTCCTATTACAGTGTGTGCTGCTTCAAGGGAACAGGGTCAAAGGAAACTCAACTTAATCATGAATTGTTAATTAGTACAGTCAATAGTATTCCTCTGTTGTAATTAGTTCAGCCATTCTCAGCATCTGTGATATTTAAATAACCTTTCCTATTTCAGTGTGTGCTGCTTAAGGGGAACAGGGTCAAAGAAAACTCAACTTAATCATGAATTGTTAATTAGTACAGTCAATAATATTCCTGTATTGTAACTAGTTCAGCAATCCTCAGCATCTGTGATATTTAAATAACCTTTCCTATTTCAGTGTGTGCTGCTTCAGGGGAACAGGGTCAAAGAAAACTCAACTTAATCATGAATTGTTAATTAGTATAGTCAATAGAATTCCTGTATTGTAATTAGTTCAGCCATTCTCAGCATCTGTGATATTTAAATAACGTTTCGTATTTCAGTGTGTGCTGCTTCAGGGGAACAGGGTCAAAGGAAACTCAACTTAATCATGAATTGTTAATTAGTACAGTCAATAGTATTCCTCTATTGTAATTAGTTCAGCCATTCTTAGCATCTGTGATATTTAAATAACCTTTTCTATTTCAGTGTGTGCTGCTTCAGGGGACCAGGGTCAAAGAAAATTCAACTTAATCATGAATTGTTAATTAGTACAGTCAATAGTATTCCTCTATTGTAATTAGTTCAGCCATTCTCAGCATCTGTGATATTTAAAAAACCTTTCCTATTTCAGTGTGTGCTGCTTCAGGGGACCAGGGTCAAAGAAAATTCAACTTAATCATGAATTGTTAATTAGTACAGTCAATAGTATTCCTCTATTGTAACTAGTTCAGCAATCCTCATCGTCTGTGATATTTAAATAACCTTTCCTATTTCAGTGTGTGCTGCTTCAGGGGAACAGGGTCAAAGAAAACTCAACTTAATCATGAATTGTTAATTAGTACAGTCAATAGTATTCCTGTATTGTAACTAGTTCAGCAATCCTCAGCATCTGTGATATTTAAATAACCTTTCCTATTTCAGTGTGTGCTGCTTCAGGGGAACAGGGTCAAAGGAAACTCAACTTAATCATGAATTGGTAATTAGTACAGTCAATAGTATTCCTGTATTGTAACTAGTTCAGCAATCTTCAGCATCTGTGATATTTAAATAACCTTTCCTATTTCAGTGTGTGCTGCTTCAGGGGACCAGGGTCAAAGGAAACTCAACTTAATCATGAATTGTTAATTAGTACAGTCAATAGTATTCCTCTGTTGTAATTAGTTCAGCCATTCTCAGCATCTGTGATATTTAAATAACCTTTCCTATTTCAGTATGTGCTGCTTCAGGGGAACAGGGTCAAAGAAACTCAACTTAATCATGAATTGTTAATTAGTACAGTCAATAGTATTCCTCTATTGTAATTAGTTCAGCAATCCTCAGCATCTGTGATATTTAAATAACCTTTCCTATTTCAGTGTGTGCTGCTTCAGGGGAACAGGGTCAAAGGAAACTCAACCTAATCATGAATTGTTAATTAGTACAGTCAATAGTATTCCTCTATTGTAATTAGTTCAGCAATCCTCAGCATCTATGATATTTAAATAACCTTTCCTATTTCAGTATGTGCTGCTTCAGGGGAACAGGGTCAAAGAAACTCAACTTAATCATGAATTGTTAATTAGTACAGTCAATAGTATTCCTCTATTGTAATTAGTTCAGCCATTCTCAGCATCCGTGATATTTAAATAACCTTTCCTATTTCAGTGTGTGCTGCTTCAGGTGAACAGGGTCATAGGAAACTCAACTTAATCATGAATTGTTAATTAGTACAGTCAATAGTATTCCTCTGTTGTAATTAGTTCAGCCATTCTCAGCATCTGTGATATTTAAATAACCTTTCCTATTTCAGTGTGTGCTGCTTCAGGGGAACAGGGTCAAAGAAAACTCAACTTAATCATGAATTGTTAATTAGTACAGTCAATAGTATTCCTCTATTGTAATTAGTTCAGCCATTCTCAGCATCTGTGATACTTAAATAACCTTTCTTATTTCAGTGTGTGCTGCTTCAGGGGACCAGGGTCAAAGAAAATTCAACTTAATCATGAATTGTTAATTAGTACAGTCAATAGTATTCCTCTATTGTAATTAGTTCAGCCATTCTCAGCATCTGTGATATTTAAATAACCTTTCCTATTTCAGTGTGTGCTGCTTCAGGGGACCAGGGTCAAAGAAAATTCAACTTAATCATGAATTGTTAATTAGTACAGTCAATAGTATTCCTCTATTGTAATTAGTTCAGCCATTCTCAGCATCTGTGATATTTAAATAACGTTTCCTATTTCAGTTTGTGCTGCTTCAGGGGAACAGGGTCAAAGGAAACTCAACTTAATCATGAATTGTTAATTAGTACAGTCAATAGTATTCCTGTATTGTAACTAGTTCAGCAATCCTCAGCATCTGTGATATGTAAATAACCTTTCCTATTTCAGTGTGTGCTGCTTCAGGGGAACAGGGTCAAAGAAAATTCAACTTAATCATGAATTGTAATTAGTACAGTCAATAGTATTCCTCTATTGTAATTAGTTCAGCCATTCTCAGCATTTGTGATATTTAAATAACGTTTCCTATTTCAGTGTGTGCTGCTTCAGGGGAACAGGGTCAAAGAAAACTCAACTTAATCATGAATTGTTAATTAGTACAGTCAATAGTATTCCTGTATTGTAATTAGTTTAGCAATCCTCAGCGTCTGTGATATTTAAATAACCTTTCCTATTTCAGTGTGTGCTGCTTCAGGGGAACAGGGTCAAAGAAAATTCAACTTAATCATGAATTGTAATTAGTACAGTCAATAGTATTCCTCTATTGTAATTAGTTCAGCCATTCTCAGCATCTGTGATATTTAAATAACGTTTCCTATTTCAGTGTGTGCTGCTTGAGGGGAACAGGGTCAAAGGAAACTCAACTTAATCATGAATTGTTAATTAGTACAGTCAATAATATTCCTATATTGTAATTAGTTCAGCAATCCTCATCATCTGTGATATTTAAATAACGTTTCCTATTTCAGTGTGTGCTGCTTCAGGGGAACAGGGTCAAAGAAAACTCAACTTAATCATGAATTGTTAATTAGTACAGTCAATAGTATTCCTCTATTGTAATTAGTTCAGCCATTCTCAGCATCTGTGATATTTAAATAACCTTTCCTATTTCAGTGTGTGCTGCTTCAGGGGACCAGGGTCAAAGAAAATTCAACTTAATCATGAATTGTTAATTAGTACAGTCAATAGTATTCCTTTATTGTAATTAGTTCAGCCATTCTCAGCATCTGTGATATTTAAAAAACCTTTCCTATTTCAGTGTGTGCTGCTTCAGGGGACCAGGGTCAAAGAAAATTCAACTTAATCATGAATTGTTAATTAGTACAGTCAATAGTATTCCTCTATTGTAACTAGTTCAGCAATCCTCATCGTCTGTGATATTTAAATAACCTCTCCTATTTCAGTGTGTGCTGCTTCAGGGGAACAGGGTCAAAGGAAACTCAACTTAATCATGAATTGGTAATTAGTACAGTCAATAGTATTCCTGTATTGTAACTATTTCAGCAATCTTCAGCATCTGTGATATTTAAATAACCTTTCCTATTTCAGTGTGTGCTGCTTCAGGGGAACAGGGTCAAAGAAAACTCAACTTAATCATGAATTGTTAATTAGTACAGTCAATAATATTCCTGTATTGTAACTAGTTCAGCAATCCTCAGCATCTGTGATATTTAAATAACCTTTCCTATTTCAGTGTGTGCTGCTTCAGGGGACCAGGGTCAAAGGAAACTCAACTTAATCATGAATTGTTAATTAGTACAGTCAATAGTATTCCTCTGTTGTAATTAGTTCAGCCATTCTCAGCATCTGTGATATTTAAATAACCTTTCCTATTTCAGTGTGTGCTGCTTCAGGGGAACAGGGTCAAAGAAAATTCAACTTAATCATGAATTGTTAATTAGTACAGTCAATAGTATTCCTCTGTTGTAATTAGTTCAGCCATTCTCAGCATCTGTGATATTTAAATAACCTTTCCTATTTCAGTGTGTGCTGCTTCAGGGGAACAGGGTCAAAGAAAACTCAACTTAATCATGAATTTTTAATTAGTACAGTCAATAGTATTCCTCTATTGTAATTAGTTCAGCAATCCTCAGCATCTATGATATTTAAATAACCTTTCCTATTTCAGTATGTGCTGCTTCAGGGGAACAGGGTCATAGAAACTCAACTTAATCATGAATTGTTAATTAGTACAGTCAATAGTATTCCTCTATTGTAATTAGTTCAGCAATCCTCAGCATCTATGATATTTAAATAACCTTTCCTATTTCAGTATGTGCTGCTTCAGGGGAACAGGGTCAAAGAAACTCAACTTAATCATGAATTGTTAATTAGTACAGTCAATAGTATTCCTCTATTGTAATTAGTTCAGCAATCCTCAGCATCTGTGATATTTAAATAACCTTTCCTATTTCAGTGTGTGCTGCTTCAGGGGAACAGGGTCAAAGGAAACTCAACCTAATCATGAATTGTTAATTAGTACAGTCAATAGTATTCCTCTATTGTAATTAGTTCAGCAATCCTCAGCATCTATGATATTTAAATAACCTTTCCTATTTCAGTATGTGCTGCTTCAGGGGAACAGGGTCAAAGAAACTCAACTTAATCATGAATTGTTAATTAGTACAGTCAATAGTATTCCTCTATTGTAATTAGTTCAGCCATTCTCAGCATCCGTGATATTTAAATAACCTTTCCTATTTCAGTGTGTGCTGCTTCAGGTGAACAGGGTCATAGGAAACTCAACTTAATCATGAATTGTTAATTAGTACAGTCAATAGTATTCCTCTGTTGTAATTAGTTCAGCCATTCTCAGCATCTGTGATATTTAAATAACCTTTCCTATTTCAGTGTGTGCTGCTTCAGGGGAACAGGGTCAAAGAAAACTCAACTTAATCATGAATTGTTAATTAGTACAGTCAATAGTATTCCTCTATTGTAATTAGTTCAGCCATTCTCAGCATCTGTGATACTTAAATAACCTTTCTTATTTCAGTGTGTGCTGCTTCAGGGGACCAGGGTCAAAGAAAATTCAACTTAATCATGAATTGTTAATTAGTACAGTCAATAGTATTCCTCTATTGTAATTAGTTCAGCCATTCTCAGCATCTGTGATATTTAAATAACCTTTCCTATTTCAGTGTGTGCTGCTTCAGGGGACCAGGGTCAAAGAAAATTCAACTTAATCATGAATTGTTAATTAGTACAGTCAATAGTATTCCTCTATTGTAATTAGTTCAGCCATTCTCAGCATCTGTGATATTTAAATAACGTTTCCAATTTCAGTTTGTGCTGCTTCAGGGGAACAGGGTCAAAGGAAACTCAACTTAATCATGAATTGTTAATTAGTACAGTCAATAGTATTCCTGTATTGTAACTAGTTCAGCAATCCTCAGCATCTGTGATATGTAAATAACCTTTCCTATTTCAGTGTGTGCTGCTTCAGGGGAACAGGGTCAAAGAAAATTCAACTTAATCATGAATTGTAATTAGTACAGTCAATAGTATTCCTCTATTGTAATTAGTTCAGCCATTCTCAGCATTTGTGATATTTAAATAACGTTTCCTATTTCAGTGTGTGCTGCTTCAGGGGAACAGGGTCAAAGAAAACTCAACTTAATCATGAATTGTTAATTAGTACAGTCAATAGTATTCCTGTATTGTAATTAGTTTAGCAATCCTCAGCGTCTGTGATATTTAAATAACCTTTCCTATTTCAGTGTGTGCTGCTTCAGGGGAACAGGGTCAAAGAAAATTCAACTTAATCATGAATTGTAATTAGTACAGTCAATAGTATTCCTCTATTGTAATTAGTTCAGCCATTCTCAGCATCTGTGATATTTAAATAACGTTTCCTATTTCAGTGTGTGCTGCTTCAGGGGAACAGGGTCAAAGGAAACTCAACTTAATCATGAATTGTTAATTAGTACAGTCAATAATATTCCTATATTGTAATTAGTTCAGCAATCCTTATCATCTGTGATATTTAAATAACGTTTCCTATTTCAGTGTGTGCTGCTTCAGGGGAACAGGGTCAAAGAAAACTCAACTTAATCATGAATTGTTAATTAGTACAGTCAATAGTATTCCTCTATTGTAATTAGTTCAGCCATTCTCAGCATCTGTGATATTTACATAACCTTTCCTATTTCAGTGTGTGCTGCTTCAGGGGACCAGGGTCAAAGAAAATTCAACTTAATCATGAATTGTTAATTAGTACAGTCAATAGTATTCCTTTATTGTAATTAGTTCAGCCATTCTCAGCATCTGTGATATTTAAAAAACCTTTCCTATTTCAGTGTGTGCTGCTTCAGGGGACCAGGGTCAAAGAAAATTGAACTTAATCATGAATTGTTAATTAGTACAGTCAATAGTATTCCTCTATTGTAACTAGTTCAGCAATCCTCATCGTCTGTGATATTTAAATAACCTCTCCTATTTCAGTGTGTGCTGCTTCAGGGGAACAGGGTCAAAGGAAACTCAACTTAATCATGAATTGGTAATTAGTACAGTCAATAGTATTCCTGTATTGTAACTAGTTCAGCAATCTTCAGCATCTGTGATATTTAAATAACCTTTCCTATTTCATTGTGTGCTGCTTCAGGGGAACAGGGTCAAAGAAAACTCAACTTAATCATGAATTGTTAATTAGTACAGTCAATAATATTCCTGTATTGTAACTAGTTCAGCAATCCTCAGCATCTGTGATATTTAAATAACCTTTCCTATTTCAGTGTGTGCTGCTTCAGGGGACCAGGGTCAAAGGAAACTCAACTTAATCATGAATTGTTAATTAGTACAGTCAATAGTATTCCTCTGTTGTAATTAGTTCAGCCATTCTCAGCATCTGTGATATTTAAATAACCTTTCCTATTTCAGTGTGTGCTGCTTCAGGGGAACAGGGTCAAAGAAAACTCAACTTAATCATGAATTGTTAATTAGTACAGTCAATAGTATTCCTCTGTTGTAATTAGTTCAGCCATTCTCAGCATCTGTGATATTTAAATAACCTTTCCTATTTCAGTGTGTGCTGCTTCAGGGGAACAGGGTCAAAGAAAACTCAACTTAATCATGAATTGTTAATTAGTACAGTCAATAGTATTCCTCTATTGTAATTAGTTCAGCAATTCTCAGCATCTGTGATATTTAAATAACGTTTCCTATTTCAGTGTGTGCTGCTTCAGGGGAACAGGGTCAAAGAAAACTCAACTTAATCATGAATTGTTAATTAGTACAGTCAATAGTATTCCTCTATTGTAATTAGTTCAGCCATTCTCAGCATCTGTGATACTTAAATAACCTTTCTTATTTCAGTGTGTGCTGCTTCAGGGGACCAGGGTCAAAGAAAATTCAACTTAATCATGAATTGTTAATTAGTACAGTCAATAGTATTCCTCTATTGTAATTAGTTCAGCCATTCTCAGCATCTGTGATATTTAAATAACCTTTCCTATTTCAGTGTGTGCTGCTTCAGGGGACCAGGGTCAAAGAAAATTCAACTTAATCATGAATTGTTAATTAGTACAGTCAATAGTATTCCTCTATTGTAATTAGTTCAGCCATTCTCAGCATCTGTGATATTTAAATAACGTTTCCTATTTCAGTTTGTGCTGCTTCAGGGGAACAGGGTCAAAGGAAACTCAACTTAATCATGAATTGTTAATTAGTACAGTCAATAGTATTCCTGTATTGTAACTAGTTCAGCAATCCTCAGCATCTGTGATATGTAAATAACCTTTCCTATTTCAGTGTGTGCTGCTTCAGGGGAACAGGGTCAAAGAAAATGCAACATAATCATGAATTGTAATTAGTACAGTCAATAGTATTCCTCTATTGTAATTAGTTCAGCCATTCTCAGCATTTGTGATATTTAAATAACGTTTCCTATTTCAGTGTGTGCTGCTTCAGGGGAACAGGGTCAAAGAAAACTCAACTTAATCATGAATTGTTAATTAGTACAGTCAATAGTATTCCTGTATTGTAATTAGTTTAGCAATCCTCAGCGTCTGTGATATTTAAATAACCTTTCCAATTTCAGTGTGTGCTGCTTCAGGGGAACAGGGTCAAAGAAAATTCAACTTAATCATGAATTGTAATTAGTACAGTCAATAGTATTCCTCTATTGTAATTAGTTCAGCCATTCTCAGCATCTGTGATATTTAAATAACGTTTCCTATTTCAGTGTGTGCTGCTTGAGGGGAACAGGGTCAAAGGAAACTCAACTTAATCATGAATTGTTAATTAGTACAGTCAATAATATTCCTATATTGTAATTAGTTCAGCAATCCTCATCATCTGTGATATTTAAATAACGTTTCCTATTTCAGTGTGTGCTGCTTCAGGGGAACAGGGTCAAAGAAAACTCAACTTAATCATGAATTGTTAATTAGTACAGTCAATAGTATTCCTCTATTGTAATTAGTTCAGCCATTCTCAGCATCTGTGATATTTAAATAACCTTTCCTATTTCAGTGTGTGCTGCTTCAGGGGACCAGGGTCAAAGAAAATTCAACTTAATCATGAATTGTTAATTAGTACAGTCAATAGTATTCCTTTATTGTAATTAGTTCAGCCATTCTCAGCATCTGTGATATTTAAAAAACCTTTCCTATTTCAGTGTGTGCTGCTTCAGGGGACCAGGGTCAAAGAAAATTCAACTTAATCATGAATTGTTAATTAGTACAGTCAATAGTATTCCTCTATTGTAACTAGTTCAGCAATCCTCATCGTCTGTGATATTTAAATAACCTCTCCTATTTCAGTGTGTGCTGCTTCAGGGGAACAGGGTCAAAGGAAACTCAACTTAATCATGAATTGGTAATTAGTACAGTCAATAGTATTCCTGTATTGTAACTAGTTCAGCAATCTTCAGCATCTGTGATATTTAAATAACCTTTCCTATTTCAGTGTGTGCTGCTTCAGGGGAACAGGGTCAAAGAAAACTCAACTTAATCATGAATTGTTAATTAGTACAGTCAATAATATTCCTGTATTGTAACTAGTTCAGCAATCCTCAGCATCTGTGATATTTAAATAACCTTTCCTATTTCAGTGTGTGCTGCTTCAGGGGACCAGGGTCAAAGGAAACTCAACTTAATCATGAATTGTTAATTAGTACAGTCAATAGTATTCCTCTGTTGTAATTAGTTCAGCCATTCTCAGCATCTGTGATATTTAAATAACCTTTCCTATTTCAGTGTGTGCTGCTTCAGGGGAACAGGGTCAAAGAAAATTCAACTTAATCATGAATTGTTAATTAGTACAGTCAATAGTATTCCTCTGTTGTAATTAGTTCAGCCATTCTCAGCATCTGTGATATTTAAATAACCTTTCCTATTTCAGTGTGTGCTGCTTCAGGGGAACAGGGTCAAAGAAAACTCAACTTAATCATGAATTGTTAATTAGTACAGTCAATAGTATTCCTCTATTGTAATTAGTTCAGCAATCCTCAGCATCTATGATATTTAAATAACCTTTCCTATTTCAGTATGTGCTGCTTCAGGGGAACAGGGTCATAGAAACTCAACTTAATCATGAATTGTTAATTAGTACAGTCAATAGTATTCCTCTATTGTAATTAGTTCAGCAATCCTCAGCATCTATGATATTTAAATAACCTTTCCTATTTCAGTATGTGCTGCTTCAGGGGAACAGGGTCAAAGAAACTCAACTTAATCATGAATTGTTAATTAGTACAGTCAATAGTATTCCTCTATTGTAATTAGTTCAGCAATCCTCAGCATCTGTGATATTTAAATAACCTTTCCTATTTCAGTGTGTGCTGCTTCAGGGGAACAGGGTCAAAGGAAACTCAACCTAATCATGAATTGTTAATTAGTACAGTCAATAGTATTCCTCTATTGTAATTAGTTCAGCAATCCTCAGCATCTATGATATTTAAATAACCTTTCCTATTTCAGTATGTGCTGCTTCAGGGGAACAGGGTCAAAGAAACTCAACTTAATCATGAATTGTTAATTAGTACAGTCAATAGTATTCCTCTATTGTAATTAGTTCAGCCATTCTCAGCATCCGTGATATTTAAATAACCTTTCCTATTTCAGTGTGTGCTGCTTCAGGTGAACAGGGTCATAGGAAACTCAACTTAATCATGAATTGTTAATTAGTACAGTCAATAGTATTCCTCTGTTGTAATTAGTTCAGCTATTCTCAGCATCTGTGATATTTAAATAACCTTTCCTATTTCAGTGTGTGCTGCTTCAGGGGAACAGGGTCAAAGAAAACTCAACTTAATCATGAATTGTTAATTAGTACAGTCAATAGTATTCCTCTATTGTAATTAGTTCAGCCATTCTCAGCATCTGTGATACTTAAATAACCTTTCTTATTTCAGTGTGTGCTGCTTCAGGGGACCAGGGTCAAAGAAAATTCAACTTAATCATGAATTGTTAATTAGTACAGTCAATAGTATTCCTCTATTGTAATTAGTTCAGCCATTCTCAGCATCTGTGATATTTAAATAACCTTTCCTATTTCAGTGTGTGCTGCTTCAGGGGACCAGGGTCAAAGAAAATTCAACTTAATCATGAATTGTTAATTAGTACAGTCAATAGTATTCCTCTATTGTAATTAGTTCAGCCATTCTCAGCATCTGTGATATTTAAATAACGTTTCCTATTTCAGTTTGTGCTGCTTCAGGGGAACAGGGTCAAAGGAAACTCAACTTAATCATGAATTGTTAATTAGTACAGTCAATAGTATTCCTGTATTGTAACTAGTTCAGCAATCCTCAGCATCTGTGATATGTAAATAACCTTTCCTATTTCAGTGTGTGCTGCTTCAGGGGAACAGGGTCAAAGAAAATTCAACTTAATCATGAATTGTAATTAGTACAGTCAATAGTATTCCTCTATTGTAATTAGTTCAGCCATTCTCAGCATTTGTGATATTTAAATAACGTTTCCTATTTCAGTGTGTGCTGCTTCAGGGGAACAGGGTCAAAGAAAACTCAACTTAATCATGAATTGTTAATTAGTACAGTCAATAGTATTCCTGTACTGTAATTAGTTTAGCAATCCTCAGCGTCTGTGATATTTAAATAACCTTTCCTATTTCAGTGTGTGCTGCTTCAGGGGAACAGGGTCAAAGAAAATTCAACTTAATCATGAATTGTAATTAGTACAGTCAATAGTATTCCTCTATTGTAATTAGTTCAGCCATTCTCAGCATCTGTGATATTTAAATAACGTTTCCTATTTCAGTGTGTGCTGCTTCAGGGGAACAGGGTCAAAGGAAACTCAACTTAATCATGAATTGTTAATTAGTACAGTCAATAATATTCCTATATTGTAATTAGTTCAGCAATCCTCATCATCTGTGATATTTAAATAACGTTTCCTATTTCAGTGTGTGCTGCTTCAGGGGAACAGGGTCAAAGAAAACTCAACTTAATCATGAATTGTTAATTAGTACAGTCAATAGTATTCCTCTATTGTAATTAGTTCAGCCATTCTCAGCATCTGTGATATTTAAATAACCTTTCCTATTTCAGTGTGTGCTGCTTCAGGGGACCAGGGTCAAAGAAAATTCAACTTAATCATGAATTGTTAATTAGTACAGTCAATAGTATTCCTTTATTGTAATTAGTTCAGCCATTCTCAGCATCTGTGATATTTAAAAAACCTTTCCTATTTCAGTGTGTGCTGCTTCAGGGGACCAGGGTCAAAGAAAATTGAACTTAATCATGAATTGTTAATTAGTACAGTCAATAGTATTCCTCTATTGTAACTAGTTCAGCAATCCTCATCGTCTGTGATATTTAAATAACCTCTCCCATTTCAGTGTGTGCTGCTTCAGGGGAACAGGGTCAAAGGAAACTCAACTTAATCATGAATTGGTAATTAGTACAGTCAATAGTATTCCTGTATTGTAACTAGTTCAGCAATCTTCAGCATCTGTGATATTTAAATAACCTTTCCTATTTCATTGTGTGCTGCTTCAGGGGAACAGGGTCAAAGAAAACTCAACTTAATCATGAATTGTTAATTAGTACAGTCAATAATATTCCTGTATTGTAACTAGTTCAGCAATCCTCAGCATCTGTGATATTTAAATAACCTTTCCTATTTCAGTGTGTGCTGCTTCAGGGGACCAGGGTCAAAGGAAACTCAACTTAATCATGAATTGTTAATTAGTACAGTCAATAGTATTCCTCTGTTGTAATTAGTTCAGCCATTCTCAGCATCTGTGATATTTAAATAACCTTTCCTATTTCAGTGTGTGCTGCTTCAGGGGAACAGGGTCAAAGAAAACTCAACTTAATCATGAATTGTTAATTAGTACAGTCAATAGTATTCCTCTGTTGTAATTAGTTCAGCCATTCTCAGCATCTGTGATATTTAAATAACCTTTCCTATTTCAGTGTGTGCTGCTTCAGGGGAACAGGGTCAAAGAAAACTCAACTTAATCATGAATTGTTAATTAGTACAGTCAATAGTATTCCTCTATTGTAATTAGTTCAGCAATTCTCAGCATCTGTGATATTTAAATAACGTTTCCTATTTCAGTGTGTGCTGCTTCAGGGGAACAGGGTCAAAGAAAACTCAACTTAATCATGAATTGTTAATTAGTACAGTCAATAGTATTCCTGTATTGTAATTAGTTCAGCAATCCTCAGCATCTATGATATTTAAATAACCTTTCCTATTTCAGTGTGTGCTGCTTCAGGGGAACAGGGTCAAAGAAAATTCAACTTAATCATGAATTGTTAATTAGTACAGTCAATAGTATTCCTCTATTGTAATTAGCTCAGCCATCCTCAGCGTCTGTGATATTGAAATACCCCTCCCTACTTTAGAGCAGAATATTGTATGTGAATATACATCAAAGCAGATTAGAGCTACATTGCATTAATATTTTGTTTCAAACAAACTTTATTTACTTTGGTATAAATTTTACATCGAGGATAACAAAATTACTAAATTATAATTTAGTTATATAACATATACTGCTAGGTAAGTTAAGATTTCTAAAAATATGAAATATTTTGAAGTTGGGATAATTGGTTGAACCAGAACTCCCCCCCCCCCCCGGGTAAGCTGTCTCCCTCTGTAAAGTCTAACGTATTAAAAATTATACTGTCGTTTACTATAAGAATAATTTACTGGTTTTATAAAAAATTTAAAAACATTTTTTAAAAACGTAATTTTATTGAAAGAGAATGAGTGACGGTGTATTTAAACGTTTTGTGTTTGTATTCCTTATAATTTTTAATCAAATCAAATAAATCGTTTTGTCGAATGGCATCTTTATTATCAATAATAATCAAATCACCAAAGTGGTCCACTGACAACATAAATATTGGAAGGAGTACAAGCTTGGTTGCTGTCGTGGACAGGTTACTCAACACTGTAAATACTGCCCTGCCTATACGTTACATGTTTGAGTATGAGGTATGGTCTGTCGGCAAACAATGACTCAAGTAACTAAGGGAGTTGAGTTCGGTAATCTTTAAAAAAATCGTTTTTTTCTCGCTTAAGTGTTAATTGTGATATTAGTTACAACCTAGTTCACGTTAGTATAGTATTTAAAATTTGCGTACATTTAATTTACGCATAGCCCTAACCCACACAGTCTTGATTTACCCTAAATAATTGAAATGTAACCGGAATCACATGTTTTTGTGAACATGCTGCTCTGTTTTTGTGTTAAAGTTAGTTTTAATTTATTTACATTTTCTGCACCGTTTATTCTTACGCATTTATAGTTTTGATTAGACTTTTTATAAATGTGTAAATTTATGGTTGAGAAGATTCACAGGCAGCATCGAATCTTGAGTGGAAACTTTAGAGGCATACGTAGCTATCCATAATGGAGTTGTATGATCTGCCCATATGCTTGGTGGTAATAGTGCATGTCCTTCCTCATCGATGTAGTTTTCCACTTTTTAATCCCCAAACGTAATGAGTTGCTCATCTTGGGGTTAAATACTTATCAATTTACTGACCATGTTGGAGACATTTTTGAGATTCAGATAAGTCGGTCCAATAACGTAGTGCAGCCACTGACCCTTCCTTTCATCATTCGGTTTGTTTTCAGTTTTCAAACCTGCTTTCTTTATCTTTCGTCACCTAAAATAAACCACATAGGTTACTAAATAAAGAGTTAGTTGAAACAAAGCAGAAATATAGTGGGAGAACGTTAAGTGTTTCTCAATAAGCGATAGTTAATCAAATTTTCAACTTCATCTGGACCTTGTAATTTTCTTGCTTATTACCAGTTAGACACCACTGAATTATAGTCATACAAAAAGATCAACATATAATGATTTAAATAGTAACTTTAACTAACATCTTGTATTTGTTTAAAGTTGCAAAATTTTACCTTAATATTATATAGCTAAAATACTACTGAGCTCACAGCATTTATGCTATGAAACAAAAGCTAATTTCCAAATAAATTGAATGACCGTACGAACGAGGCAAAATTATCTGGATTTGGTTTAGGGCTAGAAATGTTGTTTCGTTGTATTTTTATATTTGAGTGTCTATTAATATAATCGGATGCCCGCATTAGCGTACATTTCATAATATTACATTTTTAACAATTGAACTAAAAGTTGTGCACATTACATTATATTTAATTCATAATAGAATTTCTAGAATATGTTACTAAATAGATTCTTATGAATACTAATTTATCTAATAAATAATCCTTTTGAAAAAGGAAAGAAAGAAAATTAAGTCATTAAATGAAATTATTAAATTTAGGTCCATTGAAGTTTCTTATTGTGATATAATTTCGAGTGTGTCTTGTGCTGTTTTGTTATATATATATATACACAACAATGTACTCTTACTTGTGTCAATTTAATTGAATAAGTTTGGTAACGCAACAGTGTGTGAAGTGTAGATATATTGTTCAATGAAGATAAAGTACTAGATTATTAAAATAAATTATGTTTACTGTTGAAACAAACTGTTCTGTCATACATAATTTAATATAATTGCAAATTTAGAATATCTTGAATAAGAATAATTTCCAGGTATTTTATGTTTCACATAACGTCAAAACTCATAATTGTGATTTATTATTAATTATTTGATACATATGTAAATAATTTTGTAGAAGATCTAATTTTATAAAAGATTGAATCTTAGCTAACCAAAATATTAAGTACTCTTATATTGATGTTTGTTTTTGTGGTTATTTATTGTAGTGACTGATATAGAAATAGTTTCATGTTTCCAAACAAACCCATAATGATAGAGTATATATAACTTCTAAAAGAAATTATAATTAATTCTTTTCAATCAGCACTAGTTGATGTTTTTAATAATCAAAAAATTGTTAATAATAATGTTAACGTCTGAGTGTTAAACATGAACTGGGAAAAAGAAAACTAGAACAAAAAGAGACTACTATATATCATGAAAGTGTTGACATAAATTAAATCAAGCCACTTCAATCAAAGCTACATATTTTAGTAATTAAATAATATAACTTAAGCAGTTCATCTTAACAAAACAAGGACTGAATTTTTGAACATAAATATAAAATGAGTCCTGGTCAACAATATACAGGATGTGCAAAAGTTAAAATATTTGGAAAACGCCCAAATATTTCATTTATTAATCGAAATAGAAGTTTGAAACTTTTACATCTTGATACGTATTACACAACAGCTAAACGTTGTTAAATCACACATTAATGTAGTTTTATTGAATAATTTTAACGTTGATTTAGTTAAATTATGAAAGTTAATTGGTAGGTATAAATGATATAATTTTAGAATTTTGTAAATAAATTTTATAAACTCTCCATAAACACTTTTGGTAAAATTATATCCTATTTATAACACGTACAAACAACGGGAATTCTTGTTCTTTGCTTTCCACTCAACGTGGAAATTGGCAAGAAAACTTGGTACTAAAGTGATTTGTAGTGTTTGCTTGCACTGTGTCTTCCGTATCTTTATTAAGGACGACACTCTTTATATCATCAATAATATTCTCAAAAACTGTAATAAATAAACCTACCCGAAAAATCCTTATTACTGTAATATATGTAAATACGCAGTTTATTTTAAAGAGCAAATGTACTTATTATTCAATTGGTTTTCCAGACTGGATAAAATAAGTAAATAGTTGGTTGGTTCCTAACTTTTTCTGTTACGCCTTCTACTCCTGATCGTAGACATTAATGTTAAACCATCAGGAGAAATTAAATTTAATTACATTTAATGAAACTGTTTTCATCTTAAGTTGTACTAACGTAATACACTTAAGTGTGTATAAGTTGAATTAAATTCAGTTTACATTTATTGAAACACTATTATACAGCTTACCAAACGCTTTGAGAATGTATTTTCAGTTAATTTGTTCTTTTTCGCAATTTCTTCTAATTTCTAAATGCCAATAAGTAGAACGTGTTTTATCAATCATACTGAGATTTACGCAGCTATCTCGGAACTCCTCCCT
Source organism: Stictocephala bisonia (assembly GCA_035578905.1). Taxonomy (NCBI): domain Eukaryota; kingdom Metazoa; phylum Arthropoda; class Insecta; order Hemiptera; family Membracidae; genus Stictocephala; species Stictocephala bisonia. Next base: position 430,501 of record JAQJVL010000077.1, on the reverse strand, counting down.
TAATTGTTCTATTTGTAAACTATCAATGTCATAAGGCCTCTACCTAGATATTTTATTTACACTAATGATATTGCATTAACTTATCAATGTACATATAAAAAGCAAACACTAAATATATTCATTATTTATTTAATTTTTTACAATTTTATTTTAAACTTCAATCGCCAGTTCTTATGGGCCTGCAGACCTGTACGTGAACTTTATTCAAATAGTGAATACCGACCGTTGGTTCAGTGGGGATTCGAACCTTGAACAATGCCCTTCCTAGTCCAAGCATTAGCCACTGAGCCACAATTCATACATTTATAACTTTATAAATTTATTACATAGACGTCATAGAGATATGGGTTAATATGAGAAATTAATGAGTATGTTGACAGTAGAGTGGTTTCCTTTAAAAACCATTTAATAATTGCCAAGTAGCCAAGGTAATTAAGATACATACAGCTTTACGAGGAATCCGAACAACGAAGTATTGCTCTGATTGTCAGTTAAGTTACAGGCCCGATATTCAATTATATTCTGTACTTAACATCCGGTCGTAACTACCACCCGAAACGGACACCCCAGACACCTCTTGTAGTTTCCACGTCGATTACAGCCATAGTGCAGACACAATGTCAGTATTAACAGGACCGAACATAGAACATGTCGTCTACAATGTCCACATTTTGTTCCCAAGTAGCTGGGTTACAGCACTATGCCACTAGTGCCGCCGCTATTATAAAGGCCTTCTAAATGTTAACCCTTTCAAACTAAATGAAGCGTTTCCGTTTTAACCACAAACCGACCAACACTTAAGATAGCCTCCTTTCGAAGGTATTCAACCTAAATATAACGATAACCTCAGTATGTGAAAGTTACCCTAAATAATATCAATCTAAGAACTTAAACATATACAATCAAACAGATTCTTGTTAACTACAAAATATGATTTTGTTGTTGTTTACACTTATTCATACAATTATATGAAATATATTTTCTTGAATTACCTGTGATTTGTTGATGGCATTAATTGTTGCGTGCTATATATATATACAATATATATATATATATATATATATATATATATATATATATATATATATACAATGTTTACAATGTTTAAAGCTGTCATGCAATTAGTTTTAGAAGTTTGGTAGCATTATTAGTTTGACAATTGAACAGAACTTGCATTTAAAACAAAAATTTGTCTTAAACATATATATACATTGGCATTTGACAAAAACTATAAAACACAATCACCATGAAGTATAAGATTAAAAAGGAGGGAGAGCAATGTAAATAAAACAATTTATATTAAAATTTATATGGCCTTTAGTGGGGAAAGATGCCATAATTAGACACAGAACCGCTCTTTGCTTAGACGAGCCCATTTTGGTTTTTCTTGGCTCAACGCAACTTCTGAACAACGGAAAGGACGCAAGAATAAACATTGTTATGGTCATACCGGAAATCTAATCTTGCCGTCTGCGTCCCTAAGGATAAGGAACGGCCACTCCAATCTTGAAAACGATTTCATTTTAATCAATGTTTCAGCTCATAAGACATGATAAATAAACTTGTGGATTGAGTTTATCGAATTGAGTTTAACTAACTTAACATTACAAACCAAGAGTTTTAGTTCAATTTATTGTTCACTCTATCTTAAATCAGTAAAAAGATTTTTATGTGTAATGTATTTGAACAGTGTAAAAGTAACAAAGAACCTAAAACAACCGGACGTGTTTGATGGATCTTGAATTTTGTCGTTTCTAGATAAGCTGACCCCAATCAAAATGTACAGGAAACATTTTTAAACTCAATTATTGTTGTTATCTGTTTAAAATAAATTGTTTACAACATTGATTTATCTCGCTTTCCAACGGCCAAAAAAGAAAATATAAATCGAATTCTATCACATACTCTATCCTTACAATATTTACAACATTCAATTGATGTAAAAGAATTAATAACTAATATTACATAAATTAATTTCAATAACATATTTAACATTTGAAGCCTACTATGAACAGAAACAGAATTACATATCATAACAAATTTTAAATAAGAAACAAATACTAACAATATATTAAAGTAAGTTAACAAATATAATGACATATACATTTATAATAATAATAAATAAATAGCAAACATTTTAGTAATATAAATAAAATTTAATCGAATAAATATGAAAAATCTAACCATGAAATCTGCTTATGGGATCAGAATGAACTTTTTTTGCCTTATAGTATTGATAAATCCTGTTTTACGTCCAACAACACCAAGCAAATATGTATTTAATTTAAACCCTTTTTACATAAGTGGGAAAGATAATGAGAAAAACTGGATCTGACTTGTCTAAATATGACCTAAATCTGCTTTGATTACAACTTCAGTGAGCTAATTATAAATGCATTGGAATAATCATCCTCGCCATTTTAACTTGCTTTTTAAACTGGCTGTATTTATTATTTATTTAGACTTTGCATATGTGTACAGGATATAAGAAGACATATAAATAACTCAACATATAAAATGGACATAAACTTCTTTAGTTTTCTCGAATAAGAAAATCAGAAGAAGTTTATTGCATATAGAAGATATAAAATATAAGTTGTAAAAATAACTGTAATTGGAATATGAGAATACCAGGGAGGGTTTAGATTGGAATATGAGAATACCAGGGAGGGTTTAGATTGGAATATGAGAATACCAGGGAGGGTTTAGATTGGAATATGAGAATACCAGGGAAGGTTTAGATTGGAATATGAGAATACCAGGGAGGGTTTAGATTGGAATATGAGAATACCAGGGAAGGTTTAGATTGGAATATGAGAATACCAGGGAGGGTTTAGATTGGAATATGAGAATACCAGGGAAGGTTTAGATTGGAATATGAGAATACCAGGGAAGGTTTAGATTGGAATATGAGAATACCAGGGAGGGTTTAGATTGGAATATGAGAATACCAGGGAGGGTTTAGATTGGAATATGAGAATACCAGGGAAGGTTTAGATTGGAATATGAGAATACCAGGGAGAATTTAGATTGGAATATGAGAATACCAGGGAAGGTTTAGATTGGAATATGAGAATACCAGGGAAGGTTTAGATTGGAATATGAGAATACCAGGGAGGGTTTAGATTGGAATATGAGAATACCAGGGAGGGTTTAGATTGGAATATGAGAATACCAGGGAGGGTTTAGATTGGAATATGAGAATACCAGGGAGGGTTTAGATTGGAATATGAGAATACCAGGGAAGGTTTAGATTGGAATATGAGAATACCAGGGAGGGTTTAGATTGGAATATGAGAATACCAGGGAGGGTTTAGATTCTGTTGAAGCTGCCTAGTAAGCTTAAACTTATTATTGGATTTCTACAAAAAAGACTAACAAAATTTGTAAAAACATTTGTAGATATAAAAACAGCCTATGACTAATCGTAGATTAGTAATAATTAAGATGCTGAAAAATGTTGAACGTTTTTGTAACTGAAAAAAACCTAACGATTTTGTACTGATTTCATAAACCATACCAAACCTACTATTTTTTTATGTATTTGTCTCCTATGAAGCTTTGGTTCTGCTTCTATTGACATGGAAAGAAAATATTTTAAGTATTTTAATAAGAATTAAAAAAAATGCTTTAAAAAACTATATTTTAAAACACGGTTTAGTACTCATGATACTCGTGAAATGCAACTTTTATTTCAATTATGTACTCTGCTTTATATATTAGTTACTGAAAAGACAAACAAATTCAATTAAATAGCAATGACCAGAAACAATATCTAACAATTTATCAACCAATATATCAGTCAATATATCAGTCAATATATTGACTGAAATATTAATATATTTCAGTCAATATATTAATATCGTTGTTAAAAATATATTCAACGATACATCAGATATCACTTAATTAACTTCATTACTAAAGCTACATTTTACTACGTACTAGGAAATGTTTGACTAATGTCTTATTCCTTGTGAATAGTATTATCGTAAACCAATTAGAGTTTATTACAATTATTTAGTCTTTTACTAAATTTATTTATTATTAGTATGTTTTTAAATAAACTAAAGTATATTTAAAATGTGTAGGTTAGTATATTATTTATTTGTTATTATTATTTCTAAATAAATTTTATTTTTATACATATTTTTAATCTACGAAAAATAGCCTTAGAGTAATTTTTATTAGTGTTTATTTTACACATCGTGAAAAGAGCCAGTTTCCTAATTCCTACTTTGGAATATTAGAATTTATTAATTAAATTTGTATAATATTAATTTGAGACAGTTAATAAGTCACATATCAAACATTATTTACTGTGGTATAAAATGTAACAATTATAAAATGTCTTTTATTGGATGCGATTGACTATAATTATGTTTGGAGTGAAAAAAAGCAATGCTTTTAACAAAGTTCACAAATGAACCTTGCTCAAGTAATATTAAGTTTTAGTTTTTACTTAAGTATGACAGCTTTAATTACTTAATTACTTACTGTTTTTGTGACTATGTACTCTTTATATTAATTAATATTTGTTCAGTTATTCGTAATATTTTAATGATTACTATCTTTTTAATTCAATGTGTTTTTATACAATCAATTCTCATCCAAGAAACTTGAAAATTATCGAGACTTGAAGTATTCCAATGTTCAGCAACTATTTAGCACTGGATGAATAATACGTACAATTATTCTTAAGTAACTACGAAAGAACATTAACAAAGTGAAATTTTTTTAAATACAAGCTTTGTTAGCTATAAATTACTTATTCAAAACTTTATAGAATATTTAACCACTTGTTTTTATTATTTTCGGCCAATATGTATTATTTTGTTTGTCGTAAATGTCAAAAAACTTTGCAACATCATAATTCTATATTGTTGTTTGTAACATAATTTTAACTCGTTAAAATCACAAAAATTTACTTAAGCCAGCTGATTTGAAGCTGTGTTTTGATCAGATGACTACAGCTGTGAACATATGAGCAGAACATGATACAGGCATCTATATTTAACAGTAACATAGAATAAAACACGCCTAACAACATCATTCAACGTTTCGTAACATTTTTTTCTAACTACTCGAAGTTTTATTTACGCGAATCAAATAGACTATTAATTAAGATACTTTTCATTTAACAATAAATTGTTATATTAAGTGAACTGCTTTTAGAACATGTTTGTGTTATTAATAAACACTATTAAAGAAATCCAAACATACTTTTATTTAGTGAAACCTTAGCCTATTTTGAATAATTTGATTCAATACAATATTCACGATTTTTTTTTCAAAAACAATAATATTTTATGTAGTTGTATTCATCCGTTTAGAGATTAGTTTTAACATTCTATTCAGAAACATGTTTATATTTAAGTAGGTATATTATTTATATTAAATGTGGTATGCTACTTTAGTAACTATTGAATATTTTCAGTTTTACTGAGGCAAAATGGTTTCATATTTTATACATGAATCATGACGTTAAGAACATATTTTATTCACGAACCACGAAGTTAAGAACATATTTTATTCACGAATCATGACATTAAGAAAATATTTTCAATGATGATTAAGATTAACTTCATTGTTTATTGATTCCAAAACACTTATTTTATTGGAACTTCACGACCAAATTTTTAATGTTTTTCCTCATTAAACTCATAAAATACTTAACTAATCACCAATTCTCATACAAGTGGTTAATTACCATTACTGTATATCTTAATCGTTTTGTTTCTCTTAGATTGTACACTGTTATTGTCATTACTAATGTTAAACATAGTTAAGAAACCAGCATTTCATAATTTTATCTGAATATATAATTTAACATGTTTATTACAATTTAACCATTAAAAATAAATGAAGTCCTTTTCATGGTAGTGATAAAAATAATTATCGAACTAAATAACATCATATCCTTAGATTACATTCTTGATAAAGAACTCATTTTGGTAGAAAGGTTTGTTAAATAATATATTCATACGAGTAACGTTGAAACAAAATTTAAATGAAACATTTTCCTTGGATTTAGGTAAATCGATCCTATTACAAAAATCCATGAATTTATGGATGCAACAAATACGAGCATTAAACTTTTTATTTATATAAGTATAAATAATTTTATGGAATGAATGGATTGATTAATGCCCTCAGTAAAGCCAAATTCAGGATTATTAAGTTCTCTTCTCCATTTATCAATTCAAAAATGCCAAAGTTACCACTGAAAAGTCTACAGGCCTTTAGTAAACATACAACATTTCCATCAGTTGTCATAAACAAGCTATTCTATTTCAACTGTACGGTTCGTGTTTATTATTATAATGAGTTGTAGTGAGCAATATTTGATCATAAAGGTCCACTATAGTTTATACTACGAGTGTTTTGTGTAAAATTGTCATTAATGACATTCAAAGTCTCACGTGTTTACTATAAACTAATTATAAATATACTTAATACTTTAAAAAAACTCAGCTTATCATCTACCAGAACGTTTTTTCTCCTAACCTTAAAGTATCGTGATATGTCCATTATTACAGAATGAATCCTTAAATTGGAAAGGCGTATTTTTCATGAAGCTAAAATGTAACCTTAATAGAAGAAATAAAGTACAATGGACAATGCGGCTCCACCATTAGCTGACGTGTAAAGGACAGGTTGTCGTGTGTTTGTCAGATATAAGGGATGGGAAACTTTGACATAAACTGATTCCAATTATTTCATTGTATTTGTCAGTTAAAAATGTATTGTTTACGGTTAGTGAAAAGATAATTTTTAAAACAATAATGAACCTATGTATTTTCTGTATATATTCACTTTTAAAAATGGAAGAAACTGCATTGTTAAAATAAAATTGTGTTAAATTTTTAAATATAATGTTCAAACAATTAAATAAAAATGTTAGTTATATTTTAAAAACATAGACATTATATATGGCTACAATGCATGCACAAGTGTATCAATCTTTTAATAGAGAATGTTTTAAAAAACAATAAAACCGATGTTGTCCTTAAATTCTTGTATTTTAAGAAGATACAATTATACCCACCCGCCCACCTATACACATACAGTGGTATTGACCCACCCGCCCACCCATACACATACAGTGGTATTGACCCACCCACCCACCCATACACATACAGTGTTATTGAACAGTATATACTGTACGTGTATGGTGTACTATTTCAGGCTGCCACGGACAGTACTGTACTGACAATTTAGATTATTGTACTGTCATCTTTCTTACTACGAATTATTCAAGAATTTTTTTGTTTTTAATAATGCAGACAACAACAGTACAACCTTGGTTATCCAGCTTAATGTGACGAAGGTCAAGCCGGACACGATAAAAGCCGGATAAAATGATAAAATTGCTCAGGTTGAAGGCAGAATTGTAATATAAATAAAATATCATTTGACAGAAGAAAGTGGTCTTTGTTTTAGTTGAAAATATTCTGTAACAGTTTATTTTCTGTTATGAAGTGGTGACGTCTCATATGGTCTAAAAAATGCATTCTTTTAAAAAGATCACTAGTAAGTCAGTAGTCTTCTCAGTGAGTAAAGGATTCGTAAAATATATGTCAAAAACCCCAATAAAACCTTTGCTATTTGAAAATATCACCCAAAAAAGTTTTTATTGATTTGACGGGATTTATAAGTCTACTTACTATAAATCCTACTATATATTACCTAACCTAACCTAACCTAACCCAGCATGCCCTGGACTTGTAACAACTGGTAGCTGTGAAATCAAATTAAATTAATTAATAATTTAATTTGATTTCACAGCTACCAGTTGTTACAAGTCCAGGGCATGCTGGGTTAGGTTAGGTTAGGTTAGGTAATATATAGTAGGATTTATATTAAGTAAACTTACAAATCTCGTCAAATCAATTAAAATATTTTTGGGTGATATTTTCAAATAGCAAAGGTTTTATTGTTTTTTTTTTGACATATATTGTACGAATCTTTAACTCACTGAGAAGACTACTTACTTACTAGTGATCTTTTTAAAAGAATGCATTTTTTAAACCATATGAGACGTCACCACTTCATAACAGAAAATAAACTGTTACAGAATATTTTCAACTAAAACAAAGACCACTTTCTTCTGTCAAATGATATTTTATTTATATTACAATTCTGCCTTCAACCTGAGCAATTTTATCATTTTACCAGGACTGAGGGTTTGAATTACATTTAGAGTTATTAGTTTGGTTATGATTGGTTTATTCCATCCTATGAGACCAACCCATATAACTACATTGGTACCAATCCACCCATCCACCAATACATAGAAAGTGGCATTGACCCAACAAACCACTCATATATGAACACTTTGAACAATTATATTGGCACACCCTTTTATCGATTCATGCAAGTGGTATTGACATTCCCATCCATTCATGTGCAGTGTTAGTGACCCTTCCACCCATTGATACTCGTAAGGTATTGAAGAGCCACCCACCCATCCACGTACTTCCATGAGAGTTATAGTAGTATTGAGTTATAGTATTGTGATGTGTTACAAAGGGAAACTGGTAAGAAAAATTCATGGTGGTGATGATCAAGAATCAAGAAGTATTTATTGTAATACTCCTACGATACTAAAAACGTCTTCGTCATGCAAAATGTAAGAAAAACTCACATAGTAAATTATTTACAAAATTAAATCTGTATTGCTGAAAAGAAATGTTTTTAGTAAAAAAAAAAAAAAACTCTTAAAAACTGTAAAGTGTTTGACAATAATCATGAAATGAACTTAATATATATATATATATATATATATATATATATATATATATATATATATATATACAGAATATTTATTAATTTATTAGGGGTAACAAATAATTGAACACTTTCAATAATGTATTGAAAGTAGAGTATGGGCGGGCGGGTGGGTCAATCATATCATCAGACAAAACGAACTGGTATTTTATGTTATTTAAACGCAACATTTGATGACCAAACACACTTTATAAGCTGTATTAGGTCTGATGATAGTATCCTTATCACCAAAAGACCTTAATAATAATTACTAGTAAATTACCATTTTTCCGGATAATACTAGTTATACAATCAGCCCTGGCTAAAATTACATTTTATATCATTTATATATAAACTATTGTATTTTTTTATGAATATATATTGTTTATAAAACATATTATTTGTATAGAATGTTTATAGACTTTGTACTATACCTGTTATTTAAAACTATATGTTACCTGTTGGACTCCATCACCTGAGTAATTATTATATTCTTTCAAGTTTAATTTCAACCTTTATTATCAGACAAACAATTTACGTGATTTTTGTCTACACACTAATTTTATCATTTTTTCCTTGAACAAACGTTGTAAAAATTACTTTTTTATCAATTTTGTGTCAGATTTCACAACTTAAATAGTTTTGTTCACTCTGTATTATAATGATTAAACATTATAAGTTCTTTCAGACCTACGGATTGTTATTATTTCAATACTAATGTGATTTATATTGTACTATATAAAAGTTAATGTTAGATTTAACTTATTTAATTTTTTCTTCTTTGGAAAATATCTAAACCATTGTTGTTTTACATATTTTGTTAAGTTTTTCAATGTAAAGTTTTTACAGTTTATTTATGATTGTTATTAATGTTACAATTGTTTATAATGTGTTATTATTTATTTCATATGAATCGTTAAATAATGTTGATAGTTGTTTAATAGAGTTCCATAGAAGATTTTAATATTTAACTATTGAATACATAAGTTTGATATTTTAGGACATATTTCACCTGTAATGTTGAGAATGTTCGTGATAATCACCGGCAGCTGCTAATCACAAACTAACAGGTCCGTAGTGAGCATGTACAAAATTACTATCATGAGAGCAGGTTTCTCTCCATTGTATTTTAAACGAACATTGGGAATTCCAAAGTTACAGCTCCGACAGACCATCTATGATTTCAGGAATATTCTTCAGAATTAAGCTGATTCATAATTTGATTTCGATTGTAATAATCTTTACGCTGTAAATAAAGATTAATATTAATATACATACCTAAAATACAGAATTTTTGTTAAATGTTTATGCAAGTTCTCGTATATTGAGTAAGACCATTGTATTTTGTTGTTTGTTAGATTAATTCATTAATTCTATATATTGTTATAATTTACAAGTTAAATTTAAAAGTAAATATATCATTACAAAATTATTTAGTAAAATATAGTTTTCCATCAATTTGCTTACGGCTTGATAGTTTACACGCGCACTGCAGAAATATATATTTACGCTTTCGAAATAAATTTAATTACCAATAAAGTTTTATACACATACTCAAAATTCAATAATATAACTACAGTAGAACGTCGATAATTTTGACGTCAAAAATCCAGACCGTCAATAATCCGGATTTGTATCTACGTATTACTGCACACCGATTGTGTCTCAAATGTAAATTAATTTTTAAACGGAAATAGATTTTGACATTTTTTACTTTACATAACTGTTATGACTGGATTTTAATCCGTTCAAAAATTTAGCTTTTTAAAATTAATATTCCCTGTTTTGTTCTTGTAGCAAAAAATTAAACCATCGTACCATCTGCTCTAGCTCCATATTCCTTATCGTCAAGCGGACGATGGCGAAAAGGCGCGTAGCAAGGAGACGAGGAGTGGCCGCAGTAGAGGGAGGTGGCTCTTTTTGCCAACATTCTGATTGATAATCTTTTGTACGTAACATACTGTGTAAAGGCAGGAAAAGAAAGCATTTGTTTTTGGTTGGTTAAGCAATTTCTTTCAGAGGAAACAGAAACAATAGAATCTGACAGTGACGACCCAGAACATGAGACAGAAAAAACAGGGCCAACTCATTCTGAAGCGTTTGTAGCAGCGGAGACACTGATGTCAAAAACGGCTAGAGAAACAAAACGAGAGCTCACCCACTCAGCTGATTCTTTTAAAACGAATTAAGGACATAGCTGTGAAAAAACGAACCACTACTGCAGTTCAAAAACCTATTACACATTTTTTTAAAAGCTCAAATAGTGTTTGTTGTTTTTACTGTACACATGTTGCTACTAACAAATTACAATACAGTGTTTGAACATAAAAGATGTTTTTGATTAATTTCACCTCTAAACCCATTATTGAATAAGAGAAAATATAAAATTTTAAAATGTTTGAGTAATTTTTCGTGTATACTGGCCTTTTTTAAGGTAATTTCGATAATCAGGATAATTTGATAATTCGGATTGGGTCCGGTCCCAATTAATCCAGATTATTGACGTTCTACTGTATATATATTTCCTATAACAAAGTTTTATTTGAAAATAAATTATATTTACAGTAATATTTAAGTTTAGAACATAACATACTAAAACTTAGATAGTTGAAAGTAAAGTTATGAACATCAAACTATTTAACATTTTTAAATTTTCGTCACAAAACTCAACTGAAGCTCAAATTTACTCTCACATCAAAAGACATATAGCGTTAAGTGAAATAAACTAATTGAAAGCAATATTATTATCAGGAAAATACAATTTTTATACCCTTAGTTTTCAAAAAAATCTACAGAAATTGCACAACTTTGGTGATTAATTTGTTTTTAGAGCTAACAGATTTATATCAATGTAATACCTTTGGATTGATTTGATTAATTGATTTATTAAATTGCTGAGAAGTAGAATAAACAGAAAATTATATCATCCTATAGAATGTATATTAATAATTTAGATAATAATGTGTTAAGTAACCCTCATGTTTCTGGAGTGTTGTTAAACAGCGTGAAGTTTATGATTATACTTTAATTAAATGAATGATAGAGTTGTGGAGGTGGAAGAAGGATAACTAGCCTCCTATTTCCAGTCAGTTGAACAATGATGAGTCATGTTACCGAGGGTTCTGTTCGCCGACACTGCATGGAGTGCCCTGTCCATCTCTCTCAACTCGAGACGTTCTCTTTGGTTGAATTAAGCTTAAACCTACAAAATTACTTGGCTCAGATAATATACCATCATACATAATTAAAGCTAGTTCTGGACTCATTACGTTTCATTTTCAATCGTTCTATATCTAGTAAATATTTCCAAGCAAATGGAAGTCATAAAAAACATACCAATTATTGAAAAGGTTGATACAAAATGTAATAGCTCTGCAACGTAAACACTCCACTTTTTTTTTTTTTTTTTTTTTTTTGCATAAAACTGAACTAAAAATTCACCTACAAGTCAGTATACAATTACAGGGTTACTAAAATACAACTAGAAACCTTTTAGATCCCTTGATCGATAAAGTGGAGAGTATGTTGTAGGACAAAATTCTAAGTTCTGTGACTCTCTTTTTCCCAAAAGAATTATAAAAAAGCTTAAACAAGATATTTTTTAAACACATGTGATTTTTCATAAAGATTAGACTATAATTTTATGATAAATTCAATTGTTGTAAGCCATGATTGAAATCTTTTCTACACAATACCATAAATGGGTTGTCATTTAAACATAATAAGGGATATTTTATGACTGCTGGAAATATAATTGCACAGTCGTAATGAAAGGAATAAAACCCAAATCCCAAAAAAAGATATAATTGTAAATATTTTAAAATAATTATAGTAAAATCGTAACGTGTACAGTTATATTGTAAGTTAATAGTTCTGATAATTTTATCACCGAACATAATTTGTGAATAAAAAGTTAATAGTTTTCTTCTAAGTAAAAGCAATTTACTTGGAGATTAAAAGGTTTTTTTATGACCAATAACTGTAACAAGTGCCATAAATGTAATATGGTTACATATTTAGAAGAAAACGTAAAGTTCTATTTAAGTGATAAACAATTAAAATTAATAACTGCCTCGTGGTGTTACTTGTAATTACATAGTAAAGATTAAGTTAGTTTATCTATTTTACTTGCCCTTAAATAAATATAAAAGTGCCCCTATGGTCAGTCTGCAATCGTACACGTTGAACAGTGAGTCAGATCACTTTCTGACACAGTAGAAGTTTCAACTATTTACAACACTTTTGTAAGTAATTTACAAATATTTCTAAACTTAAGTATTTTCTTACAGAATTTTGTAAAATTTTATTTTTTAAGGTTTAAAATTATTGATGTGCATACCGAATCTCATAATGATTCTTCCTTAAGTATAAATAATAATTTTTTACCATCTTTGTGCTATAAATTGATAAAAAATACATAATAATGAGGGATGTGATGATAATAATGTGATTAGTTATAACAAGGTTTTTGGGTAAGGCAGATATTCACCGACAGTTGACTGAGAGAGGGTGTGCAATCAAAAATAGGTTTTGGGTAAGGTGGCCATTTACCAATAGTTTACTGAGAGAGGGTGCGCAGTCACCAATAGGTTTTTGGGTAAGGAATATTCCTCGACAGTTGGCTGAGAGGGTGCGCAGTCCAAAATAAGTTTTTGGGTAAGGTGGCCATTTACCGATAGTTTACTGAGAGAGGGTGCGCAGTCACAAAGAGGTTATTGGGTAAGGTGGCTATTCCTCGACAGTTCATTGAGAGAGGGTGCACAGTCACAAAGAGGTTATTCGGTAAGTTGGCCATTCCTCACCAGTTTATTGAGAGAGGGTGCACAGTCACAAAGAGGTTATTTGGTAAGGTGGCCATTCCTTGGCAGTTCATTGAGAGAGGGTGCACAGTCACAAAGAGGTTATTCGGTAAGTTGGCCATTCCTCGACAGTTCATTGAGAGAGGGTGCACAGTCACAAAGAGGTTATTTGGTAAGGTGGCCATTCCTTGGCAGTTCATTGAGAGAGGGTGCACAGTCACAAAGAGGTTATTTGGTAAGGTGGCCCAGCTCATTGAGGGAGGGTGTGCAGTTACAAAGAGGTTATTTGGTAAGGTAGCCATTCCTCGACAGTTCATTGAGAGAGGGTGCACAGTCATAAAGAGGTTATTTGGTAAGGTGGCCATTCCTCAACAGTTCATTGAGAGAGGGTGCACAGTCACAAAGAGGTTATTTGGTAAGGTGGCCATTCCTCGACAGTTCATTGAGAGAGGGTGTGCAGTCAAAAAGAGGTTATTTGGTAAGGTGGCCATTCCTCAACAGTTCATTGAGAGAGGGTACACAGTCACAAAGAGGTTATTTGGTAAGGTGGCCATTCCTCGACAGTTCATTGAGAGAGGGTGCACAGTCACAAAGAGGTTATTTGGTAAGGTGGCCATTCCTCGACAGTTCATTGAGAGAGGGTGTGCAGTCACAAAGAGGTTATTTGGTAAAGTGGCCATTTCTCAACAGTTCATTGAGAGAGGGTGCACAGTCACAAAGAGGTTATTTGGTAAGGTGGCCATTCCTCGACTGTTCATTGAGAGAGGGTGCACAGTCACAAAGAGGTTATTGGGTGAGGTGGACATTTCCTAGCCCGTTCACGAACGAAGGATAGGCATTCTAATTAAGGTTATAGAGAAATATAATAAATAAAATATTTTATTGTAAAGGTTATACATTTCGTAAGTGCATTTGATATGATTATCATTTTTTTAAACTACTTACTTACTGCTACTTACTGCTGTAGTTTCGCATTCATATTCCATATATAAAACCAACCAGAGGGTCCTTTTACTATACCACGTCCTTTTATTATCCTTTTACGTAACCTCAACTGATAACTACGTAACGTATTATTGTAACGTATTTAGCAGTAACTATTATACGTTAAAAATTTTTTGCCCTTTAACCTCAGTATTACCAGTATTTTCTTGACCGGTGAGTACCTACGTAACATTAACTCCCTGTGTCTTAGGAGTAGCTAAGATACGAAAAGATTCTGCTGGCCTTTAACCTCAGTTATATTGCTATAAACTCTCGACAGTTGGGTCTCTACGTAACATTAACTCCCTGTGTCTTAGGAGTAGCTAAGATACGAAAAAATTCTGCTGGCCTTTAACCTCAGTTATATTGCTATAAACTTTTGACAGTTGGGTCCCTACGTAACATTAACTCCCCGTGTCTTAGGAGTAGCTAAGATACGAAAAAATTCGGTTAGGCTTTAACCTCAATTATATTGCTATCCATTCTAGACAAGTAGGTCTCTGCGTAACATTAACTCCCATTCTATAACAAAAGCTATGAAACGTTAAATCCTTTTCGCCCTGTAACCTCAGTCATATTATACAACACCATCAACCATAACACTTTTTAATTTTACATAAAAACTGTATATTTATGTGATAATCCCGTTGAATTTCTCTTGAAACGTGGTTATTGCTTCTTATTAGGTGCTGAAATACAAATAAATTAATCTTATAAGATGTTATTGATAAAATGTCTTCCAAATATTATTAAAATATATCAACTTTCTCACATTTATACAGTTTGCATTTTTAAAAAAGATGTAACTTTAAGTTTAAGACTTGATATATTAAGTTGTGACACTAATATCTATCAAACATTGTTATAAAAGCAATAAAGTTAGCAAGAATATGTACTGTAAAAGCAATATATCTTGGTTTTTATAGTTATAATACACTTTGATTTATCTAAGTAAATTGGCGATAGCTTCGATAAAATGAATAATAATAATGAATGGAAGAAACAGATCATGTTTCCAAAATCATTAAATATGATGCATGATAGAAAATTATAAATAAATACATGATGATTGCTTTAGGATTACTGGTAAAGTGGAAGGATGAAGAACCTGTTACTTGTGATGACCGTGCTAGCCGTAGCAGTGCACGCTCAACCAACAAACGTCTCGAGTAGTGATGACCTGGAACAGTGGGAACTGTTTAAGGTATGTCAGATTATTTTAATTGCTGATGTTAGAGGTAACACTGGTGGAAAAAATACTACATCAGATAATGACATCGAAATATAACTATTCCTTTATTCGTATAGACTGAATTTTAATCAATAATAAACAATAAATCAAACTAAACTTATACTTTAAGAAGAAATGTTATACAGAAAAGACGTAGATTTATGTTTAGATGTATGATTGTGAGAAAGGCATCTCAGAAAAAGCTTGCAAAATTTCTCCGCAAATAAAAGATAAATATACTACTATTGAATTTGGGTACAATAATAAAATAACGACATTTATTTTCATCAAAACATTTTTTAAATGCTAAACCAAAACGTATCGGAAATTTATTGCTGACCATAATGCAAGTATAATAAATCAGAACAAAAATATAATCAACACATCAAATTAACTATGTTTTAAGATCAAGTAATATTGTTACAAATTTATAATATCGGCAATCACCTACAATACCTTAATACAAACCTTACAATACTTAAAATTTCATTATTAATACTCTCTCATCACTATGTTATATGTACATATGATATAAAGAACTTGTGATTTATTGCAAAACATAATCTTAACACACCCCCAAAAATAAAGAACTAAATAATATGAATGTTATAGTTATATAAAGTTAAAAATTAGGGCTACTTACGTATTTTTAGGATGTAATAAAATTAAAAACTGAGTACCCTTTAACATTTTTTATTAAAATTGATTAAACACAACATGTATCAACTTTATGGTCATTTTTAAGTGTAAATAAAATAATTAAGTTAAGTATATAATAATTCGTTGAATAAAATTGTAAAACACGTCATTTTTATTAATATTGACGAATATGGATAGTTTGGTGATATTTTTTAATTATAATTTCTAATGTTTCCAATCTTATCAAAAATTGGGTTTGTATAATTGATTTGTGTGTTCAATATGTTCACTGGATTTTTCTTGCTGTGCTAAATACATATGTAATTCTTCTATTGCATTCATTTTCTTGCCCTTTTTCATAAAATTTATTATTTTCATGTTTTCTTCCATTTTTCTGTACGTGTGGTCTGTAGAGAGCAAGTGTTCTGCGAATGTGGATTTCATTGTAGTTGTGTTATAGCTTCTTAGAGCTTGTATGTGTTCTTGAAAGCGTGTTTGAATGGTCTTCCAGTTTGTCCAATGTAGAATTTATCACAGTCTGTACAATTAATTTTGTAAATACCTGATTTGTTGTAAATGTTGTCATTATTATGTTCTTTTTGAGATTTTTTTATCTAAAATGTTGAATGAGCTGTTGCGTGTTTGGAAGCTTAGTTTGTAATTTGTATTTTGAAATGTTTTTCAAATAGCTTTGTTTAGGCTTGTGTTATATGGTACGTTTATAAATTTGATCTTACTTGGGTCTTGATTTGTTGAGCTGTTATTTCTTTTCTTCTTTTTGTTTCTTATTAGTTTGTCAATCATGTTTGGTTTGTATCCGTTTTTTATTGCCAAATATTTTATTATATTTCTTTCTTCATTGAAGTGTTTCTCGTTCATTGGTATGTTTATTAGACGATTAATCATAGAATGGAAAGCTGATAATTTGTATTGCCATGGATGATTGGATTTTGATGGTACTATAAGGTCGGTTTGTGTAGGTTTTCTGTAGATTTTGAATGAATGTTTATTGTTGATTTTGGTAATTGATACTCGTAGATCTAAATAATTGATTATATCAGTTTGGGCTTCTTTAGTGAATTGTATTTTGGGGAACAAATAATTTAAATAAGATAAAAAAACATTACTTTCTTCCCAGTTTGTAATTCAGAATATGTAAAACTGTTAACTTGTTCCATATTTTCAGAGTTGCGTACTAAACGCAAACAACTAATATCATAAAACATTACAATAAATGATTACTCAAAGTTATTTAAAGTAAAATGTATACATTTTATTTTCCGTACATTTACTGTCATGTTATGAGTATGACACCAACTGATCTAACATTTGATTGATTATCTATATATATTTTGATTTCATTAAACCTTTTGTAAGAATTTAGTACGACCAAATTGTATGCAAATGCTTGAATTTTTACAGCAAACGGGTTTAACAATAAATCATCAATGTAAACTAAGAAAAGAGTTGCTTGTATCACAGACCCCTGTGGCACCCCAACTTTGATGGGGACATGAGCACTGAGGCAGCCACAGATCAAAATACGCCCACTCCTCCTTTACAGAGGGGATATTACGAACCAGCCCTAAGCAACTCTCTTCTAAAAACCAAACTAAAATCAAATAAAAACAATTTTATATTTACATACTGTATATGTTCACAGGTCAAATATGATAAGATATATGAATCGGAAGAAGAACATAACATGAGAAGAAAGATTTTCCTGGACAGCTTGGCCTTCGTACGTGAACACAACTCCAACTACGAGAGAGGAGAGGTTAATTTTGACTTGGCGATCAACCCATTTTCTGATATGGTACTTATAACTGTTGGCTTTGTATATCTTAGGTGTGTAAGATCAAAACAAAAATAATCTATCTACTCTTTACATTTACACATTAAGATTTCTAATAGGTGCTTTATTATTTGAGGGCCTCAACAATTTGCAGCATTAGGAATCACACCCTCTCAAGTAAGTAAAGATTTAACCATTACTGTAGAGTCATATATTTAAGTAATCTTTAAAATTTTATACGCGTGGCAAATTTAAGTCTTCATGTAAATTTTAGTAACCGTGGTTTATATATCAAGCATTCTTGTCTTCTGAATAAAATATACATTTTAAATTATCGAACATTTAACCCATTTTTATCACTAAACCAGTTACAAATGGCGTGAGTATGTGACTATAACCTTTAAAAATTGAGATGTTTTGTTCATTTAACATACTTAATTAATTCAAATCACATATTAATTTAAGAGCTTGAATTCCAGGGTTTTGTTTTTGTTGTTTTAAACTACCATTTTGCGTTACACCACCACCGTAAGTGTATGGGAGGACAGAGAGGTCAGCACTCCTGCTCCTGAACATGTAAGGGTTGTTGGGAGGGTCAGGACTTCTGTACATGTATGAGTGAGTGAGAGGGTAAAGAGTGGTCATTGGGTATTATTAGATGAACGAAATCCGTACCCGAACTACATTAACTACCATTGGAGCTACCCTTAATGTATTATATTATTTTAAAAGAGAATCAAAACAGAACTTCTGTATGGTTTGTTCAGTGTTTAGTCTAATGATGTTGTCTTTGGTAACGAAAGGCCTCAATTAATAAAATTTAGATTGATTTGATATTGCAGTTAATTTTCTATAAATTATAACATTATAGGAATGTCTACGTTGACCAAAGAAATAAATATAGATAGTCTCTTTACTTTAACACTTATATTGTTAAAATATAATCTTTACATCAAACTGCTCCATCCTAAGTTCTCTTATTCGTATGTCGAGTGGGACAAAACGAACTGACTATCCTGCTTAGGGATATGTATTATTTACCTTAGTATGGATATTTTAGGTAAAATATTTTAGAATTTAATCTTAGTATGGACCTAGAGCTTATATGGGATTATTGTGACAAAGTTAGTAGTGCAAAACCTCATAGTTTTTACAAAACTGTAATCTGTCAGTCAATCGTAATCAGATTTTACACTTAAATATAGGTAAGTATATAAAAGACAAAATGTTAACTGCCATAGAACTGTATTATGTAAAGACATTTACTTCACACTAAAACTTAGTAAAACATGAGGTTTCAAGTATTAAAATGTATGATAAAATAACTTTTGTTCTTTAGTATATCATCTTCTGACTATCAGGAACTACATATTTATTACATAAATGGAAGGACAAAAACATTATTTGTAAAATATATATACATATATATATATATATATATATATATATATATATATATATATATATATATATATAAAACATTGAAATATAAACAAGAGTTACAAATTTTGAGTACGATATTAACTGTCAGGTTAGTGTTTTATAATCCTTTATAAAATTTAGTATTAAAGTATTAACACCTTTCTTGTGTTTCAGACCACCGAGGAGTTTGTAGCTGCGAAGAATGGTTTCAGGAAACCAGAGAACTGGGTTTCTTCTGGGGAAGTTCTTCAGATACCCGAAGACTTTGAACTACCAGCTACCGTTGACTGGAGGGAGAAAGGAGCCGTAACTCCTGTCAAGGACCAAGGACTTTGCCGATCCTGCTGGGCCTTCAGTACGGTCAGTTTGTGTTAACTTTACGTTAAATACATAGCACTCGAGATGTAGGTTCATCTGTTGGAGCACTGACATTTTTTATACTTCTAATTTAGCTAGATATGTGACACAGGTTACACGTTTGGGAAGTAACGCTTCTAGTACTTTGATTAAGCTGGTTGGAGGAGTTTCTCCTATTTTGCCCAAATCATTAGCAATTAACTGCCCAAGGATAAATAATAATAATAAATAATAAATGAGTTTATTGCGTAAAACAATATATAATTGTATGGCAATCGTCAAAGTTAATATTTAGAGCTAACATTTTTCATTCATACTAACTACCATGAAAATCTCATTCAAACATACAATTTATTTGTCATACAGGCTTCCTTTCATTCGAATTATCCTAGTCTAGCCCCTAGTCAGTCAGCCATTCATGTGCCATGAACTTGTCGGTACTGTAGAAAGCGTTATCAATCAGAAACGTGTTCAGACGAGTTTTGAATACCTTAGGCATTGTGGCACTTTTGATTGCGTTAGGCAACCTGTTGACAAAATCAACTCCCGCCTGGGAAGGCGGTCGTTCATGGACCACCGTTCTGTGTCTCCCAGTTCCGTAGTCCTCCCTGCCTCTAGTTGGGTATGAGTGTAGGTCGCTACCTCTTACATGTAGGCATTTGGTCCTGAAGAACATGCACGTTTCTAAAATATAGAGACAAGAAAGTCTCAGCAGTTTTAGTTGTTTAAATGTTTGTTTTCATGACTTTCTGGGATTTAACCAATTATTCGAATTGATTTTTTTTTTTTTTTTTTTTTTTTTTGAAAGACAAAAATTCTTGTCAAATGAGAGTTTGAGCAAGCCCCCCACAAAACTATCCCGTAGGAAAGATGCGGGTAGATTACTCCATAATATGCCGTCATCAGTTTCTGAGTAGGGCAATATTTTGCTAGTTGCCTCAGCACAAAAATGCCTGAAGACAATCTTGAGCATTTGCTATCGACGTGACATTCCCAGGTCAAACCTCGATCAAGGTGTATCCCAAGGAATTTCGTCGAATGAACTTCTTCGATCTCAGCCTCATCTATTATTACTGCAAGACTATGATCCGAGTCGACTTGTCGTAACCGGAACCGGATGAATGTGGATTTTGCCAGATTTGTTTTGAGGTTAAGTTGGATTGTGGATATACTGTTGAATTGTGCTATTGAGCTCTAAGAAGGACAATTGTTCCAGTTCATTTTTTGAATTTGCTTTGAACCAGTGAGTCGTGTCATTGCTGTATTGAACGAGTCACCCGTTGTGCACCGATGAGCCAACGTCATTGACGTAGACGAAGAAGAGGAGTGGGCTAAGAATAGCGCCATGAGGTACCCCGTATCTCAGCAACTCCTCCCTCGAACTTACATCTGAGATTTTTACAAATTGTCTTCTGTCACTAAGAAACGATTTGAGACATCTAAGTGGCACTTCTCGTATTCCTTAATGTTCCAATTTGTGAATTATGATGTTATGGTCGACACAGTCGAAGACCTTTGATAAGTCCAGAAATACACCTAGTGTCATCTCTCCATTCTCAATGCCCCCCACTATCATATCGACCAGACGCACCACCCCGTCTGTTGTCGATCTACCACTTTGGAATTGGTTGTCAGATAATAAATCGTGACTTTACAAAAAATGTAAACAACGTGTAAGAAAAGCTTCCTCACAAACTTGCTAAGAACAGGCAGCATTGAAATTGGTTGGTAATTTTGAGGAGACAAGGGATCACCCTTTTTGGAAATTGGGATAACTTTTGCAGTTTTGAGGCGGGTAGGAAAAGTCCCAGAGTGAAATGAAATATTAATCAAGTCCTAACAAATTCTTAGAGCACTGTTTGAGAAGCCACGTTGACACATAGCTTAAGTCATTTGACTTCTTAGTTGGAAGGTCTCTTATCACTCTGGCAACTTCCTCCTCATTAACTGGGCTCAGAGCCATGGAGGCTATCGGGCTGTGTTGAAAAAAAGGGATGGCTGGTTTACTGAGGAACTTAGTCCCTGGTCTGAACCAACCGAAGCAAAAAAACTATTGAACACATCAGCGACCTTTAAGGGATCATTGGCGTGTTCGTTTCCAATTTGTAGTTCTATCTGTTTGTCATTCAGTGGTTTCTTATTGTTTATGGTGGCCCAAGCGGTTTTCGACATATTTTTTGAAGTGAGCAATGCTTTATTTACGTCATACGCCTTAGCGGATCTTATGGCTTTCCTATACATCTGTTTATAATTTAGAAAATATTGTTTGATTCTTTCATGTGATTTGTGTTTTTATTTCAGAGAGGAACAACAATTATTCTTTTGACACTAGAATACCTTTGGTAATCTATGTGCACTTACTGTGCTTATTTTTTGTTTATTTTTAAATTAAGCTCACGTTTAAGTGAAAATTGAATGTGTTCAAGAATGTTTAAAATTGCTGCTCAACTGGATCAATGAAGTTTAGAAAACTCTCTCTCTCTCTCTCTCTCTCTCTCTCTCTCTCTCTCTCTCTCTCTCTCCTCTCTCTCTCTCTCTCTCTCTCTCTCTCTCTCTCTCTCTCTCTCTCTCTCTCTCTCTCTCTCTCTCTCTCTCTCTCTCTCTCTCTCTCTCTCTCTCTCTCTCTCTCTCTCTCTCTCTCTCTCTCTCTCTCTCTCTCTCTCTCTCTCTCTCTCTCTCTCTCTCTACTCTCTCTCTCTCTCTCTCTCTCTCTCTCTCTCTCTCTCTCTCTCTCTCTCTCTCTCTCTCTCTCTCTCTCTCTCTCTCTCTCTCTCTTCTCTCTCTCTCTCTCTCTCTCTCTCTCTCTCTCTCTCTCTCTCTCTCTCTCTCTCTCTCTCTCTCTCTCTCTCTCTCTCTCTCTCCTCTCTCTCTCTCTCTCTCTCTACTCTCTCTCTCTCTCTCTCTCTCTCTCTCTCTCTCTCTCTCTCTCTCTCTCTCTCTCTCTCTCTCTCTCTCTCTCTCTCTCTCTCTCCTCTCTCTCTCTCTCTCTCTCTCTCTCTCTCTCTCTCTCTCTCTCTCTCTCTCTCTCTCTCTCTCTCTCTCTCTCTCTCTCTCTCTCTCTCTCTCTCTCTCTCTCTCTCTCTCTCTCTCTCTCTCTCTCTCTCTCTCTCTCTCTCTCTCTCTCTCTCTCTCTCTCTCTCTCTCTCTCTCTCTCTCTCTCTCTCTCTCTCTCTCTCTCTCTCTCTCTCTCTCTCTCTCTCTCTCTCTCTCTCTCTCTCTCTCTCCTCTCTCTTCTGCTCTCTCTCCCGCTCTCTCTCTCTCTCTCTCTCTCTCTCTCTCTCTCTCTCTTCTCTCTCTCTCTCTCTCTCTCTCTCTCTCTCTCTCTCTCTCTCTCTCTCTCTCTCTCTCTCTCTCTCTCTCTCTCTCTCTCTCTCTCTCTCTCTCTCTCTCTCTCTCTCTCTCTCTCTCTCTCTCTCTCTCTCATCTCTCTCTCTCCTCTCTCTCTCTCTCTCTCTCTCTCTCTCTCTCTCTCTCTCTCTCTCTCTCTCTCTCTCTCTCTCTCTCTCTCTCTCTCTCTCTCTCTCTCTCTCGCGCTCTCTCTCTCTCTCTCTCTCTCTCTCTCTCTCTCAAGCAGAGAGTTAAGGAGTTCTATGTTATCGGGCCTCGTGACTCTGACTGTTTTTTGTATAATATGATTTCGTTGAGGTGCGTGACTGTCAATGACAAACCAACTGGCCACAGTGGTCTGATATAGCTGTGTCGACCACAGACACCCTCGCGTCAATTAGTTTTGTCACAACGTTGTCGATGGCTGTCACTGAACGATCCGTCAACCTCGTGGGAGAACCGATTGACCAGACCAAGCCGAACGACTTCAATAAGTCATCTAGTCGTCTAGTCGAGGTACTGTTAACATCGAAAGTATCGATATTAAAGTCCCTGACGATAACAAAGTCGCTCCGCCTATCCGTCACATCAGACAGCAATTGTTCGACATTTTGAAACAGATCTTCATTTCCGCTGGGGAACTATATAATCCGATGATTGTGAGTTGTGAGGTTTTAGTCGTTACTTTCACCCCAGTTATCTCAAAAATGTTGTCTGTTGAATCAGTCAGTCTGTATTGGGTAAAGAGAAATAAATCTTTCATGAAGACTGCTACACCTTATCCTTTAGTGGAAGTTCTGCAGTGAAAGTTAGCTAATTGATAATTTAGAATTTTTTGAAGTGTTCGATATTGTTGTCATTGAAACCGTGTTCCGAAATGACCAAAATATCGGGATTGAGTTCCTCACACAAGAGAGTGAACTCATCTCCATTGTTCGTTGCTACCTGAGCGTTTTGGTGCAAGAGAGTAATTTTGTTTCCAAAATTTGTTACCTGATTAAAACTTTGTTTCCTGTTTTTTGTCGTTTATTTTTAAAACGGGGCTAGGTATGGAGTCCCTAAAAAAATCAAACTTCCGTTTTCAAATCTTGGCCTAACTACTGAGTTGACAGTCTTTGGCTTGATTTGTGGCACTGTCTTGGCTGCGTCAGCATAGGTCTCGTGTGGAAGTTCGAAAGGGTTCGAAGCTTGAAGGCCTCTTGTCCTGTGTGACTCATGTAGAGACTGTCTTGTAGTCCTAGGTGCCGCAGGACTTAGTTGAGATTTGGTAGGCGGTAGTGCGCATGTCATAGTGGACAATTTTTCCGCTATTATTTTAGCTAGGACTCGCTTTCCCTTCGCTCGCAGATGAAGGCCATGAGCGGTGTGGTGGTAGTGACCGATGTTGCTGATGTCCAGGACCTCCACCCCACGATGGCGGGAGCACAACTCCAGTATGTCATTGTTCAGTGCGTTGACAGTTTTATGGATGGAGCTTATGGGGTCGAGGATCGTAAATAATTTCCGTGTCGTAGTTTAAAAAACTAACTGAAATTTATTGTGAGAAATTAATTAAATAATTAGAATTTGCTAATGACTAATAATGTATAAAATATATTACATTTTACAAACTACATAATATGTAACAATATATTAATTTTGACCACAGTTTATTTTAGGAAAAACATTATTTTATAAAATATATGTACAGTACAAGTAAACGTCACACAACACAAAATATATTACAATATAAGCACAAAATGCACAAGTATAGGGTAATTAAAAATTATATATGTTTTGTGAACAAAACTCGTGTTAAAGGCATTTTTATTTGTTTATTTACTTATTGTTTGTGCCTATTAAAGTTAATGCGTTATGTATAAAGTATCTCTGAATAATATTCCAAGTTTACTGATAAGATAATACAACATTTATAAATAAATGGAAACTCTGATTTTTTTGTTCGTGATTTTTATTCATTCTAGATTTATTCTCAATGATTAGTTTATGAATATTTGAAAGCAGTATTATTTCTACGATCTATATTTGGTTGATTTTATCAAACAAATATATAAAACTTTATTCAAAAGCCAAAATTTATCTATTAATAATTAGTTATTTAATATATTTTTTGACAACTTTACATACTAATTAATTCCTTGTACTGTTTATTACAGACGGGAGTCTTAGAAGGGCAAACTTTCCTCAAAACTAACAGGCTCGTGTCCTTAAGTGAACAAAACCTAATAGACTGCTCCTATGAAAACGGCGGTTGTGACGGAGGCCTTCCGGAACGAGCTTTCATGGACATCAAGATAAGTGGTGGTATAGATACAGAAACGTCTTATCCCTACGAAGAAAGGGTAAGAGAAAGTAGTTTATAGAATTTTATGTAAATTAAAACCAACATTTTACATTCAACCACTACTCCCACATTCCTGTAGATCATAGACCAGGTATCCGGCTGTACATGGCTCACATTAAGGAATAAATTGAGTTATTTAGATTATGGAAAATAAATAATAATATTTAATTTAATAACGTTAAAGAGGTACGATTAAAAGAAATAAAACTATACTTTTACTATATACGAGCTCATACAACAAACTTAATATTTAAGGGTTATACTTCATTGCCTTACATTGCTTGAAGCAGTTTTAAAATATGCTGTGTAAAGTTACTTATGACAGTATAGTTTATGTGAGAAGTAAAAATTAATATTTTAAAAACATTTTACAACATTTATTGAATGAATTTTTATATGCAGTTTAATTATTTTAATAGTGGATAAATGTTAACAGACACTACGCTAAATTTTAAATGTTGATGTTAAATGAATACTAATATCACCACTCATCTGTAATTCTATAAGATTTTATTTTCTTGTGATATATTGAGCTAAAATGTATTAGTGAAAAAGTATTGGACAACAAACTGTGAACAAATTTAACACTACAATTTTGGTGATAACCCTATGCACAAATGGACATAGATGTAGTATTACTTTCATCCAGTTGATACAATGTAAATTGTCATGTAAAAAAGCATGGGCACACTTATTATTATCATTAAAGCTAGAGACACGCATCGTGTTGTCCCGAGTAGTGTGCTCTTTCAACATCTAATATCAGGACCTCTCAGACCAGTTTGATCGACCGCGACTGGCAGGGTGGATGGGTTTGTATTCCTACCGTAATATTAGGCAAAGTCTGGAAGAATTTATATGTACTAACAGAAGTATTGTACAGAGCAGGAAGTCTATTTTCGATTTTTTTAAATCCTTACCAAAGATCTGAGGCTATCTAGATAGGGCATTTCCTAGCGAGGCCGTGGGCCAAGTTCCTAACTAAGCGAAGTGAGTGTCGGGGTTTGCATAGGAAGTGTGCAGGGGTGTCTTCTTCCTTTTAATAATGTTATGTTAAAATTGCGCAATAGCACTTAAATATGCATTTATTTGCATGACTGTGATATCAGGTAAGCAATCGCCTTGAATATAAAAATAGGTTTCTACTGTTTTTGTTTTTTTATAATGTAATTTATACGATGTAATGTATTTGGATTGGGCGGTGACTTATTAGTCATTTGGTTATATTGCAAAAGCTATAATCATTAAAATAACGTTAGCAAAATAATAATTTCGTTTTTCCAACGGCTTAGAGTAATTAAAAATTTTACTAAAACTACCACAAACATACAACATAAATTTAAATAAGAAAAAAATCCATACATTAATCTTACGCTCGTTTTCCAAGGACGGATTAGACATCTAGTGAGATGCGTAAGACTATTAATGAAAGTAAATTCAAGAAGTAAAATCATTTAAAATCAACATTAAACATTAAATTTAATGTTTAATAGTAAGAAACCTAACCATTTTTACCATAGCAAATTATAAAAAGAGTAATAGTAATAACAATAATAGGGCTGTTATTCATATTATGGGTCTATCTAATAGAGACATGAGAGCTATTAGTGGCAATTTCATGGAAACTTTACTACCTTAGCTCCCAGACTGTTTATTGATTTTATTAAATTTATTTCCTGTTTTCTATCTGCAACACTTAATGGTATTGAATACGCCCTATACAACATACTTCTGAAGCTAGCTGTTTTGTGAGACGGGGGATGGACAGAACTATTATTTATTGTACAATAGGTTTTGGTAGGTTTCCTGAAAATTCTATATGAAAGTTTGTTATGATCATGAATTATTTTTAGATCCAAAAAGTTAATTTCATTCATAAATGAAATTAACTTTTTAACTTTTGTACAAGATTTTACAACTTTATTGATTTCGTCCTGATATTTATTTGTGGGATCACCTTTTAGTACTTGAAATTTATTTTCCTTGATAAAATCTTCGGTTTTAGTAATATAATCTTTTAAAATGGAGTTCACTGGTAAAACTAAGCTTCTGGTGGTGACAATTAAGTATATTTAACATATTATCTAAGTCATTACATGATTTCTCGTTAAATAAAACCAGAATATCATTGACATAACGGGTGTAAAATATGATATCATGTTCCTTTTTTAATTTATCTAAAATGGAGTCTTCATGATGGCTCTGAACTTAAAACTTAAAACTGAATAAACTTCTGACAAAATGGCTGACAGTGGACTACCCATAGCTAAACCATCGTTTTGTAAGTAAAATTTGTTATTGAAACGGAAGTAGGTTTGTTTTAAGATAGTTTTGAGCAACTTTACAATTTGATTTACATACATTTTTCACATAGTTGTTCTACAAGTTTTTCTTTAACTAAGTTAATCACTTCATCAACTGGAATATTAGTATACAGATTACATATATCAAATGAGGCTAACCTAGTCTTATTACACAATTTTACATGATTGACCTTATCGACAAAGTTAATACTGTTCTTAATGGTATATTTATTTTCAAGGTTCAAAGCAGAAGTCAAAATATTGGACAATATCTTTTATACATTGTAAGTAGGCGCAGATTTTAAATTTACCAAGGGCCTAATAGATACATTAGGTTTGTGGATTTTCGGAATACAATTCATTGTGAGTGCCTTAGGATTATTTATAACAGCTCTAAAACAAACATTGTCAGTAATAACTTTTGTACAAGATTTTACAACTTTATTGATTTCGTCCTGATATTTATTTGTGGGATCACCTTTTAGTACTTGAAATTTATTTTCCTTGATAAAATCTTCGGTTTTAGTAATATAATCTTCTTTTTTCAGAATTACAATTGCGTTGCTCTTATCCGCTTTAACTGCGACTAGATCTTCGTCCTGTAATTTCTGTTTTACATCTAAACAAACTTTATAATCTAAAACCTGTTTCAAATTATTAGTTTGAAACTTCATTGTTTTACATATTTTACTTACATCATATCTAATTTTGTTTCTATTACAATCTTTTAATTAAGACACATTACATTCAATATCGGTGGCTAAAATATCAGCTTGCTTGTTTTGATTTTTTATGAAATTATGTTTGGGACCATAACACAATATATCATTTTCAGATTTACTAAATTCAACATTACTCATATTAATTATCCTTTTATGAAAAACGTGACTTTCATCACTAACTAAACGGATAGTTAGATTGTTATTACTACTTACATTCCTTAATATTTGCAAATTCTTATTAAGCTTATTATATTTCGATTCGATTATACATGAAATTTCCTCATCAAGATTATCGTTCAGCAAATACCAAGCCCTACTACCATATTCTTTAACAAATTGCATATGAATGTTGTAACTCTTAAATGTCAGTTCGTCTTTTTTGCGATACAAATCTTTAATTAAGTTATTTACAAAAAGTTTTTCAGCTTGTTGTTTTGTTTTCCTACTTAAAAACAAGTACTTTATTGAGTTTTTGTGATCATAGGCATATAAATTG
Source organism: Stictocephala bisonia (assembly GCA_035578905.1). Classification (NCBI taxonomy): domain Eukaryota; kingdom Metazoa; phylum Arthropoda; class Insecta; order Hemiptera; family Membracidae; genus Stictocephala; species Stictocephala bisonia. The sequence continues at coordinate 401,316 of JAQJVL010000077.1, read as the reverse complement.
AGTTGTTGAACACCAATTTCAATTCTTTTGTGAATCCCTCTGGTCTGAGGAAGGTGAGCGTGGTTCACCGAAATCGATCACCATAATATTCGTGCATTTTGTACTTGTATTGTAATATATTTGTACATTTGTGCTTATATTGTAATAAATTTGTGTTGTGTGACGTTTTCTTGTACTGTATATATACAAACACGTATTATGTTAATTAAAAAACTATTTAACCGTATTTGTAAGAGGCAATAATAAGTTGGATTCTCATATGTAAGAATTTGTAAACCATACTAAAGATTTGAGTAATAACGCCAGTAATAGACAGGGGCACACAATTCGAAACTCTTGGTGTTTTTTTTGTCAACCCCCAAATAAAATTAGTACAAGTGCAGGCGCAATGATTTCAGTGACATCTTTGACAATTTGCTGAACTAATCTTAGTGTTCTAGATGACATATACGATGCCATATTGTCGTTCTAGGAATGTCAAGAGATGGAAACAACCCTTCATACGAACATTGTTGTTTGGAGTGTTTACCTATCTACCTAACATAAAAAATGTACAAATAGATGCATTGTATTTACAAAAATAATGAACAGAATTCCTTGAGATCCCATAAATCCTATGTAGTCTATCAGTAACGGCCGAAGAATCAAAAGGGTCCCTTTATGGTTTGCTAATACATCTCCGAAAAATACCCATCTTTGTAGACTTAATTAACCTTCAACACTTTGGTGTTGATCTCCACTTACATCCCTCGTCTAAGACATGAATAATTTCATCCGTGGAACCTCTATACTTCTTGAGATCAATGAGTTCTTTTCTTTTCAAGAGATCAATGAGTGGTGTTGAAAAGCACCGACAATAACAGAATAGTTTATATGTTTTAGGTAGAATGTTGCCCCTCATCGTTCCAACAGTCACTAAATTAAAATACTAAGCAACATTTTGTAACAATACAGTAACATTTTATGTATGAGATTGATTAGCCCGGAACAGAGTTATTTCCATTCCAGTATGTAAATTGGCTTAAAAACATTATTATCCATATCCAAATATTGTGTAACCATTTCAGAGAACCAGTGGCAGAACATTCTAATGCGTCAGCACTTTTTACCAAAGTTAGTGATAATGCAAGTTCGAATCCTGGCCCTGACTGTTACGTTTTATCAGTTATATTCACCTTGTATTTTACTGATTCTAACCCTTACTCTGTTAGATAAGTTCTCTACAAAGATCAATAAAATAAATTAGTATAATAATGTTAAAAAGGAGATCGGCCTCAAATAGAAAAGAAAATGCTGAGTTACATTAATTGATGTCAATCATTGACAAACTTAATTTTTCAATAATACTCATCTTCAATTAATTGTTCAGCTGATTAACTTATTAACTTACTCATAGGATACATATGGACTCTAATAATATGAATTTTACAGGATGACTCTTGCCGCTATGATCCATCGTACATAGGTGCCACTGTCAGTGGTGTCGTGAATATCCCCTCTGGCAATGAAGCTGCGTTACAGTACGCAGTTGCCACTAAAGGGCCTATCTCCGTTGGCATCGATGCCAGTCATCACTTCATGAAACATCATGGCCGAACAGGTAAGAACTATTGAATCATTACGTGCCCTTAGCATTATAATAATTCATGACAAGTAAGACTTGACATAACTGAAGGGCAAATATAATTAGTTCGTTTTATGTACACTTCACACCACTACATTGTTGTTTCCTTGTAGATTATTCTTCAAAGTTATAAATGTTTCCGAGTTTTGTCTTTTTGATTTAGGTAAAGGAGGACAAGTGGATGTCAAAGACACAGATTTCGAAAAAGCATTCGATAAAGTGAACCATTCAACATTATTATCTAAACTTAATTCATTAGGAGTGTCATCCAGTTTACTAAAGTTTTTCTCAACTTATTTATCAAATAAGGCCCAATACGTGATATATAATAGCTTTTCATCTAAACAGTTTATAGCTAGATCCGGGGTTCCACAGGGTTATAATTTAGGACCTTTATTATTCACAGTTTTCATCAATGATATTAAGGATTCCTTTAACTATTGTAAATATTTACTGTATGCCGATAATTTGAAATTTTTAGAAGTATTAATAATGCAGTAGACTATCAGCTTGCTCAAGAGGAGCTGGATCATCTTTTTATTTGGAGTAATGATCATCTAACATTCCATGTCGATAAGTATGCTGTTATGTCCTTCTAAAAAAAGTTCAAGACTGGTGTGGTCAAACTTAATTATATAATGGGACAATGTTTTCTTACTACAAAGTCTTCTATCAAATATTTAGGTGTAACATTTGACGAATCCTTTTCTTTTTTTGCTCATATGACTATATAGTCGGAATCTGTAAATCTGTCTTTTTAACACTGGGATTCATTAGGAGATCAAGTAATTTGTTAACTGACCTCAACATTTTAAAACTTCCTTAATGCTCCCTAGTTCGGCAAAGTTAGAATTTGGTTGTGTTGTTTGAAATACGAATTTCATCTATCTCTCTGACTTAATAGAAAAAGTTCAGAAAACCTTTCTACGATTTATTTATTTAAAATATTTTGGGCAACACACAAACTCTGCATCTTATTCAGTTGTTCTCAACATTTTCGAAATGGCCTCCGAAATAAATGATGGGTGGTATCTGCACGGTCTGGTTTGTGGGCTGATGGACGACTCAACTCTTTTGTCAAAAATTCAATGTTCCACGTCTAAATTCGCGGTTACGTTTGCTTTTCACTCCATACTTCTCACGAACCAATTTTGGTGCAAATTTCCCAGTTATTTCAATGGTAAATTGTTTAATAATTTACCACTTGACATTGAATCTTTTTAATCGCTCAGCACAATGTTTATACATAAAGTTAAATCTGTTTTATAGGTTAAGGTTACAAGTTAATTTAGAATGGTCCTATAAAATTATTTCTTGTTATTATTAGCATATAAATGTTTATTTATTCAAATGTTATTATATATTGGCTGTTAGCTTATTTTTATTTCTGTTTGCATGTATATTCTTTACTTGACTTTTTAGTTATATATTGTTGATACAATCAGTGTATTATTTATATAGATTAATTTGGTGTTGTGTTTATAAGAAGATTATACTAGAACTGGACACTTCTCAATTTACAATTATTATTTATATTAATGCTATTTTGTAACTGGGTCAAAAACATTTAAAATGGCATTGTCAAATGTAAAATAATTAAATAAATACATACCCACTGCTCTCTAACAACATACCGTTGGATTGTAATATTTTTAAAGCAAGTTTTCTAATTAGGAAGATTATTAAAGACTACACGGGCGAACTTACCGTTACATACAGTGAGGTAAATCAAATACTTAGGATACCCCAGTATATCATGCATGGGCTCCACTATAATAGATTGGGTACACAATTTTTGGCAAACTTCTTAAATGATTTTGTCCATAAACATGTCCAAAACTACTTGGTCCGGATTCCACGTAAAGCTGTAGGTCCCCTAGTTGCCTAGGCTATTGGGATGTGGGGTCTGGTCGGTTTTATTAAAATTAGCCACCAACTAGACCCCACTCACGACTGTCCCGCTCATGGCTATCCCACCCCCAATAAACCTGGCGAATGACCAGGCCCCACTCAAGGCTATTCCACCCTCGGTCAACTTAGTGACTGACTGGGCCCAACCAGTCTATAAGAAACGAACAGTTACAGGAAAAAATCAGACTAAATTTTTTCTAATTTCGCTATCTTGGCGCGGTGACCACTAGTTTGAGCTTGTTGCGCGGCAGTCTAGAGTGAGACAGAGAATGACACAGGAGGCAGCGTGGCCAACTGGAGAGAGAGAAGATTGCAAATAGCAGTAAGAATGAGACAGATGAAAACTAGTGATGTGTATCAGTTGCTGCGCTACGCTATTTTCATCTGCTACAGGAATTTTGCTTATTTACCTATGCCTTTTTACTTTTTTGACATTGCCCCACTCACAACCTGGTGACTGACCAGACAGGCAATCGGCTACCCCCTACCCTCGGCTAACTGAACCCCACTCACAGCTACCCACCCCTAGTTAACCTTTCAATAACCAGATATCTACACCAAGAAAAACTAAGGATTTACCCACATTATATCAAATCAATATTGCCTACGTAGAGTCACAGGTTCACTTTACGTCAGATGAATTCACACCCCTACTAGAAACACCACGCTTGAATCTTCAAACTTTTCTTCCGCTGTGAACTAGTTCCCTTTAGGAGAAATTACTATGTGTTCAGTGAAGGTTGTGAATGGAGGGGAGTCACTTGGTCTGGACTCAAAAGGTTGTGGCATCCAACTAATTAAATTTTTATATTTTTATACTCAAATATATGAGGTCTTAGCTATAACCTAAACGTAGAGGATTTCAACTTGTTTTTATACTCAATTTACTTCTCAACCAAGTATATTCTGTGTTAATGAGCAATGGCTTTTAAATTCAAATATAGTTTTGAATAAAGCTTACGGCTATCAATTGCTTTCAAATTGTTATCGTTGCTCCTCTATTAAATGTGGTGCTTATATACTAAAAACCAACTTGAAGCATCATATTACATATAAACGTAGTTTTACAACGTCTAACGTTAGAAAAGGTTGTCATTTTTAAACATCTCAGGATATGCCAGTGATAACGTTACAAGGGTGTATTTCATGTTTTCCTCTAACATTTCATATAGTTCAGTCCAAAACGAAACCGAATGACTGGGTAACAGGTGGTATCCGAACGTCGCAGAAGTGGAAACTTCACTAGCTGAGCAAATGGTCGACAGAAATAGATTTTCTTCTTTGTGTGGTTAGATAGAAAAAAATAAAAAAAGTTGTATCAAGGCAGTAAAGAACATTTATAATATGGAAAGATTTTCTGAGTCCAGTAACAACGGAAAGGCAGTCTGGAATGTCGTAAGGCAAGAAAACAACTGATAAATAAAAAGGGGGACCGTAAAATAATTTGCTATCAGTAATTTTACATTGACACACCGAAGAGAAATAAAGATACTTTAAATGAACATTGTGTTTGTATACGTCCTAAATTATATATTTCTTTAAATCACAGAAAAGCTATTAATTTTGATCCAGTTTGTATAAAAAGAGAATTGAATTGTTTAAAATTCCCCCAACCACTAAATTCTAAATAATGTCAATCATTGATAAAGTACCGTCAAAAATTACTGCTGGTTGGTATGAATTTTTATAAAATATTTTTAACGATTCAGTAACCAAATTGTTCAAGTTTTAACTTATCTTTTAAATTGATCACTAAAACTGGAACTTTCTCAAATTCGTTAAAATACTCAACTGTAAAACCAATTCGTAAGAAAGCAAACATCCAGTCATTGACAACTGCAGACCAATTTACCTGCTGCCTACCTATTCTAAAGTGTTTGAAAAAATTGTATTTGAAAGATTTAATAGATTTGGTGACAGAGGGTTAAGAGTACAGCAGGTCTGTCCGTAAATTTGTGGACTAGGTAATAACCGCATTGGATAGGACGAATCATACAATTTGTACTTTTTGTGACATATCCAAGGTTTTATATTGCATTTACCATAGTATTTTATTTGATAAGCTTCGATACTCTGGCATACATTGAGTTGAATTTAGTTGGGTTTCATCTCGTTTGAGAAACCTCTTTCAGTGAGTTGAGATTTTGAATTCCGTGCAGAATCATTTTCATGAAATTAACTCTGGTGTCCCTCAGGGCTCGATACTGGGTCCCCAGCTTTTTCTTGAGTAAGCTAATAACCTTCCTAAACTATTAACAACTGGTGTTTATGTCCGCCGATGACACTTCAGTACTAATCTGTCACAAAAATAAAACTCTCCTCAAAAATTTCGAGACAAAACTGCTTCAGATAGCTGACTAGTTCCAAGGTTACATCTTAAAGCCTAGTTCGGACAAAGATCAGTTTATTAATATTAATTTAAACTCATCGAATTGACTCATCCCATTTTACGCCCACTGTTTTTTAGTATTTTTAGGTGTGGAGGTTAACTCTAGTTTAACATAGTGCCAACACAATAATTGTCTTCTTCCTGAGATAAGAAAAACAATGTTTGTACTCATTGCACTTTTATATTTCATGGATACTGTTCTTTGTCAGATATACTACGCTTATTTTAACTCTCTAATGACTTATGGCATTTTTTGGGCTAACACTACTGTCACTTCAAGGACCTTTGTTCTCCAAAAGGCTGCTATCAGACTCGTATCAAAACCTTCATCCAGACAACCCTGATAAAAACTGTTTTAGAGAATTAAAATACTTCATATTCCTTCAGTTTTCATTTTATATAATCTATTCTGTGCAAAATTTTATTACAGTATTTTACCCAAGAAAATTATTCTCATAAACATTTTATGAAACAGTAATATTTTAAAGTACCTAACTCACAGACTACTTTTTTTCGAAATAGCTGGATTTTCTGAAAGGTTTTCGAAATTTTTCCGGAAGGGCTTCTATATAATGTTGCTGATTTTATATAATCATCTCCTAAAAGCTTTTAAATATGAAACATATACTAAGAAGTTCAAAGCCCCTCTCTTGGACTTTCCTCTGTAAAACTGTCTCTAAAATTTGTCTGAGTACAAGGCGAGTACAGGGATTTAACTCAGGACCCGGTGCAGCTTATAACAACTTTTAACAATCACACCTGCTGTGCCCTTTTAAAATAAGACTTATATATATATATATATATATATATATATATATATATATATATATATTTATTTATAAGCAATTGTATGTAAAAATATAATAATATTTTTTTGTTATTAGCTGTTGTGTATGTTATGCAGTAATTGTCGTAATTTGTATTCACCAAACATTACGTGTTTTAGAACGGGTGACTGTTTTATAACTGTTAACAAAATATTTATATCCATCCACAATTACTATCGAAATATTTGATTTAAAAAACATGAAATGATAAATTAAGTTGACCTGTTACATGTTTCATACACATACAGCTCAATCTGACATGAGAATCGTAAAGAAAAAAAAAAAAAAAAAAGTACCAATTGAGGAGCTATTTGGTTTATATACCTTCAAAATGTCTTTACTAGTAACATTACGTGTTGGTATAAATTGAAAACTAATAATTATTCTATGAACTACAAAATACTCATTTATCAAAATTATTCGCCAATTATGGCCTTTTTTGTAATATTTTACTAATTTATTCTGGTATAAAATGAACAGAAAATCTTGTCACAGATAACAATGGTATAATTAAACTACTTTATTCGTTGAAAATATTTTCCAGGGGTGTACTTCGAACCAGATTGTTCGTCAACACGTTTGGATCATGCAGTCTTGGTGGTGGGCTACGGAACTGATGAAAGCGGTGTGGACTACTGGTTGGTGAAGAACTCGTGGGGCACACAATGGGGAGATCAGGGATATATCAAGATGGCTCGGAACAGGAATAACATGTGTGGCATAGCAACCGATGCCACCTACCCTATTGTGTAACTATTCTTGATAATTACTATAGTAAGCAACTGAATAAAATATCATTCATTTAGCACTGATTATTTTAACTGTAGTTTTTATTATTATTTCCCTTTGAAATTTTGGTGTAATTAAATACTATAAAATAAATTTATCTTTTTAAAGTGAATTTATTCAGAGATAAATATTTTTAATTTGTTGAAAGTAATATAACAAGTGCGTTTTAGAAAAATAATAATTATGAAATAATTTAATGGGTTACTATACAACATTCAATTATAAATTTGATAATAGGATTTAAATAAATTAGATTTATATAACAATAAATAAAAACCATCACACTTTAAGCATCTTATACAACATAGCAACAATATATGATAAATAATTTAATAAACAACAAACAATAAAACATGAATTATTTAAAACTCTCGACAATAAGTGTACGACATTTTATAGTTGAATATTTCTTAAAACCTCAGATCTAGAACCCATATTTGCATATTATTAGTTGACATTATCTCTAATTGTATTTAATTTTACAAAAGGAGATTTCTTGGAATTTCTTCTACAATAGTATGTGGACAAAAGGACCTGCCGGGGGGACGTAGGTAGGCATAACGCCCCCCCCCCTACGTCAGGGGAATTATTTATGTTTTTTCCATATGTTAATATTGTGCTAAGCAAAAGTTCACTTATAAACGCTTTCGACATACTCATTGAAAAATTGTATCATATTTTCTTTGTGAGGTTAATTATTGAAAATGGCCTAATGGTCCTAACTTTTCCTTATTGTATTAAGCATTTTTTCATCTCATAAAAAAATGTTCCACCCCACCACCTTTATCTGCTAACCTTCCCTCATTATCTTTAGCACACTTATTCGGGTTTTTAATCTAAATATTTACACCAATTATTATAATAGAAGCAAACAACTAACAAATATGTATAAGATGATAATTTTTACAACAATTTAATTATGCTTCAAATACTTTAAACACTTTAAATGCTAGCTGCATTCAATGCAATTTTAGAAGTTACATATTCCGTAAGAAGTTAAATTAGGACTTGGTGGTTCAGCAAATAATCAGTTTTTTTTTTTTTTTTTTAAGGAGAGGCCGATCTCCTCCTTAACCTTACTCTGACCATTCCCCATAGACCAAATATAAGAGTTGGTTGTAGTGTTGCAGGCCCAACTGCTAAAACAATTATAAGACAGTCCCGTTAAGAACAAACACATCAGACCATTGTTCTTATGTGTTCGTTACCTATTTGGCACAGAACAAAGAATAAATAGAGTAGACACACAGCAATCTAAGTGAAGCTGGAACTCTTTCCAAGATGGCGGCTCCCCTCCACTGTCTGCTCAATTATAGACGGAAACCGAGCGTTAACTGAATAATTTGAAAAACTTGTAATGCAGTACTGTGACTAGACCTTGGTCTTCCTACCTTTTAAACGCAATTGAGCTACCGCAGCTGGTTGCAATAACAGCAAACAACAAGCAGGATGGAATAACTTTTTACAGACAAATATTATGAAAATAATTCATTTTATTATTATTATTTCTTTATAATACTGTACATTAGCCTACTTCTAATTGTATTAAGTTTACTGTTATGTTTAAATTGAATGATTTAAATTATACCAAAATATGTTTTATCTAAACAGTAAACTGTTTAATAAAAAATCTTCAATGTTAAATTATTATTTACGAGTAAAGCTTGTATTGTAATATAACAATTGTGCTGTACCTCTAATGGTATTATAAAATCCATACACGTACTGTGGTACTGACCCATCCACCCACCAATACACGCACGATGGTATTGACTCACCCAAGACCCCATACACGCGAGGTGGTGAGTTCAAAACATATTGTTATGTTACATCAGCTGTGCCCATATCAGTGGGGGGGAAATGCTCTTCCGCTCACCCATAACGGACAGTGGTAATGGCCCTCCCACCCACCCATACATAGACAGTGGTAATGGCCCACCTACCTACCCAGACATAGACAGTAGCAATGCCCTCCCGCCCACCCATACACGGATAGTTGTAAAGGCCCTCCCACCCACCCATACCTAGACAGTGACAATGCCATCCCACCCAACCATATACCGACAGTGGTATTGACCCACCCGCCCAGCCATACACGTACAGTGGTACTGACTCATCCGCCCACCCATACACGTACAGTGGTACTGACTCACCCGCCCACCCATACACGTACAGTGATGATGACCCAGCCGTCCACCCATACACGTACAGTGATGACCCAGCCGCACACCCATACACGTACAGTGGTGCTGATATACCACAGTGCGTGTGTGGGTGCGCGGGTGAGTCAACACCACATTGTTGTGTGGGTGGGCGGGTGGTTCAACACCACAGTGTGTGTATGGGTGGGCGGGTGGTTCAACACCACAGTGCGTGTATGGGCGGGCGGGTGGGTTAATATCACAGTGCGTGTGTGGGTGGGCGCAATATTGAAAGATTGCGAATGTCGGCTTCAACTACTACTACAGGATGGAATGCATTATGACTACTCTACTTTATTCTTTGCTTTGTGCCCATGGGCAGTTTACACCGCCGAGGTAAATTTTGCACAGCCACTCGTTGTATTATTCTTTTTTACATACAAAGCAGTGCTGCCATCAACACCACATTAGAGAGTGATGAATTTCAGGCGTTGTTATATTATCTCTATCTTACCTTGGTTGAAGGTCCTTGCATCGACAATAACACTATATAGGAAACGATTTACATAATATTTCAAGGATTTGAACATTCTTCATGTAGAGTGTTGTAACTAGTGCCCTATAAGTTAAAACGGTTTTATAGCTTTATTGACACTGTTATATTTGCAGAAGAACAATTCTGCTTGATGGTATAGAGAGAAGAGTGGGTAGACCTCTTTACACTATTTCCTACACTAAAAAAAATCTTAACTAGACAATTATTCTACAAAATTATTTGATAAACTTATTTGTCTGGAGGTTGATATCGTATTCAGTGCCAGAAAGCAACCAAAGGAATTGCATCTAAATAGTTAAAACAGTTGTTAAAAATTACAGTAAACCAATCATGATTTGTTCAAGGAACCAACAAGCAATTAACTGTCATTATACAGGGTAATTCATGACGTTATTCTCTCACTTCAACACATTCCACTACTAAGTATACAGAAAAATTGTTATATAAACATATGTCCGAAAACATTTCGATAGCAAATTCCAGCCAGTTAAATACTTTTATAAGATTCGTGGATAAAGAGTTAAATAATATTGTACATACTTATAAAAAGATAAATTAGGACGTAAATGTCATTATTTCTTATGTAATTTGACAATTTTACCAGACTGGTCGATTTGGTGTTGGACGGATTAGAAAACAGACAAAATTACAATGCCAATGTACGTGTATGTGTGGGTGGGTGGGTCAATGCCAACGTACGTTTATGGTACATTGTTGCAGGATATGTTCAAATAGTATAGATATTGATCTATACTCATCAGGGAATTTTAAGTAAGGTTGTTGTCATCAAAATTGTTATCTTTATATGGGTTCGGGGAAGGGAGGGGGAGGATAAAGTATACATCTTAAAAAGGTTGGTGTTTTTTTAGACTTGTCCAAGGCCTTTGATTGTGTCAATCACAACCTTCTATTGGCAAAACTTGAAAGATATGACATTCGTGGCCTTCCTTACTCGTGGCTCAAATCATACTTGGACGACAGAAGTCAATGTGTTCAAATTGGTGTCATTTTCTAATAGTAAAAAAGTTCATTGTGGAGTTCCACAGGGGTCTATTCTAGGCCCGGTTCTCTTCCTGGTTTACGTTAATGAGGTAGGGTCTTCTGTCTTGAGTGGAAATATCGTTCAATATGCGGACGATACAACACTCTGTTTCAAAGCTGAGTCCATTCCTGCACTTGAAATTGAAGCGTTCACTAATCTTAATGCCTGTGTTCAGCAATTTGAAATGGAATATTTATCTACAAACCATTCAAAAACAAAATACATTTATTTTTCTTTAAGAGATCAAGAGTCTTGCTTAAAGCCACTGATAATGGTTGATGGCATTCTTCTTGATGAAACAAACACTGTCAATTTCCTGGGAATTCACCTAGATAGGGCGTTGACCTGGAGCTGCCACATTGACAGCGTTTGTGCAAAAATTGCCTCTGGTATTTTTGCTTTAAGAAACATTTCAAAATTTTGCACAGTTAAGGTACATTTAATGGCCTATTTTGGTCTCATTTACCCTCACCTTACCTACGGAGTGAGACTGTAAGGTAGCTGTTCCTTAGACAAACTTCAAAGAATCTTTCGGCTACAAAAAAGAGCAATCCGAATAATTTCCAAATTAAAAGTTAGAGAGTCATGCAAACAGTCTTTCAGGGAATTAGGTTTGCTAACGCTGCCTTGCATTTACATTTTGGAAACTGCACTCTATTGTAGATTCAAATGTAATTTAACACGAGGTAGCGACATCCATCAACACGAAACAAGAAGTAGTCACAGTTTTAGAGTGGCTTGGCACCGTACATCGGCCCTGGAACGCAAACCGTCTGTAGCAGGCGTCAAAATTTTAAACATTCTCCCAGATTATATTAAAAGGGAACAAAATTTCAACAAATTCAAGTCTCGATTAAAAGGCTACTTAGTGGCTCTCGCTTGTTATTCTGTGGGTGAATTAATAGCAGACTCCTAATTTGCGGACGGCTCGGGAGAGATCCTGTATGAATGTTATTGCGGTAGACGAGTGTTTGAAGTGAATGAATGCGTTACTCTGTGAACGAATGAACTCCCCCACTAAGCTTTGCTGAAATTGTTATTAATAGTTATTTTATTACATCACTTAATGTATCATTAGTTTGTAGGATCATTATTATTAATAATATGACTTTTGCTATACAATATGTACATATTGTCAAAAAGCAATAAAAACTATTTCATTTCATTTCACAACAGAAAGCTAAAAAAGAAAGGTTTTAGAACTGTATTTTTAGTAATTTTAAGTTATTTGGGGTTAAATGCACGAATTTGTGACAAAAAACTCCCGCTCGTTTACGTTTAGTGAACAACATGTACAACAACTTTTTTAAATAATGTTGTACCCTTTGGGGGGTTTGGGGGCACCGATGATTAATTTGGGTAGTTACCTAACTACTTTTGTAACCTGCGATCATTTTAGAGTAATAGTTTAGTTAACCTGTCAATGTGGGTGGGGGGCGAAGGGAGTTTAGTACAATAAATAAGTAATTTAACAGAACAATAATTGGTTTGGCCTAACTTTATATACTATTTTCTAAGAAATGTTCAAAAATGAGACCATCATTATTAATAAATGTTTAAGAACGTTTGAGCACGGCATTGCTTTTGTCACTTCCCTTAATACACCATCTGTAAAATTGCACGTATATGTAAAAAATTAATTCTCTGTAAGACCCAAAATTACTTAGCAGTGAATCAATTAAAATAGATTTCTTACATAAACTATATAAACTGCATGAATACACACTATGTTAGAACTTAAGTGTAGTAATTTCACACTATAAAAAGGTGATAAACATTTATAACGAAAACTCAATTGTGGCCATGAGGACCGTAAAACTTAATAATGTTTCAAGCATGATATGTTAGCTGAAAAAATCCAGTCATACTGTATGTCATGGGGAGGATAGTAGTGATACAGAGAATTATTTCTTAGTCGACTTTTTGGGAGATGAGTGTTATGAGGTTAGACGTAAGGGATATATACAGGGTGTTCAGTAAAACTGTTTCAATAATTTAGGATGTTATTGTACACATAAAAATGAGCAAAAAACTTCGTATGAAGGTATACCCTAACACCTTTAGTTTTCCGTCTATCTGTCCATGTGTTTTTTAAACAAAAATTCATAACTTTGGATCCACTGAAAATACAATTGTAAAACTTCATGATTGTGCTAAACTATAGTAGATTTATTTGTAATAAATATAAAAAAATAAATACTTACCCGTTTCAAAATGGTGGACGTTTATTTTTTCTAACCGAAAGATATACATACTGACAAATTTTACAAACAAAATGCAATTATAATATTTTTTAAGTAAATCTTATTATAATATTCACAGCGTTTGTTTCAACAAAAATGGATAGAAACAGCCGAGTTATGTTGCAAAATATAAAACTAATGACAATATTAGTTCATACCTACAACTCAAGTTGGACACCTAAACAAAGTATTTATAAGGTCATCTCATAGAGTTAATACTCACCATCACATAAACCATGAGGCAGATCACCGACAATATTAGTTCATACCTACAACTCACGATGGACACTGAAACAAAGTATTTATAAGGCCATCTCATAGAGTAAGTACTCACCATCACATAAACCATGAGGCAGATTACCGACAATATTAGTTCATACCTACAACTTAATTTGGACACCTAAACAAAGTATTTATAAGGCCATATCACAGAGTAAGTACTGACCATCACATAAACTATGAGGCAGATTACCGACAATATTAGTTCATACCTACAACTTAATTTGGACACCCAAACAAAGTATTTATAAGGCCATCTCACAGAGTAAGTACTCACCACCACATAAACCATCAGGCAGATCACTGACAATATTAGTTGATACCTACAACTCAAGTTGGACACCTAAACAATGTATTTATAAGGCCATCTCACAGAGTAAGTACTCACCACCACATAAACCATGAGGCAGATCACCGACAATATTAGTTCATACCTACAACTTAATTTGGACACCTAAACAAAGTATTTATAGGGCCATCTCACAGAGTAAGTACTCACCACCACATAAACCATGAGGCAAATTACCGACAATATTAGTTCATACCTACAACTTAAGTTGGGCACCGAAACAAAGTATTTATAAGGCCATCTCACAGAGTAAGTACTGACCACCACATAAACCATGAGGCACATTACCGACAATATTAGTTCATACCTACAACTTAAGTTGGGCACCCAAACAAAGTAATTATAAGGTCATCTCATAGAGTAAGTACTCACCATCACATAAACTATAAGGCAGATTACCGACAATTCTAGTTCATACCTACAACTTAAGTTGGGCACACAAACAAAGTATTTATAAGGTCATCTCATAGAGTAAGTACTCACCATCACATAAACCATAAGGCAGATTACCGACAATATTAGTTGATACCTACAACTTAAGTTGGGCACCCAAACAAAGTATTTATAAGGTCATCTCACAGAGTAAGTACTCACAATCAGATAAACCATGAGGCCGATCACCGACAATATTAGTTCATACGTACAACTTAAGTTGGGCACCGAAACAAAGTATTTATAAGGCCATCTCATAGAGTAAGTACTGACCACCACATAAACCATGAGGCAGATCACCGACAATATTAGTTCATACCTACAACTCAAGTTGGACACCTAAAAAAAGTATTTATAAGGCCATCTCACAGAGTAAGTACTGACCACCACATAAACCATGAGGCAGATCACAGACAATATTAGTTCATACCTACAACTCAAGTTGGACACCTAAACAAAGTATTTATAAGGCAATCTCACAAAGTAAGTACTCACAATCACATAAACCATGAGGCAGACCACCGAAAATATTAGTTCATACCTACAACTTAAGTTGGGCACCGAAACAAAGTATTTATAAGGCCATCTCACAGAGTAAGTACTCACCACCACATAAACCATCAGGCAGATTACCGACAATATTAGTTCATACCTACAACTCAAGTTGGGCACCGAAACAAAGTATTTATAAGGCCATCTCAAAGAGTAAGTACTGACCACCACATAAACCATGAGGCAGATCACCGACAATATTAGTTCATACCTACAACTCAAGTTGGACACCTAAACAAAGTATTTATAAGGCCATCTCACAAAGTAAGTACTCACAATCACATAAGCCATGAGGCAGACCACCGAAAATATTAGTTCATACCTACAACTTAAGTTGGGCACCGAAACAAAGTATTTATAAGGCCATCTCACAGAGTAAGTACTGACCACTACATAAACCATGAGGCAGATTACCGACAATATTAGTTCATACCTACAACTTAATTTGGACACCTAAACAAAGTATTTATAAGGCCATATCACAGAGTAAGTACTGACCATCACATAAACCATGAGGCAGATTACCGACAATATTAGTTCATACCTACAACTTAAGTTGGGCACCGAAACAAAGTATTTATAAGGCCATCTCATAGAGTAAGTACTCACCATCACATAAACCATAAGGCAGATTACCGACAATATTAGTTCATACCTACAACTTAAGTTGGGCACCTAAACAAAGTATTTATAAGGTCATCTCATAGAGTAAGTACTCACCATCACATAAACCATAAGGCAGATTACCGACAATATTAGTTGATACGTACAACTTAAGTTGGGCACCGAAACAAAGTATTTATAAGGCCATCTCATAGAGTAAGTACTGACCACCACATAAACCATGAGGCAGATCACCGACAATATTAGTTCATACCCACAACTTAAGTTGGGCACCCAAACAAAGTATTTATAAGGTCATCTCACAGAATAAGTACTCACCATCACATAAACCATAAGGCAGATTACCGACAATATTAGTTCATACCTACAACTTAAGTTGGGCACCCAAACAAAGTATTTATAAGGTCATCTCACAGAATAAGTACTCACAATCACATAAACCATGAGGCAGATCACCGACAATATTAGTTCATACGTACAACTTAAGTTGGGCACCGAAACAAAGTATTTATAAGGCCATCTCATAGAGTAAGTACTGACCACCACATAAACCATGAGGCAGATCACCGACAATATTAGTTCATACCCACAACTCAAGTTGGACACCTAAACAAAGTATTTATAAGGCCATCTCACAGAGTAAGTACTGACCACCACATAAACCATGAGGCAGATCACCGACAATATTAGTTCATACCTACAACTCAAGTTGGACATCTAAACAAAATATTTATAAGGCCATCTCACAAAGTAAGTACTCACAATCACATAAACCATGAGGCAGACCACTGAAAATATTAGTTCATACCTACAACTTAAGTTGGGCACCGAAACAAAGTATTTATAAGGCCATCTCACAGATTAAGTACTGACCACCACATAAACCATGAGGCAGATTACCGACAATATTAGTTCATACCTACAACTTAAGTTGGGCACCGAAACAAAGTATTTATAAGGCCATCTCACAGAGTAATTACTGACCACCACATAAACCATGAGGCAGATCACTGACAATATTAGTTCATACCTACAACTCAAGTTGGACACCTAAACAAAGTATTTATAAGGCCATCTCACAAAGTAAGTACTCACAATCACATAAGCCATGAGGCAGACCACCGAAAATATTAGTTCATACCTACAACTTAAGTTGGGCACCGAAACAAAGTATTTATAAGGCCATCTCACAGAGTAAGTACTGACCACCACATAAACCATGAGGCAGATTACCGACAATATTAGTTCATACCTACAACTCAAGTTGGACACCTAAACAATGTATTTATAAGGCCATCTCCCAAAGTAAGTACTCACAATCACATAAACCACGAGGCAGATTACCGACAATATTAGTTCATACCTACAAATCAAGATGGCCAACTTTAAGAGAGACAATATGGTCAATGACTCTACTCTGGCCTTTAAACATTCTTAGAGCAACCTTCTTGAACACTGGTCTAACATCTTAAAGTTTATCCTTACTGCTCAACCACACTATTAGACCATAAAGTCTGTAGTTTATCATATCGGTTAGGCCAAAGCTTAAATATTTTTTGCAAACCATAGTTTTATGGATTTATTTTTTTATTGCAATTAGATATTCATGTCAAATGTATTGTTGGTTTTATATACGTTTATTTTATTTTCAATAAAAAATGTATATTGTTATTTTGTTTAGTTGCTTGTAATTTACAATTTTGATTTTTCATCATGGTATTGTTAAATTTGAGTTGCTAATTGGCTTTATTAAAATATAATCCATCAATGTTTTACTGCTTGTTACCGTTGTTTTATAGTTGTTTTAACTGTTTGTTATCTGTGTTTTTTGTTTTTATTTCTACAGTAGGTTATTATTTTCTTGTAGTCCAAACATTTTTCTGTTTGCAAATGAACTCCACTATGTAAGGTACTTGGTATGATTATTTTTTACTCAACTACTTTAAATTATTTAGTTTTATTAAAAATGTTACTAGTAAGTTTGTGATTTCCAATGCAATATTTTATTTGCTATTTTTTATATTCATTATTTACACGTTTTCTCGCGTTTAGTTAATAAAAGCTAAATCAACTCATGGTCACTATAAATTATATATTTCATATAGTTCTTTTATATTGTTTGTTTGTTTTTATTTTGATAACGTAAACCTCCGTTGTGATAAATGTAGTAATTGTATTAGTTCAAAAACTATAGTTGTATTCAAATAATTAAAAAAGTGATTTCTTTTTGTGTTTAAAGTCTTTTTAGTTATTCTTATAACAAAGCATTTTTGTTCCTTGTGATTCCTTGCATCCCACAATAGTTACCGTGAATAGGAGAGGAAAGGGAGTGTTAGTATGCACAGGGGAATGGTCTCTCGGGGCAACCGAACATAAAAGGGGTCTTATGCATGAAATAAGGGTGACAATTGGAATACGAATGCATCGTTTGAAGGGAGGTGCTTTTATTACTGTTTCCAGCTAATATAGTTCCATTAGAAGAATCGAATCCAGAACAGACCTAAGTATCTGTGTATTGCATTTAAACACATTCTTAAAATGTCTGACTCATTACTTTTAAACTATTATAAAAATATTATTTTTTTAAGTTCTAGTAAAATTACTTTTTTTCGATTTACCTGATGTAACAATGGTTAATTGTTTCATTATAATTAAATTAGAAAATTGTATTTAGAAAATGTTAAATATTGTAAGAACAGAGAGGTTTAGGAATTTGGTTTGTTTTCCAAAAGTTTTCGATATAAATTCTCCAAGTTTTGAGAAAAATTCAGAATCTTCCCCTTTCAAATAAATAAGTAGTTTTTTCCCATATAAATTAGCTAAATAACCAGTATTTTCACGTCTGTTAATTTCCTGTCAATTTCATTCGACGATTTTTCTGAAGGCAACATGTTTGGTGAGCCTTACCTGTTCAGATGTCCTGGTTTAGAGGGTTCTTATTGGTTGGTTTAGCTTCTAGAGTTAAGAGGGGGTAAGTCCGTTGGTGGATGGGTTGCGGGCGTTCCGTCAGTTCGACGATATCTTCTTGTGAGTGACCACGTACGTTCCTCTTTCAAGTTCTCGGCGACTTAACCGTTCGGTGTTTCTTTTACCGTTTACGGCAATTTTCTTAGTTCACGTGTGAGTGAGAGGGTGTATGCCGGTCGAGCTTTGTTGTGGTCACTTTTGGATCTAAACCTCCAGGACAGCTACATCTCCCGGAGGCAATTTAAAGAATTTTCAATTTAAAGAATTTTTAAAGAATTTACAATTTTAAATAATTTTGAAGTTTAAAGCAATTTTGAATTTGAAAAATTTTTAAATTTTAAGGAATTTTAAAGCAATTTATTACAATTTTGAACTTTGAAATTTTTGATTTAATAGTTTAAAGAAATTTACTAAAAAAAGTCAAATAAATAAAAAAAGGTTCTGGTCTGAAGATATTTAATTTATAATTTGGAAGAGTTGTTTTAATTTATTTATGTTCCATTGAGTCAATAAAAGAAGAGATTTTTTATTTTCGTTTTTATTATTATTTTAAGAAGAAACCAGTTTAATTTGTTGAAGTTATTTATAAGAAGAAAAATAAACATTTTTATCATTGAAGAAGTTTTATTTTAATCTCTCATTTACGTTGTTCAACATATCAAAAATAAGTGGTAGCTTTAATAAGGCTACACTATCGTATGCTAGTTACTAGTGGTAATATGTTTACTCTTATCTGACGTAGTAAATTGTTACTTATTAACATTGAGGACAGTTTTAATTTGTTTTATTAGTTTCTATTTTTATTAGGAGAGCCAGTAGCCGAGCGGTCTAAGGCGTCAGGACTTTGAGCCTGAGTAATATTCACCTTGTACTGTACTGGTTCTCCCCCTTACTCTGTCTAATAGGTTCCCCGCACAGATCAATAACTATGGTAAATGATTAGAATAAAATTGAAAAGGGGACAATGTTTTTGGCCTCTTCTATATAAGTATAAATAAATAAAAAAAGTTAAGGATTTATTTTCTTGTCAAATTAAGGTAGGCTACGTCATGTAATTTATTAGTCTTAATTCTATCTTAATTTGTTATTAAAAGCACAACAACAGAAAATAAAATCAACGTTAATTATACATAAGCAACGTATTTACATAATTAACGAAAGAGTTGATAGTGAAAAAGGTATTTTGTTATGAAATAAACCACTGAAAAAAACTTGGTTGCTTTTATTAACAGGATTAAGGGAAAGATAAAGTTGATATTAATTATATCTTCTTTAATGTTGATGACAGGGATCTTTAATGATTAATTAATAATGCGAGAGCTCAGCAAAGTCAATAGGCTTAGCAAGTAAAATTGGGAAGTATCATTAAAATATCATTATCATCATTCTATAAACCACTAGGTAAAGTTAATTTTATATTAGTGATATAATTCAATACAATACTAACGGTTTTTCTGGTAAAAGAACAATATCTATTATTATTATCTACATTTCTCTTTGTTTTATTGTTCTATAGCTGTATTCTATCAAAAAGGTAATGGATAGTTCTATGACCAATCCACGGGTGTAAGTTGGCTGTTATGACAGTAGTCACTGGTGTATTGTTGATTTTTTATTTGTTGATCTTGTTGTTTTATGTCAAACAACTCATGTACCTAACATCTACTTCAGTCAACTACTTTGTTAAATGTATATGTATTTCTATCCAACCATAATCGCATATTATAAGGACCCAACATCATTTGTCCTTCCACGTGAGTTTCAGAGTCCTTATGAGGAATGGAAAACCTCAACAGTTTACCTTATCATGTTTTAATATAATCAAACTATTGAGTATTATGGTGAAAATGAATAAAAAATTATCGCATGATATACACCGACAATCTAACACTCCAGGATATCAACATCTTATGTTTATCTGAGGTACACGCATAACAAATTTGTAGGCCTATATGTATTTAAAATAATTAATACAGTTTTAATTATTTAATAATTAAGAAACATTAACAAGTGACTAGTTTGTCATCTTGACAGAACGTTATAGATTTATACATCAGCCTATTTAAAAATGAACACCAATGAAAAAACATTATAACTAATTTACTAATACTTTACTGAGACTAATTTATTAAAAGAATAACTATAATCTAGTACATATTATTGCTTCAAAAATGTTTTCTGGTCATAAATTACATTTTTACTGTCAAACATAGTTTTTTTAAGTAATCGGTTGAATCATTACAGAGAAGCAGTTTTACATTCAAACTCTTTGAAATACAATCAACATGACTTAAAACAATCGGTTGACTCACCACAGACAAGCAGTTGAACATTCAAACTCTTTGAGATAAGATCAACATACTTTAGACAGTTGGTTGACTCACCTCAGACAAGAAGTTTGACATTAAAACTCTTTGAGATAAGATCAACATACTTTAGACAGTTGGTTGACTCACCTCAGACAAGAAGTTTGACATTAAAACTCTTTGAGATAAGATCAATATACTTTAGACAGTTGGTTGACTCACCTCAGACAAGCAGTTCAACATTAAAACTCTTTGAGATACGAAAAACATACTTTAGACAGTTGGTTGACTCACCTCAGACAAGCAGTTCGACATTAAAACTCTTTAAGATACGAAAAACATACATTAGACAATCGGTTGACTCACCACAGACAAGCAGTTCGACATTCAAACTCTTTGAGATACGAACAACATACTTCAGACAATCGGTTGACTCACCACAGACAAGCAGTTCGACATTCAAACTCTTTGAGATACAATCAACATGACTTAAGACAATCAGTTTACTCACCACAGTCAAGCAGTCCAACATTCAAACTCTTTGAGATAAGATCAACATGACTAAAGACAATCGGTTGACTCACCACGGACAAGCAGTTAGACAGTAAAACTCTTGAAGTTTTCAAAAACATAACCTTGACAGTATTTGACCTACCAGAGACAAGCATTTTGACATGAAAGCTCTCACAGTGTCACAAACAAAAAATTATCACATTTATTTACCCACAACAGACAAGCAGTTTGATATCCAAACTATCGGAGATTCGAGCCCAATAATTATAAAAATCTGTTCACCCACCACAGCCAAGAATTTTTGACAATTTTAACTACTCATATATGGGGGATAACCAAAAGACATAGAAAAACCGGTCGACCTAGCATGCAGCTATAATAGAAACAATGATCCTGTCAACTTCCACCCACTCATGCAGGCCTTTATGAGTCCTACACCATTATGCCGCAGACCAATTCCTCTACACAGTTACATAGATAAATTACCGGTCCAAGCTGGATTTAAACTGATAATCCTGGGCGCTATCCGCCTTGTTTGACATCTGCACACGCAAGCCATTTATGTTAACTATCAACGGTTTCTTTTATCAGACGACACAGTAAATGTATTGCACTAAATCTTAATTGATGATTAATAACTTTCCATAGAGTATTTTAAGGTTAGTATAGTTTGCCGTATTCAAGCCTACAACTGATCCATTCAACATGGTGTTTTATAATAAGAAAACACACTTCATATATAAATGTAAATAAATATAAATCATTCCTCTGGTCACAGCACATGGTTTTAAATAAACAAAGTGAGGTGTTTTGATGTCCTATTTCATATTCCTTCTAAATAAATCACTATTTGATAGCCATTCCCGGTTCATGAAAATAGTGGTGCGCTTTCAGTTGAATATACGCCGATGTAAAAAGCATATTTAATTTAAAATAAATTAGTTCCAGAATACAAAACACACTAAGCAAGATAATTTTAGGATTAGCTTTCTATAATGGTAAAATTTATTGAATATTATTTCATGAAAGCTACACAGTTATATTCTATATTTACAGCGTTATGCTACAGAGTTATTATATTTAAAAATAGTTTTACCTTGTTCTTCCACTTACAGACGACCCTTCTTACACAACTTCAATGTAAAAGGACTGCCTGTAATCTTACCTATCTTAACATAACTTAATGTAACATAATCTAACCTAACACAACTTAACCTAACCAAAACAAATCTAACGTAACGTAACCTAACCTAACGTAGCCTAGCCCAACCTAACCTAATATAATCGAACCGAACCTAACCTAACCTAATCCAACCTACCCTAACCTAACCGAGTACAACCAAAAAACAACCTAATCAAACCTACCCTAACCTAACCGAGCATAACCAAAAAACAACCTAAAAAATACATAACCAAGCCTAACCAAACACAACCTAATATAATCTAACATAAATTAAACTAACATAACCTAACCTAACCTAACTTAACCAAAACTAACCAAACACCAGTAACTAACCACACGAC
The DNA here is from genome assembly GCA_035578905.1 of Stictocephala bisonia. Classification (NCBI taxonomy): domain Eukaryota; kingdom Metazoa; phylum Arthropoda; class Insecta; order Hemiptera; family Membracidae; genus Stictocephala; species Stictocephala bisonia. The sequence continues at coordinate 378,248 of JAQJVL010000077.1, read as the reverse complement.
CAAAGAGTACTGGTAGGCCGTGTCCACTACTGTTTCCGACACTTCATGCCGTCCTTAATAATTAATTTAAAATAAATTGCATGTAATTATTTTACATTACATGAAACAAAATGTCTTAATCTGTAATCGTTAAGAGAAAAAGTAACACAAACAGAATACGGTAAAGCTTGCTGAAAGTCGATTTTTTATAATTATATGAACACTGCTATATCTAGGAACTATATGATTTTTATATTCTATATAAAATGAGTAACAGGTTATAAATGTGTATAAGTAATAAATAGCAACTAAAATTCAATAAACTCTTAGGATACTATAAAAAGTAGATTCATTTTATAATATTTCCACCAGCCAATATACCGGAAAGAGTTTCGTTAAGTTTGTTTTTTAGGTCAAAACTAATAGATTTTTAACATAACATAACATTTATTCTACCGTTTTTACATTCTTAGTCAAACATTTTTAAGATAAACTAATTCGATTAGAAATATATTAACTATATTTTTATAGCATCACTGAATTTTTATAGCATCACTGTATTTTTATAGCATCACTGCATGTTTATAGCATCGGTGTATTTTTATAGCATCACTGTATTTTTATTTCAATGTCAATGAGAAACCTTTTCTACGTATTGTTGTTTCTTCTCCTTAGTATGAGTAAAGAAAAGCATGATAAAGGCTTGGATAAAGGCCAGGGAAATTATGATTTAATATCAATATTAAGAACTTTGTACCTGGCTAAGGGATACCTCTGCGCACTTGGCGTATCAAAGAACTTTATACCTGGCTAGGAGATACCTCTGCACGCCTGACGTATCGAATAACGTTATACCAGGCTAAGGGATACCTCTGCGTGCTTGGCGTATCAAAGAACTTTATACCTGGCTAAGAGATACCTCTGCACGCCTGACGTATCGAATAACGTTATACCAGGCTAAGGGATACCTCTGCGTGCTTGGCGTATCAAAGAACTTTATACCAGGCTAAGAAATACCTCTGCACGCCTGACGTATTGAAGAACGTTATACCAGGCTAAGAGATACCTCTGCGTGCTTGGCGTATTAAAGAACTTTATACCAGGCTAAGAAATACCTCTGCACGCCTGACGTATCGAAGAACGTTATACCAGGCTAAGGGATACCTCTGCGCACTTGGCGTATCAAAGAACTTTATACCAGGCTAAGAGTTACCTCTGCGCACTTGGCGTATCAAAGAACTTTGTACCTGGCTAAGTGATATCTCTGCGTTCTTGGCGTATCAAAGAACTTTATACCAGGCTAAGAAATACCTCTGCACGCCTGACGTATCGAAGAACGTTATACCAGGCTAAGAGTTACCTCTGCGCACTTGGCGTATCGAAGAACTTTATACCAGGCTAAGGGATACCTCTGCGCACTTGGCGTATCAAAGAACTTTGTACCTGGCTAAGGGATATCTCTGCGTACTTGGCGTATCAAAGAACTTTGTACCTGGCTAAGGGATATCTCTGCGTACTTGGCGTATCAAAGAACTTTATACCAGGCTAAGAAATACCTCTGCACGCCTGACGTATCGAAGAACGTTATACCAGGCTAAGAGTTACCTCTGCGCACTTGGCGTATCGAAGAACTTTATACCAGGCTAAGGGATACCTCTGCGCACTTGGCGTATCAAAGAACTTTGTACCTGGCTAAGGGATATCTCTGCGTACTTGGCGTATCAAAGAACTTTGTACCTGGCTAAGGGATACCTCTGCGCACTTGGCGTATCGAAGAACTTTATACCAGGCTAAGGGATACCTCTGCGCACTTGGCGTATCAAAGAACTTTATATCTGGCTAAGAGATACCTTGCACGTCTGACGTATCGAAGAACTTTATACCAGGATAAGAGATACCTCTGCACGCCTGACGTATCGAAGAACTTTATACCAGGCTAAGGGATACCTCTGCGCACTTGGCGTATCAATGAACTTTTTACCTGGCTAAGAGATACCTCTGCACACCTGACGTTTCGAAAAACTTTATACCTGGCTAAGAGATACCTCAGTGTGCTTGGCGTATCGTCACTCATGGTAAAGACGTGACTTGATCTACGCGATTGGCCGTGACTGGGATATTAATTATCCGCCTTATTTTAGATCTTTGAGAGAAAATATTTTAAAATTCTCTCCAAGTACGTGAGAAGAGTTCATACAAAAATAAATTCATCGCAAGTTTCCTAGTTATAAGCCCAAGCTTATAAGAAATTGTAATCAGTCAGTCAATGTTATATTATTTAGACTATACGGTAGATTTATTAATGTAGTATATAGCATTTATATTTTTTGGTTTTTGGTAGCGTTTTAATCTCCGAGCGGTTACACAAAGATATGTTCTTTTTTATTTTGTAAAATACAAATTTCTACAGAATTATTGGCCAAACCTATCTACTAGTCTATAAATACTTTGATTAAAAATTTACTCATAACCTCATTCTGCCAACTTCAGTTTTGTAGCTGATAAAAGACATTATTTTACATTGTTTAAAAGAATATACTTTTATACTAAAAGTATTGAACCTAGTTTTAGTCCTTTCATAAACGGTATTTATATGCTTTATGAACAATGCATGGTGAAACATAGAGTCAGAAATAGTGCAGCTAAGCTAATCTTGTTTATTGCTATGATGCTTGTCAAGAGGCGAGTTAAACTATCAGAAAGTGTATAACATCCGGTACATACCTAGCGGTAATGTTTTCAAGTATATAATTTCTCGTCCTCCCATACAAGGTGCGCCTTCATGTATACAACAATGATGAAACTACTAGATATAGAAATTATTTTACCAGTTGGCCGTTGTTCGGTGATAAATGATGCTTGTCAAGAGGCGAGTTAAACTATCAGAAAGTGTATAACATCCGGTACATACCTAGCGGTAATGTTTTCAAGTACATAATTTCTCGTCCTCACATACAAGGTGCACCTTCATGTATACAACAATGGTGAAACTACTAGATATAGAAATTATTTTACCAGTTGGCCGTTGTTCGGTGATAAATGATGCTTGTCAAGAGGCGAGTTAAACTATCAGAAAGTGTATAACATCCGGCACATACCTAGCGGTAATGTTTTCAAGTATATAATTTCTCGTCCTCACATACAAGGTGCACCTTCATGTATACAACAATGGTGAAACTACCAGATATAGAAATGATTTTACCCAGTTGGCCGTTGTTCGGTGATAAATTATGCTCGTTGCCACCCGTGTTCATAAATCTCAATGTATTATAATCCATACTGCTATCTAGCAGTAATATTGTCAACTACATCATACAGTGTCTTCTCATACAACCGTAGCCTTCATAGACGTACCTAATATGGTAAATGTAAAATACATTTAATGCAGATAAGTTAATTTTTGTTCAATGATAAAAATAAAATGGTAATATTTTGTAGGGTTTTTAAAGTGCCTGATTTTTTTACATATCACGTTAATCCAGAAACTAAAGATACAGAGGTCACTTTATTATACCCACAGTGAAAAGCTCAGTGGCAGTTATAAATACATTATAACTAATTTACATATTTATACATCTGAAATAATGAATAGTATGTTTATCCTTGATCTTGAAGATTTGAGTGGAATAAGGGAGATACTGACAAGGTGCTGGCCCTTTCATCACATGGAAAAGTGGAGAAATAAGTACTCGATAAAAATTCAGCGCACTATTGGATGTGATCCCGGTTTCCTTATTCTCTGTGCTGTTAGACTACTGGTAGGTAAACAAATTCAACCTCTGATATGTGGACCACTTCACTCGCTGGTTTGTGAACGAGTTCTACCACTGGTAATATGGACTAATTCACCCACTGGTAAGTGGACCACTTCACTCTCTGGTTTGTGAACGAGTTCTACCACTGGTAATATGGACTAATTCACCCACTGGTAAGTGGACCACTTCACTCGCTGGTTTGTGAACGAGTTCTACCACTGGTAATGTGGACTAATTCACCCACTGGTAAGTGGACCACTTCACTCTCTGGTTTGTGAACGATTTCTACCACTGGTAATGTGGACTAGTTCACCCACTGGTATGTGAATCAGTTCTACCACCGTTATGTGAACTAGTTTACCCACTAGTATGTGGACCAGTTCACTCGTCGGTAATTGAACGAGTTCTACAACTGGTAATGTGGACAAGTTCAACTATTGGTATGTGATCCAGTTCTACTTCTGTTATGTGGACCAGTTCACCCATTGGTATATGAACCACTTCAAACACTGGTATTTGAAATAGTTTGCCAGCTGGTGAACTACTAGTATTTGAACCAGTTAAGTAACTGATTTTTCAGCCCAACCGCTCCTTGCAAAAGAAGTACAGTTGGAGATTTTTCAATTAATATAATATTGAGGCTATAATTCATGTTGTTCCACATTTAACAAAAATTTGCAATAACTCTTTTAATAATTAATAAATTTTTTAGTGCCTGAAAATTCACGAAAGATACCATCTGCAGTACTTATTACAGATGAAAGACTCATCACCATTCTTCCCGCTTTGTCAAAGTGCTTAGAAAGAGTAGTATACCAACAGGTGTGCTCGCATTATAATAACTATACTCTTTTATCCCCCTGGATTTAATAGGTTTATCTGTAATGCAACTGTTCTTTTACATATAACATACATTATCAAAGCAGCTATGGACGAAAGTAAACTAATCATTTTTATACTTATTGGCTTTTCTAAGGCCTTTGATTTCATTCACAATCCTCCCTGCTGCTTTTTAAATAAAAAAATAAATAAATAAATAAATAAATATGAGTTTTCATCTGTTGTGCTGCTTGGATAAAACTTGCTTGTCACCTGTCTCTTGAAATATTCCTCACGGGTCTGTTTTGGGTCCATGGTTATTTAGTTTGTGCATTAATGGTAAATCATCAGATTTTCAAAATTTAAAATATCATTTATAGGCAGAATACTTGCATATGTATATAGTAATTTCGGCCCTAATGATCTAGAGGAGAGTATGTATAGTGTGGGTTTACATGTGACAATGATTTCATCTTGAGCAGGATTTGAAGTTAAGTGGTTCTAAGAACCCGTCGTAATATTTGGCAGTATCAGACAGTTATATAAACTTGATATTATACTAGCTTCAAAAATAACCGTAAATGGTCATTTACTAGATTACCGTAAAAAATTTAAAAATCGTCGTCCTACGATGAATAGAATTTTTAGCTGGAATGAATTTCCATGACACCTTTCGAATGGTTTCATTTTGTATTTATAGTTGAAATAGGTCTTATAATTATTTCCCTTTTAATTTAAAAGGCAGTATGGCTAAGTCATAATGACAGCACCTCAATTACTGTGATTTGTTAGTTCATTACTCGAGTTGTGAGTTTAACGAGAGACTGCAGCGATCCCAAAATTATTGCATAAGATTTTGTTTAATTTAATATGATACCTATTAAATTAGGACTCTGTTAATTCTTAAGCTTAAAAATATGCGTTCCAAACATATTCTTCAAGTTTGGCCAGCTCGAATAACTAACTGTAACATTTTTATTGTTATCATCCATTACCTTGTATAACACTAGGTAGGGTTCTTCACTTATCTAAATCTCTCCATTCCACGTAAATCATACCAAAAATAATGGAATCAGGTTGATATCAAGAAGAATAAACTAATAGTTTTATTGCATGTAAAGATGTTACTCTTGTATTATTGCAAATACGAATTGTTGAGGAGAGTTATTTCACTGCAGTAGTCCGAGTGGCTTTGTCATATCCCTCTTACAAATCGACAACAAATACTCCGTGACTGGCCGTTCCTGTAAATCCCCTTTATTGCTCATACTCTCCGTTCTCGGCTTATATTGCCAATTCCACAAATATTGGCAACACCTTAGTAGTAATTTGTAACAAATGTCATATCAACTTTTCCTTGTTAGTGGGTCTTCAACTTATACGTTTCATGTCAACAATTATTTTTTCAATTTGTTTATTTAGTAATTTTCATAATATTACATCATCTATGCTTTCTTTCTAGTTGTACTAAAAATTAAATTGAACTCCGCTATAACAATATATAAAAAAACTGTGTCCTAAAATATTCATTGAACGTAAAAAGTAGTCTAAACTATATAGTTCATATAAAATATATTATGATACCTTGAATATTGTTTATTAAATTAAGCCGTTTTCTGGATAAAATAATTTAGCTTGTAAGAGTAAAAAGTTTTTTTTTCTTTTTTTAACTAAACCAAGGCTGTTCTCATTTTTATTATTACACATTTGAATGCATTAAAATGTGTAATAATATTTAGTTTATGGAAAACTTCAATTAATTAATAATGCTCGTGATGCACAAAGAACATGCTGACTTATTTACTTTAAATAGTGACTTCAATGCATAAAAATATAAACATTTCACGATATAAAGTTAACGAATGTTGTAACTTTTCAATGAATGGTGTTCGATTAAGGAGCAGTTTAAATTGGAAGGAGACGTTATTGAGATAAATTTAAATCATTCAAAGAGTTTGCTTTCTCAGAAAAAGTAACACGAATGGAAATAGTTCATAGTTTATCGTTAACTACAATGAAACTGAGACTGTCTAAATTACAGGTTGTACAATGTTCTTTGCCTTTAAATGGAACTATACATCCTATATTCCTTCAACTATTTATAATTTGCATTGTGATTAGTTCCATTTACTACGAATTAAGATCTTTATTGCATTATGACAGTTTACAGAAATTGTATCGCATTCATAAACTTCTTAATAATTCTGTACAATTTCACACATACAAAAACAATTGGAGTTTCACTCATTCATTCCATTTTCAGATTTATTGGTTTTAATTAAACATTTTAAATAATAGCCAGATGGTTAACGAAAGGTTTTACGAACATTTCTTTTTATTTTGATCCAAAGAACCATTATAGGAGGTTCGAACCTTCTTTTGGGACAAAAGGTAAAAAAATATGTGTACTCTATCCCGTAAAAAAACTATTAGATACTTTTATCTACACAGTGCACACTCTCTGCAACTCTGGGTGGATATTTGAGTGATCCACCCATAAACGTTCAATTGTACTAACCTATCCACCCATCCATACATGTTCATTGGTATTGACCCCCGACCTATCCATATACGAATGGTAGTAAATGACCCACCCACCCACCTTCCCATAAATGTTCAATGGAATGAGCTCACTTACAAAACCCTCACCGAAACCCTGGCATAGGTAGCGTTCAGCCTGGAATCCCGGCCACCGACCTCTGCAGCTGCGAGGGAACAGTTTATAGGTGTCTACCAATATGTTTCAATCATGTTTAGGTAGAGTGAAAGGTTCCCTTGTTTGGGGGGGAGGGGGAAGGATGTAAATTTACCCATGTACTCGATAACAATAATGAAGGAAGCTTTCCTAAGCGATATTCTACTCTCCATCTACACTACTACACTTTGATATCGTGCAAGTGTAGCTGGGTGCCGGGGACAGTGCTCTTGTACAAGGAAAGAGCTCTGCGATCCGCTTCAATTACAAAGGTGAGTTAGTATCAATTCTATTTCTGGCGTGAGTTGTGCCAATTAGATAGTCTCCTAGTCATGAACAAGGAATTCGTCAATTTAAAAAAACGTTTAATATCAAGAACTTTCTGAGACTTGCCTTATATGCCTTAGGCAGCTGAGCACATTTTAGTTCCTTGAACGTACTGAAGCTTGAACGAACATTTGTATAAAAAGGAGCTTGCTCGAATACTCACTATGATAGTGTTCCCTACCTCTCGTATTCTATGTATTCTGCATATGTCGGTGGTGCGTGATAGTCCTTAATTGGACATAAAAAAGAGAATGGTTACTTATATGTAGATGCAGGGCAGTGTCAACAGTTGAAAGCTTTATGGATGAATCTCTACTTTTAAAATTATGATCTAATATGGGACTGCTTTTTTCTCCAGCATGAATATTCTGCAGCATAAAAATGGAAGAACTGAAAATGGAAGAAAAAAGGTACTCAACTAGACGATCCCTCCTACTTAAGCCTCTAGAAAAGACGAGCCCTCTAGCCACCCAAGGAACTTGACAAGACGAAAGGCACTGGACAACGAGACCCCTCCCACGCCCAAGGCACTTGAATAGACGAGAAAGGCTTTTGAAAAGAAAAGTCCTCTCACTCACTCAATGCACTCAACTAAACGAGCCCTCCTACTCACGCATGGGATTCAACTAGACAAGCCCTTTCCACCTACGTAAACAACTAGAAAAAAGAAGCCTTCCCATTCACCCAAGGCACTCGGCTAGACAAGCCCACCCACCAAGGCAAGGCAATCTCGATTATAAGAGCTTAAGGCACTTCACTAGACAAAAATTCACTTGACTAGACATAAACAGCCACCCACCCAAGCACTCAACTGGAAAATTGGACCTATAGACATTGTTTTTAGAACAGGAAATCCTGAGAATAATTTAGAAGAAATAATATTAGTTTGATCACTCCAAGATAAACCTCGAACATGGTATATTCCTAGAGATTCAGTGGATTTAACTACTGAGTGTTTGTTGTTATTCGTGCTTCTGAACTTAATTATTATTAGTTACACTTGTATTTGTGCTACTTGCTTCATATATATTTACTTAATTATAGTTGATTTAATAGATTCTGGATGTAATTTTAATTATTTACATCGCATGTTATAATTGCAAAATGAGTTCACTGGTGTGGCATCTTACCACATTTTAGATGACGACCTTCCGAAATAAAACAAGTACCTAATTCTCTCTAATAGAGGCAATTCCTCTGATTGAAAATTAGGAATTAGGAGAACTATTACTTATACTTTGTGACGTAACTTCTGGTAGTACCCTATTAAAAATGGGAGATAAGAAAACATTTTAAAATATTTTTTTTTAAATTAAGGTATGTACTTCAGAGTTAATTAAAACAATTGTAGAGCTAAAAGAAGTACTTTAGGGTTTGTCTTTGTTCAATGATAAACGATGGTTGTCGTCTGACAGGTTCATGAATCACAGTGTTTGTAACGACCACACTCCTATCTAGTGGTAATCTTGTCAACTACATAACATAATGCCCTCACATAGAACACTTGCCGGCTTTATTGTAAAGCATTTTGATAGTAATATTCGCGAAGTTAGCACCAAACGAAACACTGAGAAGTTATTTATTATTTATTTTATTATTCCCTCAACAACAACACTTTTTGGTAACTATATTTATACAAAAAGATTTTACAAATATGGTGTTGAAGGTAGTGTCTATATTTCCAAATAAAATTTATTAGAGATAAGGATGAGTAAGCTTTTAAACTGAGAAAACGTGTTACTGCAAGCGAGTATGAAATACCATGTAATCGCTTTCATGAATAAGAGTGGGTTTGAGGCTCATTTCCACGCTACGTGTATAGGTAGGTGGAAGAGTCATAACTACTTTAGTGTAAGAGGTGTATGAGGGCCATAACCACTCTACGTGTATTGGTGGGTGGTACTCATAAAAACTGTATTGTAAGAGGTGTATGAGGGCCATAACCACTCCACGTGTATGGGTGGGTGGTAGAGTCATAACTACTGTAGTGTAAGAGGTGTATGAGGGCCATAACCACTCTACGTGTATAAGTGGGTGGTAGAGTCATAACTACTGTAGTGTAAGAGGTGTATGAGGGCCATAACCACTCTACGTGTATTGGTGGGTGGTAGAGTCATAACTACTTTAGTGTAAGAGAGGTATGAGGGCCATAACCACTCTACGTGTATGGGTGGGTGGTAGAGTCATAACTACTGTAGTGTAAGAGGTGTATGAGGGCCATAACCACTCTACGTGTATTGGTAGGTGGTAGAGTCATAACTACTGTAGTGTAAGAGGTGTATGAGGGCCATAACCACTCTACGTGTATGGGTGGGTGGTAGAGTCATAACTACTGTAGTGTAAGAGGTGTATGAGGGCCATAACCATTCTACGTGTATTGGTGGGTGGTAGAGTCATAACTACTGTAGTGTAAGAGGTGTATGAGGGCCATAACTACTCTACGTGTATTGGTAGGTGGTAGAGTCATAACTACTGTAGTGTAAGAGGTGTATGAGGGCCATAACTACTCTACGTGTATGGGTGGGTGGTAGAGTCATAACTACTGTAGTGTAAGAGATGTATGAGGGCCTTAACCACTCTACGTGTATGGGTGGGTGGTAGAGTCATAACTACTGTAGTGTAAGAGGTGTATGAGGGCCACAACTACTCTACGTGTATTGGTAGGTGGTAGAGTCATAACTGCTGTAGTGTAAGAGGTGTATGAGGGCCATAACCACTCTACGTGTATGGGTGGGTGGTAGAGTCATAACTACTGTAGTGTAAGAGGTGTATGAGGGCCATAACTACGCTACGTGTATTGGTGGGTGGTAGAGTCATAACTACTTTCGTGTAAGAGAGGTATGAGGGCCATAACCACTCTACGTGTATTGGTGGGTGGTAGTGTCATAACTACTGTAGTGTAAGAGGTATATGAGGGCCTTAACCACTCTACGTGTATGGGTGGGTGGTAGAGTCATAACTACTCTAGTGTAAGAGAGGTATGAGGGCCATAACCACTCTACGTGTATTGGTAGGTGGTAGAGTCATAACTACTGTAGTGTAAGAGGTGTATGAGGGCCATAACCACTCTACGTGTATGGGTGGGTGGTAGAGTCATAACTACTGTAGTGTAAGAGATGTATGAGGGCCAAAACCACTCTACGTGTATGGGTGGGTGGTAGAGTCATAACTACTGTAGTGTAAGAGGTTTATGAGGGCCATAACCACTCTACGTGTATGGGTGGGAGGTAGAGTCATAACTACTGTAGTGTAAGAGGTGTATGAGGGCCATAACCACTCTACGTGTATGGGTGGGTGGTAGAGTCATAACTACTGTAGTGTAAGAGGTGTATGAGGGCCATTACCACTCTACGTGTATGGGTGGGTGGTAGAGTCATAACTACTGTAGTGTAAGAGGTGTATGAGGGCCATAACCACTCTACGTGTATGGGTGGGTGGTAGAGTCATAACTACTGTAGTGTAAGAGGTGTATGAGGGCCATAACCACTCTACGTGTATGGGTGGGTGGTAGAGTCATAACTACTGTAGTGTAAGAGGTGTATGAGGGCCATAACCACTCTACGTGTATGGGTGGGTGGTAGAGTCATAACTACTGTAGTGTAAGAGGTGTATGAGGGCCATAACCACTCTACGTGTATGGGTGGGTGGTAGAGTCATAACTACTGTAGTGTAAGAGGTGTATGAGGGCCATAACCACGCTACGTGTATTGGTGGGTGGTAGAGTCATAACTACTTTCGTGTAAGAGAGGTATGAGGGCCATAACCACTCTACGTGTATTGGTGGGTGGTAGTGTCATAACTACTGTAGTGTAAGAGGTGTATGAGGGCCTTAACCACTCTACGTGTATGGGTGGGTGGTAGAGTCATAACTACTCTAGTTTAAGAGAGGTATGAGGGCCATAACCACTCTACGTGTATTGGTAGGTGGTAGAGTCATAACTACTCTAGTTTAAGAGAGGTATGAGGGCCATAACCACTCTACGTGTATTGGTAGGTGGTAGAGTCATAACTACTGTAGTGTAAGAGGTGTATGAGGGCCATAACCACTCTACGTGTATGGGTGGGTGGTAGAGTCATAACTACTGTAGTGTAAGAGATGTATGAGGGCCAAAACCACTCTACGTGTATGGGTGGGTGGTAGAGTCATAACTACTGTAGTGTAAGAGGTTTATGAGGGCCATAACCACTCTACGTGTATGGGTGGGAGGTAGAGTCATAACTACTGTAGTGTAAGAGGTGTATGAGGGCCATAACCACTCTACGTGTATGGGTGGGTGGTAGAGTCATAACTACTGTAGTGTAAGAGGTGTATGAGGGCCATTACCACTCTACGTGTATGGGTGGGTGGTAGAGTCATAACTACTGTAGTGTAAGAGATGTATGAGAGCCATAACCACTCTACGTGTATGGGTGGGTGGTAGAGTCATAACTACTGTAGTGTAAGAGGTGTATGAAGGCCATAACTACTCTACGTGTATTGGTGGGTGGTAGAGTCATAACTACTGTAGTGTAAGAGGTGTATGAGGGCCATAACCACTCTACGTGTATGGGTTGGTGGTAGAGTCATAACTACTGTAGTGTAAGAGGTGTATGAGGGCCATAACCACTCTACGTGTATGGGTGGGTGGTAGAGTCATAACTACTGTAGTGTAAGAGGTGTATGAGGGCCATAACCACTCTACGTGTATGGGTGGGTGGTAGAGTCATAACTACTGTAGTGTAAGTGGTGTATGAGGGTCATTACCACTCTACGTGTATGGGTGGGTGGTAGATTCATAAGTACTGTAGTGTAAGAGGTGTATGAGGGCCATAACCACTCTACGTCTATGAGTGGGTGGTAGAGTCATAACTACTTTAGTGTAAGAGGTGTATGAGGGCCATAACCAATCTACGTGTATTGGTGGGTGGTAGAGTTATAACTACTGTAGTGTAAGAGATGTATGAGAGCCATAACCACTCTACGTGTATGGGTGTGTGGTAGAGTCATAACTACTGTAGTGTAAGAGATGTATGAGGGCCATAACCACTCTACGTGTATGGGTGGGTGGTAGTCATAACTACTGTAGTGTAAGAGGTGTATGAGGGCCATAACCACTCTACGTGTATGGGTGGGTGGTAGAGTCATAACTACTGTAGTGTAAGAGGTGTATGAGGGCCATAACTACTCTACGTGTATTGGTGGGTGGTAGAGTCTTAACTACTGTAGTGTAGGAGATGTATTAGGGCCATAACCACTCTACGTGTATGGGTAGGTGGTAGAGTCTTAACTACTGTAGTGTAAGAGATGTATTAGGGCCATAACTACTCTACGTGTATTGGTAGGTGGTAGAGTCTTAACTACTGTAGTGTAAGAGATGTATTAGGGCCATAACCACTCTACGTGTATGGGTAGGTGGTAGAGTCTTAACTACTGTAGTGTAAGAGGTGTATGAGGGCCATAACTACTCTACGTGTATGGGTAGGTGGTAGAGTCTTAACTACTGTAGTGTAAGAGATGTATTAGGGCCATAACCACTCTACGTGTATGGGTAGGTGGTAGAGTCTTAACTACTGTAGTGTAAGAGATGTATTAGGGCCATAACCACTCTACGTGTATGGGTAGGTGGTAGAGTCTTAACTACTGTAGTGTAAGAGATGTATTAGGGCCATAACTACTCTACGTGTATGGGTAGGTGGTAGAGTCTTAACTACTGTAGTGTAAGAGATGTATTAGGGCCATAACTACTCTACGTGTATGGGTAGGTGGTAGAGTCTTAACTACTGTAGTGTAAGAGATGTATTAGGGCCATAACCACTCTACGTGTATGGGTAGGTGGTAGAGTCTTAACTACTGTAGTGTAAGAGATGTATTAGGGCCATAACCACTCTACGTGTATGGGTAGGTGGTAGAGTCTTAACTACTGTAGTGTAAGAGGTGTATGAGGGCCATAACTACTCTACGTGTATTGGTAGGTGGTAGAGTCTTAACTACTTAAGTGTAAGAGATGTATTAGGGCCATAACCACTCTACGTGTATGGGTGGATGGTAGAGTCATAACTACTTTAGTGTAAGAGATGTATGAGGGCCATATCCACTCTACGTGTATGGGTGGGTGGTAGTCATAACTACTGTAGTGTAAGAGGTGTATGAGGGCCATAACCACTCTACGTGTATGGGTGGGTGGTAGAGTCATAACTACTGTAGTGTAAGAGGTGTATGAGGGCCATAACTACTCTACGTGTATTGGTGGGTGGTAGAGTCTTAACTACTGTAGTGTAGGAGGTGTATGAGGGCCATATCCACTCTACGTGTATTGGTGGGTAGTAGAGTCATCACTACTGTAGTGTAAGAGGTGTATGAGGGCCATAACTACTCTACGTGTATTGGTGGGTGGTAGAGTCATAACTACTGTAGTTTAAGAGAGGTATGAGGGCCATAACTACTCTACGTGTATTGGTGGGTGGTAGAGTCATAACTACTGTAGTTTAAGAGAGGTATGAGGGCCATAACTACTCTACGTGTATTGGTGGGTGGTAGAGTCCTAACTACTGTAAGATAAGAGATGTAAGAAGGCCATAACTGGAAATAATATAATTGCTTACAGCAAATAACTTTGTAATTTCATAAATAACTAAAAGTCTGCTAGTAAGAATGTTCCGGTAATGGATTTAATGATATTTGTTTGGACAGTGGAACGTCAATCGCTGATGTTTGTAATTGATACTTTAGTTCGGTTTACAGTAACTATTAAGGAGAGCCCTCGGCGAGAATGGCAACGATTGAGGTCTTCGTGCCGGGCGACTCTTGTCTGATCTTGGAGGGGTATATCAAACTTAAAGGTAGTTTATCTATAAAAAAAATTGAAATCAAAAGCTACAACAGGTCCTGATCTTCTGCATCAATATTTGTTTGAAGTATATGCTGAGACACTAATTAAACATCTTCATTTTCAATTTAATTATAGTTTAAAGGCAAATGTGTTTCTTGAAAAATGGAAATTGACTAAGGTAATGCCAATATTTAAAAGTGGTAAAGAGTGCCAAATAGTTAGTTACAGGCCTGTTGCAATCTTATCAGCTCCAGGTAAAATATTTGAGAGTATCATTTATAAATATTTATTTCACAATTTTTACAAATATGTTTCAATGAAGCAGCATGGTTTTTCAAAAGGGTGATCAATTAATATATTAAGCCTTACTAATTACGACTCCTCAGGGTTGGATCTTTTGACTCAGGCTTTGGATGCTTTATATCTTGATATGGCTAAGGCCTTTGATAAACTGGGTGATTTGGTTAGACTAAAAAATTACACTACTATGGATTATTAGACAATTTAATATATTTCTTCCGTTCTTATTTAGTAAAGAGAAAACAGGTTTTATTTTATAGGGCTTTCAATATTCTACATTTCCAGTGCAATCCGGTGGGCCACAGGGATCTATTATTTGTAGTAATGATCAATGCCCCTCGGCCCTCATAATGCTCGTGACGCCTCGGCCCTGGCATGTAACTTTTGAATTCAAATATTAGTTATTAAACTGTATTAAGTAAATTCATATTATTTAAATTCATTTATAGTAGCTAACTCATTGCACTTGACTAGTACTATATTTATATTATAATAATTAGAAACAACCATTGTTATTACAAAGCCTATTTCAAATGTTCATTTTATTTAACGGCTGATGATAACATACACAAAGACATACATGTATTTGCTCTTTTATAAAACTTTATATTTTACTGTGTTGCTCTCTATGTTTATATTTGGACCACTTAACAGTTTGTTTATGCCACCTGCTGGTAAATTAAAATTAATTTTTATAAGAATAAAATTATAACTTTGACACCGTGTAGGACAAAAAACTGTGGGAGTAAAAAAAATCTCTGTTACGACTTCAATCAACATATGTTACGAAAGCAAAATTATCTTTTGAATAAAAAAGATTCCATCAAAATCGGTTAAGTAATAATTTCAGGAAGTGAGTGAAAGTAAATGATTCGATTGTTTTAATATATAGAATTAATTATCTATGTAAATACGTTAAATCACTCGAATCTTTGCTATTTGCAGAAGATATAAATTATTTTATCATATTTCCCAAAAATAAGATACATTTCGATTAAAAGATGATCTAAGTAATGTTCATCTTTGGAGTGTTGAGAATAACATGCCATTTAATGTAAACAATTGATTTGTAAAATTATCTTCACTGAATCGAATAATTTCACTATGCAGGATTATTGTATGAATGGACAGATGATCAAATGAGTTACTGAAATTAAAGATCTTGGTGTTTTAATGAAGTGCAATTTATTGTTTAATAACCATTTAGAAAACTGTGTCAACTCTGTGAATCGTATGGTGGATTTTAGCATAAGACAAGGAGTAAATTTCAAAAATATTAAATCATTTATCTCATTGTATTCATCCTTGGTCAGGTCAAGACTTGAGAGTGCTGTCATTGTGTGGATTTCTTAGAAAATTATATTTTAAATGTTTTAACGATTATAAATATAGGGTTCAATATAGTGAGTTGTTGAAGATGTTTGGTTTGGAGAGCCTAGCCATGATGAGACAGTTTATGCAGCAAGTCTATCTCTGTGGCCTTGTGCAGGGTCGGGTGGATGACGCGACTGGTTTGGAGGCTCTCAGTTTTCGTGTCCCAAACTTTAATTGTAGGGACAAATCCTTGTTCATTCTGCCACAGTCTCGTATTGCGGCTTGTGCTTCCTTCCTCTGTCTTCGGTCCTACAAGTCTATTGTCTCGAAGACGTCTAATATAGATATATTTGTAGACAAAATATACAGTTTCAGGAATAAATGCATTTCTTCATCGATGGTTAGTTGACTGACAGTTCTGGAATATTGCTATTTTTATTATTATTTATTTGTTGTTGCAATATTGTTATTATTAAGCAGTTAATATTTATTATCTTTATATTTGTTATTTATTTATTTATATTTGTTGTTTAGTTATTTCTGTTTATAATTGTTATTTATGTGTGTTGTTTTTTTATTAAATTTGTTAGTTATTATTATTTATTTATTTTTGTAGAGTGTGTTATTTATTGTTTGTTGCCTATATTGTATAGATTTAACAAATATTTTTGGTTGAATTAGAACATCAATGTAAACATTACGAATAGTCGTGTTAATCATGTACTAGATATTGTTTGAATTATTAATTATTTTCAAATTGTAGCCCATACACATGTCTGAAGTGTTTATCTATTATTTATTATATTTATTATTTGTAGTAGATTGTGTACTTGAAGAGTGATATTGCACTTGGACTCTACCCTCAAAATAAATATTATATTACATGTTCGTACTGCCCCAATATTATTGAGTTTATAACCTGTTTTGTATAACCACTCTACGTGTATGGGTCGATTGTAGAGTCATAACTACTGCACGTTTTAGTTGATCATTGCACGATGCCAATTACTGTATTATATGTTTTGGTTTAACATTAGGAGAGACATTATTGTATCATATGGTTTATTTCGGAATTACACGAGTCATTGTATGCTCAAGAATCATCTTATAATAGGTAGTTATTAATCGAGTCGTATTTTTGTATCATTCGTTTTAGTTCATAATTCAATCAGACTGAGTAATGTATGATTAATTTTATTTCGCCATTAAGAAAAGCTAATTATTGTATCATGCGTTTTTTCATCATTAGTGAGACCAACTATTGTATCGTAAGTTTTGGTTCTTCATAAAACAAGACTAATTTCTAAATCATACGATTTAGTTTGTCATCAAACTAATCTAATTTTTATATCGTACGTTTTAGCTTGCCATTAGGTGAGTCGTACTATTGTATCATACGTTTTAGTTTTTCATAAAACAAGACTAATTTGTAAATCATACGATTTAGTTTGTCATCAAACTAATCTAATTTTTATATCGTACTTTTTAGTTCATCATTAAGTGACTAATTTACAGTAACACAATTTTAGTGTATTATACAGTAACACAATTTTAGTGTATTATAATGTAACGGCTCAAAACTGTGATTCAGCTACACGCATGTATGGCGGGAATTGCCTATGCATTGTTATGCAGGCGCTTTTTCCTACTTGGAGCAGCCGTATCGAAGGGGCTTTCTACGCAGTCGGTCCGGATTCGATTCCCGATAAGACCAGTAACAGTTTTTGCCCTGCCGCTCCCGTGGTTCGGAAGTCACGTAAAGCCATTGGACCCCAGGTTAAGTGTTAGAGAGGGATTCTTAGCCCTAATTTCGCTTGGTAAAATAAGACGAACTTTAACTCTTAACTTTTTTTACTTGCTAAAAAAGTAAATATAAATTGAAATGATAACTATGAATGATACGAAAGTTCTTCTACACTGCACGTGACCTTCATAATCTTTCTTTTAGCTCTCGGATTACAGAGGCTGCATTATGTAAGTTGGGTTGTTACAAATAATCGATGTTCACCACCACAGTAATAATAACATATTTTTAAAATAATACAGTTTTATATCAACCACAGCACACAAAAAATAAACATCCATAAGAGTATTAAATTCCAACATAATTAGAGAGTGTATGGCAGAACAGGGACAAGGGATTTGGTTTACGTATTTAAAAGGGATTACACAATAATCCCCCATCTGTGGCCACCCTGCTCCCCCGACTCGGCTGTAGCCCTACACATAAAATTTCATTTAACGGCTAAATGACATTTATACTAATGAATGTACTTTTTTTGTATATTCATGGAACCGAGACTTCCTTTTAACTATTGTTTACTCTCTTACAGTTTATAATATTTTAATATAATTTAATCAATAATTTTTATAAAAATGTATTTATGTCAGCCCTGTAGTAAAAAAATAAACACAATACATCTGGTGTATTTAGTAGTGATGTTTGTTTGTAAAGAGATTCTATTGGCAGCAATTTAAATTAAAGAACACAGAATTATATCTAATGTTATGTTTTATTTTCATTTATACCTTATTGTATGTCCATACACTTACAGTAGTTGTGAACCTCCCACCCATCCATACTTCTACAGTGGTTATGAACGTCCCACTCACCCATACACGTAGAGTGGTGATGATATTTTTACCCACTGGTACAGTACATGTCATAGTCTACACAACAAAATACTAGTGTCCATGTATGGATAGATGGGTGGGTAAATACCACCGTACATGTATGGTTGAGTGGATGGGTGAATACTAATGCATGTATGGTTGGTTGGATGGGTGATTACTACTGAATGTGTATGGTAAAAAAAATTAAATATGAAGTAAAAAAAAATTAACTCAAGCAAAAAAGCGTACTAGTAATATGGTAAATATATCAAAGCAATTTTTAGTACTGCTACTTCCTTGGATAATTCCATCAATTATATAATATATTTTCGTTATATGTAGAATATCAATGCTTATAAATCCTAGTACTAATCCCATTATTCGTGTAAGATATCCACATTGATGAACTATTATGACTTATAATTATAATCCAAAAAACAATTTATCTATCCAAATCTAAAAAGTTTGGAACTATTTTTAATTTAAGATAAATAATAAACCCTCTTAAATTAATATTCTACTAGACATTTTAAATTTTAATTTGCTGTTTAGGATCAAAATGTTTTACAAAAAGCACTAAAAATATTCAATTTTAAAAGAAAAAATACTATAAGGAAGTAAACTGGTTCTCCTCATAAAAAGAAAGTTAATAGGATTTTTCTTTAATGGATAAATATACAAATAATATATCACTGTAAACAAATGTATCGTAGTAAAATTAATATATAATGTACAGTTTCAATATCAAGATTTGTAATAATAATAATAATACGTTTTTGAGATATTCATGTAATGCAATAATTAGAATATAGTTCATGTATTTTAATAACACTATTTGCTGTAAATTTCTTATTATATGTGATTTACAGTTTTCATATTAAAAAATGGCTGTGTCTAAGCTCCCTAAAAAATATGTCATTAATATCAAATATTAGTAGATATTATTTTACATAGAAATAAATGTTTAGATGTCACAAAAATGGAATTGAAGTTAAGTATAAGATTTATATCACTATACATTGTTGTTCTATGATAAAAATATAATATCTATACAATTATTATATAAGCTTCAACGTATTATTACAAGCTTCACTACCACTGTAAGTATATGAGTGGGTCAATATCACCGTACATTTATGGGTGTGTCAATATCACCTTAAGTGTATGGGTGGGCGGGTAGGTCACTACCACTGTACGTGTATGGGTGGGTGGGTCACTACCACTGTAAGTGTATGGGTGTGTCAATATCACCTTACGTGTATGGGTGGGCGGGTAGGTCACTACCACTGTAAGTGTATGGGTGGGTCAATATCACCGTACGTGTATGGGTGGGCGGGTAGGTCATTACCACCGTAAGTATATGAGTGGGTCAATATCATCGTACATTTATGGGTGTGTCAATATCACCTTACGTGTATGGGTGGGCGGGTAGGTCACTACCACTGTACGTGTATGGGTGGGCGGGTGGGTCACTACCACTGTAAGTGTATGGGTGGGTCAATATCACCGTACGTGTATTGGTGGGTGGGTGACCTTTCCATAGTCGTCAAAAAAGAAAACGGGCATTACGACTCATTGTTGAAGCTTCAACTTTTTGTCATATCAAAATACATGACAAAAAGAAAACTTATTAAAAGAATGCATAACAAAAGGGAATAAGTTAAAGTTGGTTGTTTAACGTTGTTGTAGCAATGCTGATAGATATTTCAAGTACAAAAGAAAAATGCATCAAATTAATTAGTATGTACTCAGCATTTGTTCAATATTTCCATTCTTTCATGTTCTTTAAATAAAAAAAATAAAAAAAAACTTATAATATTTTCATGTATTTCCCAAAGGATTACATTATTTTTGTAAAATATAACAATGGTTTTAGTTTACATATGTATAAAAATGATGACTTTTGCAATGTAACAGCAAATTGAAATTAATTAATCTGTATATCAACTATAATTTTACGACGTACGAGTAATCGCATTATTTCATTAATCCAGAAATTTCAAAATTAATTAGAATATTTGGTTTGGAATTTGACAAAGGTTGTTCTTGTTTAATTATTGAATTTAGATGCATACACAAACAATTTTATACGAACAAATAAATTAAAAATATAAATTACTTTTAGGGGGGTTTTGAAATTTTTTTAACGATTAGATCGTTTTATTTTCAGGAAGTTCATAGTCTATCCTGTGTTGAATTACAGACAGTTAATGTTCAGCTTGACAAAGAGGACAATAAATTGAGCCCAAAACACCCCAGTTGTATGAGACTATAGGCCATGGCTTACATACATTTGTTTATGTACAATGGACCCACCCAGTGTCCAAAATGTTATTGTTAGGTTTAGTTGTTTAATTTGTTGTTTTGAATAACTATGGTATACTGAGAGCTGAACAGCAATTCTTTCTACTCACAATTTCATATCATGGCAGTGTTTTATTTTAAAATATCATAATTTTCTTATTTCATAAATAATATATTATTGAAATATTACTTATTCCCTATATGTATATATTGTGATTATGTTCATATTGATTTTCGAAGTAATAGGCTACCTACCACTTTTTTTATGCCATATTTTAGCTTCTGCTCTGAAGCCAATTTTTTACCTTATACTTTATTTAAATGAAAATATTTTAATAAAATACTCCCCAACATAGAACCCGAAAAAGAAAATGGATTATATTTATTCACAAAATAAACAATGTCTTAACATATAAATTATATAGTTGATATCATCTTATGATAAATATTAAATAAACTGGCAAGTTAGTAAATTAAAATGTTACTAATAAAGTATAAAGAAAAAATATTATAATAAATAGTAAAACTTAAACTAAATCACATATACTACATACATTATAATAAAAAACTGTTCATTCACATTATTATGATATTATTTTAAAATTGTAATTTAATTATTGGGTGTAAAAGAGCGCTTAAATGTGAAATGTAGCCTTCCACTTTTTTATTTATAGCGAAACTGAAACAAAACTGATGTGTGCATGCCACGTAGATAAGTAAAGAAGTACAGATGAAACACTTATAGCAGAACTGAAAAAATAACTTATTTCGTCATGCCACGTAGCCAAGTAAGGGTATACAGATGAACATTTATAGTAGCACTGAAACATAACTTACGTCGTCATTCCACTTTACCATTTAAACATTTATTAAAGAATTTATAAATGATAACAACATATAACAAACAATCTTATTTTAACGATTATAACTGAAATCATTATTATTTATAACAATTTAGAGATTGTTAACATTTTCAAGTAAACTATATACTATCAAATCTTCTTCATGATATTTTAATATTGTCAACAGCAAAAGAGGTCATTTTTTAAAAATTCTTAACGATTTAAAAAAATTAACTTTTAGATGATAAAATTAACATTCAACGCCACAGATATGCGGGGTTGTGTGTAAGTAAATTACCTCGGTTCTTTCCTGCACAGGTACGCGAAACACGTAGAAACCGGGTTTAACAATAGACATAGCCCAGCTAGGGTTACGTGGATAAAAAAAAATAGCACTAATCTAACTTGCTGAATCTTTGTGCGAGTTAGATTAGTGTGACCCCCCCGCCCAATCCCTAACCCAACAATTATCCAAATAATTTCTTACTGGTGTATAAAGTGAATAGTCCACAGTGTTTATGGTCTTGGAGGGTGTTAGGATGATTATTATTTATTATTATATTATTATTTTTATATGAATAACATTATTATCTTTTACACGTTTGTGCTAAATATAATATTACATTATATTCCTACCACGAGCAATTTGGAAAAAATGGATACTGGAGACAAATATAAATAGTATATAGACGAAATAAAGTTAAAATAATGTAGTATTTATACCAATTCGAGAAGACTTCTCTAAATATTTTGGAAACAAATTATAAGGAATGTTGTAGGGTGAGTCTTTGTTCAATTATAAACTATGGTTATCACCAGCCAGGTTCATGAATCACTGTGTGTGTAGCAAGCACACTCCTATCTAGTGATAATCTTGTCAACTACATATCATACAACTGTAGAGCTATAAGGCATGTTGTAGGGTGAGTCTTTGTTCAAAGATAAACGATGGTTATCAACCAGCCAGGTTCATGAATCACTGTGTGTGTAGCAGCCACACTCCTATCTAGTGATAATCTTGTCAACTTATCCTTATGTTGTCAACATAAAGCCCTCAAATACAACTGTAGATTCAAAAGGAGTGCTGCTGAGTTAGCCTTTGTTCAATGATAAACTATGATGTCGCCAGACAGGTTCATGAATCACAGTGTGTGTAACGACCACTCTCCTATCTAGTAGTAATCTTGTCAACTACATAACATAAAGCCCTCAGATACAACTGTAGATTCAAAAGGAGTGCTGCTGAGTTAGCCTTTGTTCAATGATAAACTATGTTGTCGCCAGACAGGTTCATGAATCACAGTGTGTGTAACGACCACTCTCCTATCTAGTGGTAATCTTGTCAACTACATAACATAAAGCCCTCAGATACAACTGTAGATTCAAAAGGAGTGCTGCTGAGTTAGCCTTTGTTCAATGATGTAGTATTTATGTTGTCGCGACAACCTATGTTGTCGCCAGACAGGTTCATGAATCACAGTGTGTGTAACGACCACACTCTTATCTAGTAGTAATCTTGTCAACTACATAACATAAAGCCCTCAGATACAACTGTAGATTCAAAAGGAGTGCTGCTGAGTTAGCCTTTGTTCAATGATAAACTATGTTGTCGCCAGACAGGTTCATGAATCACAGTGTGTGTAACGACCACACTCTTATCTAGTAGTAATATTGTCAACTACATAACATAAAGCCCTCACATACAACTGTAGATTCAAAAGGAGTGCTGCTGTGTTTGTCTTTTGTTCAATGATAAACGATGTTTGTCGCCAGACAGGTTCATGAATCACAGTGTGTGTAACGACCACAATCTTATCTAGTAGTAATATTGTCAACTACATAACATTATGTCCTAGCATATAACCTATCCTTTCTGTGTTACCTCTTTAGGTGTAGATAGTATGGTGAAACTGATGGAAATAATGTGGCTATTATTTAATTATAAGGAATGTTCATTATCTAACAGTGTATACAACGACCAATTTTTTATAGGAAGGTAATATTATAAAATAGTCATACTTTTATTTTCACGGGATTATTAACTTATTTCTATGTATAAATTTAACTATAACCTTTTAGATTTTTATATACTTCCTTTTCTGAAATAAGCCTAAGTGTTTTTCCCAAATAAATATTTTTCGACATAATAATATTAATTTTTATTTAATTTATTTCAACAAACACGCGTTTATTTCGACGCATTGTTTTCACCATCAAAAGAGTTTTAAAATGACGGGAATCAGTCTTATGATCAGATACTTCCATCAAAATCACAAACGTTCTAATTTAATTAATAAAAATAACTGATTAAATCAAATATGTAATTAAATATAATTAGAGACAAAACATAGCAGGACGTTTAAGACGAACTTTCCTAGATTTATCGTTATAAACACGTTTTACAGTATGTATTTACAGTAGGTGCTAGTAGTTTTTTAAAATGTTATTTTAATTTTTCATAGCATACTTAAGAACTGGTTCAAACATAAATATATTTACGATATTTATCTTATCACATTATAATTTAATGGTCTGTTTTAAAAAACTTTTAAATACTGTAAAATTATTTTATTCACGAGTACACAGTAAATAAATATGCATATAAATTAAGGCTGTTAATGTAACACAACTACAATATGTTCGTAATTCTTATTCTAAAAATATACTTGTATGGTAAGAAACATTAACATTTCATATAATTAATAGGACACTATTAAAACATTTGAAAATGATTATTTATACAACTTTTATGAATTCAAGCATGTCTCATTTCCAGCATTATATATACCGAAACTGTCTTTTAACTTAAATATTTAATTTAAATTATTATGGTATCCCAGAAATTCATTTTTATTTGAAATATGTAAAATGAAAATAAAGCCACTGCCTTCATGTTTATCTTTTTATTTCGATAAACATAAACTTTGGATCGTTATCTTAAATAAAGATGCCATAAGTTGCTAAATATATAACATTTATGTAATTAATTTTTTATCTAAGAAAAACTAAAATTATCATTCCTATTTCTCATCAAATAATTGATTGTGTTTTAATTTTTGTTACTATAAGTCATTATTATAAAGTAATTTTATATACTCATAGCAACTCATTATCATTATAAAGATGATTTTAAAACATTTATGAATTCATAATAATCAATAAGTACTTAAATTCACACAGCATTTTAATGAAAAATCATAGAACTGTAATATTTGTGTTGTGTTCCATGATCCTTAAAAACTAGCTTGACTAATCTAATAATAGTACACCAATGATTGGTTTATGCAAAGAGAAACAGTCACCTTAAAATGCAAATCCCTTTCTTCGTAAGTAATTTTCTTAAACCATCCTTATAAAACCTCTCTAGCCTGACGAAATAATATCCTTCGAGGTGGAGTAGCATTTCATCTGGAAATGATATATTGTAGATTCAATTTCCTGTGCAGGTTTGAATACAATAGCCTAAAGGATTTATGTTACTGAGATATGTATTTTTATGTATTTAGTCTCTTTTGTATTTAGCAAAAGTATTTACAGTTTTTTAAGCCATATTCGTTTAAAGAAGGATATATTTTGAGAACACAGTTTATTATTTATGGGATTTATTATGAATGCACTTGAATACAGGTTTTGTAAAATTGATAATAATTAGATATCATTACATTGAAATGATCTAAATAAATAGATCCATAAAGGTGCCTGAATTAGAATGCAATTTGCCTAAACTCATGGTTTTATTTCAGAATAACTCATGTCAAATAGTAAATGAATGATTTTCAACTAATATAAAAATACGACGGAAACAATTATAAAATGAAATACAATTACAGTATTGATAACAATAGCTATAAAATCCTATTTTTGTTATTGCTGCTGCGGATAAATTCTCTGTTTCCTCAAAGGAGCTATATGAATAATTATTCAGGTTTTCAAGAGGCTACTAGAAAAGCATGCTCTAAATAGGAAAAGCTTTCTTCCCATTTCTAGCTAGTGTAATGGAAATAAGGTAGGAGCCCTTAACAGACACTGCTTTATAAAACCTCATGGGGAAACCTTAATTCTCTCGACTTGATATTTGTTATTTTTAACGTAATTAAGTTTGTAAATTATGCAATGCAACCATCCTGCTTACGTGTTCAGAGGAATTATAACAACGAGTGACATGATCACAATAGTTTTAAGTTTAAAATGAACAGAAAAATTTTTTTATTTGCTTTGATGAACACCGATTTTAATCAAAGTTGCAGATACATGATTCCACACCTTTGTAATTATTTTCTCATAAAATGCATTTTGGTTTTTAACTTCTCGTGATTAATAAAGTTAAATGACTTTGTTTAGCCAAGCATGTTTCCTCATCTTAGTTTTCTCTTTGCTTTTTAATCAGCCAAGTAACTGATTAAATTTACTAAGGCTGTATTTAAAAAATTTAAAATCGTCTTATTTAACCAGGTAAAGTTAGGGCTAAGGAGCCCTCTCTAACACTTAACCTGGGGACCAACGGCTTTACGTGACTTCAGAACCACGGGAGCGGCAGGGCAAAATCTATTAGTGGTCACATCGGGGATCGAACCCGGACCGGCTGCGTGGCAATCCAGCGCCTTAGCCTCTTAGCCTCTATGGCTGCTCCAAAATATTTATTGTGTTTTGGAGGTCGAACTTGATCTTTTGTAATAGTACGATAATTTAATGATTGTTTACCTTTTATTACATCTTTTCAATGTCTGGTAGTATTGAGATGGGCCTAAATGTACTAAAGCCTTTCGTTCTTAAGTAATATTTATATTGCAATTGAACTAAGCCTTCTTATTTTCCAACTCTGTGAAAAGGTTCCACTTCCTATGGATTCAAATATGAAATGTGAAATTGCTTCTAGACTCACTAACTAAATAATCTATTTTGATGCATTATCATTTGTAGAGGGTTTTATTTCATGACAGATGATGTCAAATAATAAATAGATAATTATTAACTACTCGTAATATTTAAACACAATAAAAACTATTTTAAATTGTAATACGGTTATTAATGACAATAAAATAAGCAAAAACAATTAAATAAAAATAAAACATACCATGTTTTACATATCATACGTGTTCATACTGTAACCTTGTGAAATTGTTACCTTCATCTTTGGTAACGTCTAAAAAGGTAAAATTACCCACAGCCCATTTAATCTGTAAAAGTGGATACATTTTGTGTCGATATTATCTGCTACTACTTCACTTCATTTTAATGAAACATTTATTAATATTTTCAACATTAAATTGTTTATTAGGCATATTATACTTTTTAACAACATTTCACTAATTGCGCAATATACTTTATGTTTTGCAGTCTTATCTCTCTAAAAAAGGTTTGATTTTTAGCTTTTTTACATACCTTGTAACTGGTTATTAAATACTTATTTTACACTTGATCAAAACATTTTACAATTCTGTTAATAAATTTAGTTGATTTACCTCAAAGCAATCAACTTTGGTCACATAAGCTACAATATCATTGATATTACACTTACAAAGTCACAATATGTTATCATTTTTGGTTCATTACTTTTATATTTTATATCACATGATGAAATTCATAAGGTGTTTGTATTCTTCTTCCTCGTTGATTCTCAACACTTTTTCTAAACTACCTTTCAGTTACGATATCAACTAATATAGTACTATGTCAGCTTTAGCTGTGATTGTATCTTTCACAAATTGTATTTCATTGGGTTATTACAATAACTCACTTTACTGCCTAAATAATTTATTATTAACGTGAAAATTACATAAATAATTTAAATATCAAGTTTAAAAAAATCCTTAGAGTTCTTAAAACTACTCTCTTACTTTTTGAAGACGAACGTACGAAATATACTGAAGTACTAGAAGTTATATTTAGTTTAAGTCCAGGTTTTCTTTCTTTTTGTTTTGATACTGAGTTCTTCATTTATATTCAGTCCATGTTCTCTCCCCCCCTCACAATTGGATTAAATTGCATTGAAGGAAAAGTTGATAATCAGGAGAATAGCAAACGGCATATTTCGTGCCTAGATTTCAGGCGATTTAAGTCAAGTTAATTAATAATTTGATTTGTTTTTGTTTGAAAACATATAATGCCTTTCAATTAATAAATAATTACACAATTTATATTATTTGATTGTTATATTTATTATTTTTCTTTTACAAATTTATTAATAAGCCTTGGAACACTACATGATATAGATAAAATAACATGACAAAGTGGTTAATTACTAGAAAGGTAGGCAAGATGTGTCATGCATATGAGTGGACTGATATTAATTAATTTGAGGAACGTATTATTTATTTTGCTCAAAGAGTGAGTGTACAACAATTGTTTAGTAACTTAATATGTGATTATATTACACTTATAATTTTAACTATACATGATTTGTTTCCTAAATAACTTGTTCAGCCGAATGATGCTGCTAGGATGACATAAACGAAAAAAAAAACAGTGCATATCGTTTAAGTAAACATGAAAAACCTAGACACAAAAACCACAAACTTTTAGTTTTTGTTCCTGAATGTCTTATTAAAAAAGATTTAACAATACCTCTTATTGTAAATCGAGACATACACATGACAATTTAAATTAGTGGAAATTTACGAAACTAATGTGAACGCTCCTTAACCCTAGATCGGGAGCATCAGGTTAAGGACCTCACCAACCAACTCACGATGTGTGCTCCCTACTGCTAGGTCTTTGTTTTGGCGCTGCGCAAGCTTTTTTTGCAAAAAACCATAAAAAATACTAAATATGCTACAAATGTAAATTTTATCATATCGTTTTTATTATCAAGAACTTTACTTTCACATACTACCATCACACGTATTACAAAAAACGAATTAGTAAATAATTAATGTCATGAAAAGATTTGTTTAAATTTTGTACGTAAATTATAACTTATAACACTTTTTAGGAGCACTTAACATTTTTAAAAATAATTCCAAGATAGCCATATTTTTTATTATTTAGTGAACTATAGTAATATGTTGTTACATTTTAGATAAACTAGTAGGTGTTGTTTTTGAAGTGTTTGTTTTCATAAAACGCAAAAATGAACAAAATTTGCAAATATACAGTATTATCACATGTAACATATGTAATTACAAGTATGAAATAAATTAACAGTCTTAAAAATAAAAATAAAAATAAAATTATAAAATTCCACTTACACCCTCACACACGCTCTCTTCAACTGGACTACATGCTCATTCACACATTTATTAACTTAGTAGCAAATCATAAAAATTAAAAAAACAACCCTTACAAACCACATTCATACATATCCTCCAGATGTTTGCCAAACACCACCGGCCATCATTGGACCCGCGGGAGAAAGGCTTTTACCTCCGCCCTGAAGCAATGATAATTATCAATGTTCCTCATACCATCTGGAAGGGAATTCCAC
Source organism: Stictocephala bisonia (assembly GCA_035578905.1). NCBI lineage: Eukaryota > Metazoa > Arthropoda > Insecta > Hemiptera > Membracidae > Stictocephala > Stictocephala bisonia. The sequence continues at coordinate 349,068 of JAQJVL010000077.1, read as the reverse complement.
AGACGGCAAGAATTTACGGTAAACGATTTATTAAATATTGAAGTTCTATGAGTAGGGATATAAAGAAGCGAATCACCCTTGCGTGTTTCCCGGGCACTAACATGAGACAAAAACTTGAAGTTATCATAAAGGTATTTAGGAGACTTCGTGTGCAATACCTTACGTAAGAAAGAAATGGTGTGAAATTCATACAGCCCCTTACTTATTTACTATAAATTCAATACTATAAATAATGGGAATGGTGTATACTTTTTTTATTTTGGCCGTGTTTTACTGAACCGGTCAATTCCTACGTACCTAGTGCATTGTTAAATTGCTATTATATATGGTGATGGTATGATCACATTTTTTTTATTTGGCATATGTGTTTTACAATGTTTTTACCATATGAACATACCCAGTGTAATGTCGAATTGCTATCATAAATAGGATTGGTATAACAACTTTTGTTACACGGCACATGTGTTTTAAAATGCTTTTACTTCCCAGTGTAATACAGTACTATTATATTATGATAGTACTACTTATGTAATATAATTTATATTATGATAGTACTTATTATGATGCACCATGATTAAAAATCCATATTTACAGTGCATAGTAAAATTGCCATCATAAATGGGAATGGTGTGACGCTTTCTGTTATTTGGCAAGTGTGTTTTATAATGCCATTCCATTCCGACGAACACAGTGCATAGTGCATAGTCAAATTGCCATCATAAATGGGAATGGTGTGACGCTTTCTGTTATTTGGCAAGTGTTTTATAATGCCATTCCATTCCGACGAACACAGTGCATAGTCAAATTGCCATCATAAATGGGAATGGTGTGACGCTTTCTGTTATTTGGCAAGTGTGTTTTATAATGCCATTCCATTCTGACGAACACAGTGCATAGTCAAATTGCCATCATAAATGGGAATGGTGTGACGCTTTCTGTTATTTGGCAAGTGTTTTATAATGCCATTCCATTCTGACGAACACAGTGCATAGTCAAATTGCCATCATAAATGGGAATGGTGTGACGCTTTCTGTTATTTGGCAAGTGTGTTTTATAATGCCATTCCATTCCGACGAACACAGTGCATAGTCAAATTGCCATCATAAATGGGAATGGTGTGACGCTTTCTGTTATTTTGCAAGTGTGTTTTATAATGCCGTTCCATTCTGACGAACACAGTGCATAGTGCATAGTCAAATTGCCATCATAAATGGGAACGTTGTAACGCTTTCTGTTATTTGGCAAGTGTGTTTTATAATGCCGTTCCATTCTGACGAACACAGTGCATAGTGCATAGTCAAATTGCCATCATAAATGGGAACGTTGTGACGCTTTCTGCTATTTGGCAAGTGTGTTTTATAATGCCGTTCCATTCTGACGAACACAGTGTATTGCCAAATTGTATAAGCGTCCATTATGTTGATGAATGGGTTTTGGCCCGTGGAGGTCTACCGTTTATCACCTCAATAGCGAGGGAAATACATTTGTCACCTGAGACCCAACAAAAATGTACAATAATGTTATATATTATTTTATTTTTATCCAAAGTTTTTAAGTATCGTGTCTATATCAATATTTTCTATAAGTAATTTGTCTCTGTTTATAGCATCTTATTAAAATCCACCTGTATATGCCACTAAGTGATATACATAATTTTAAACTGACTATTACTTGATTATCCATTTAACAATCCCTAAATTATGTTAATGATAAAGGGAGTCACGTACCTCCTATCTCACCCATGTTAAATTGAGCTTATTTGATGTACCTTTACTTAGGAACTACTTTACATAGATGGATGCATGTATAATATTTTATATAACAAAAACATAATAAAGTTTATTTTATACAATAAAACATTTGACCAATTGTTATAAACAACTCAGTATGCCAATAATGCTTTTCTAAACAACTAGTAAAAGTTTGAAAGGTCTAGTTTGGAAAATAACCTAGAAAATGTACCTAACGTGTCAAAAAAGTTACGTTTCGGAAATCTAAGATTTTGTGAGGGAATGCCTTTTTTCAGGAGAGCCCTGCTGAAAACAACAAACATAACCAAACTGCTGAATCAAAAACCAAATTGACAGGAAGTTTTCCTGCAACAGTAGATGTACCTGGAAGTGCTGCCAACTACTAAACATAAATATAAAACCACATATATTGATTTTAAAACTATTTTACTATATAAAAACCAGTTGAGGTTTTAGAAATTGGCAAAATGTGTCAATACACTTGATTTTTCAAATAATTAAAATAAATGTTACACTTACTGTAAGAAGACACATTATGTATAATTTTAACCGGAATTAAACAGAGAATAATAAAATAACAGAACATAAAAATTGACAATTTTAAAATATTGTAGGTATAACAAAAACCCCCTAATAACAAAAAAATCAGTAAATTGATTTAAAGAATTTTTAGCTTGACAGTGTAGAATTTGTTTAATTCAGTTCATTTTGGCTATGCCATTATTAATAATCAAGAAAAATCAATTTAAACCACCAACTAAAATTCATGATTTCTAGTTCATGTTACCTTTGTGATATCACTTACTGTCTGATGTACGAAACTTCACACATATTGAATCATTGTTACGTAATATGGGCAACGCTTTATATTTGCGTATTAAAATAATTCAAGTTATTCAAATCTTAAGGGTTTGCATATTTACATAATTAATATGACGTAGACTATAACGTCATACTACAACAATAAATTAACTAAATCATATTTTAAATACGGTTTAATTGGCTTTGTTTCAACGATCAGCAGTTTTTTATTTAGTTATTAGAATAAGGAAGCAATAAATGTTATAGTCAGTAAATTCTTGTAACTATAAACTGTGGATTATTTCCGGACATTTTGATACTAATCAATATTGCAGACTATGGGAGGATGAGTGGGTCAATACCACCGTAAGTCTATTGAAGGTTAGGTGGGCCAATATTGTTGTGTATAGAGGTGGAGTGAAAGGTGTTTATACCACCGTACGTGTTTGGGTGGGTGGGTAAAAGTTTCTTTTTTAAATTATAGAACAATAAAGTATAAATTACATACATTTCTTTTTTCAGTTTATCACTGATCAAACATAAATGTAAGTTAAAATTTATATACTCTAAAATTGAAGATAAATGTTTCCAAAACAATCTTATTAGACACTATTTAAAAAGATTAACTGTTCCAAATATACAAAATTATAAATTTACTCTTATAATCTTAAGAGGAGGTATCCTTAATTAGAATAATGGGTTTTGTTACTCACCTGATAGTAAAAGAAGATGAGAGATTTTTTCCAATTATGTTTTCCAGTGTCTAACAGCCAAAGAATATCATTAATCAAGCTCCTGAACCCCGTTATATTACACCCACCAATATTAATGGCTGCAAGCAAGAGGAATTAATTGCATGTGTGTTTTTACAAGAACACTACCTGTGTTGTATTGCATATCCTTTATTATGAAATAATGACTGCACCAATTTCCGATCATATGGAGTTCCCCAAGGTTCAATTATAGGCTTACTACCTTTTTATCTTTCTCAACTATCGGGAGTTAAATTGAAGTAGATTATTGTTTGAAATAACATCACAATATTTTGTAGGGTATATTTTTAACATTTTTCATTCTCTTCAACAGCCCCTATGATATAGATAAGTGATGTAAGGCATATGCTTTAGAGTCATTTAGTTAAATATATGCGTGAATAACTGAAGTTACGCTAATGACTATCAAATTAGTGATTCTAGTTGGAAGATCATAGAGATATTTTGTTTACCTTTTATTAACCCTACCTATCTACATCAAGGTTGGAGGCAGTTTACTTCATAGATCTTCATAAACTATTGAAGATATGCGATATAAGTTGAAAGATCCTTCGCACCTGGCACAACAATATGGAATACAATATTGATAGCCCTACCAGCAGACAACATTTATTTTTGCCACCTTTTAAATTCACGCCTTTTTTAGTGATTATATATAAATCACAAATTTGGTTCAAAATATGGAATGTTCCTTTTATAACCTATATAGTTTAGTCACCTCAATGAACAGCGCAGGATACAAGAACGCTTATTTAGAATGCTGATCACAATTTGGCTATACTTTTCTTGACACACCTGTTGCGTTTTTTAGAATCTTATGGTCACCTCCAACTAGTGCGTCAGAGACGCAAATTTTCCAAAATTTTGGCAGTCTTAAAACTGGTCAGTGACTCTCTCGAATGACCAAATTTTTTTAAGTGTAATCTTATTCTTCTCTTGGATAACAGTGACAGCTGTTTAGTGGATAATCTTCCAAAGGATTACGGGTTTCATCAGCCTGAGTACGATGTGAACACCTACATGAGGATAGGTTGGGTTATGTGTCAGTGTCTTAATACTTATGTAGATGTTTTCTATTTAACTATGACAAACTTCAGCAATATAAAGAGAAAGCAATAGATAAAGAGAGTTACAGAATCATATATATATATTACATGGTAAATCACGTCATAATTCATTTATAGTACATACTTTCATATTATCTTACTTGTTTTATGTATTGTTTTTTTTATAAGACTACTTATTTCATAACGCCATCTTTATCCAGTCATCTGCTTCTACCTAACAACAGGACTTCTTTATCTTTCTAATAATAATTTATACCTTAATCATGTATATCTCACTATTTTATTTTTTTGCTATAGTTTTTATCTAAATGTTCTCTTGAATTTTCTATCTTTATGTATTATTTTTTAGTAAAAAAAATGTGTTTTAATACTATTCTAGAGTCTTTATTATGCCATTAATTTCCTTTGTTTATAAATATTAATCTTTTCTGTATTCCTGAATTGTACTTACAATTGTAAAGTTGTCTTGTATTTTAATTGCACAGTTGGTAATAGTTAAAAAATAATTACCAAATATATTCATACTATTTATAACCGATCAAAATCAAATAAAGAGGTTAATATTGGTGGTATTAGTCCTTATACAATTATTATTCAAAACTGGTTGTAGGTTAAATTCCTGAAATATTATTTGAATGCAGAGGAACCTAAATTATACATTTAATATTTAACTTGCTCTTGGATTAAAAGTTAAATTATTTACGGAGAGCAAATTGTTGGCTAAGATATTAAATATGAAATTTGTTTAGAGTAATGTTGCCTCTCCACTAGGTCGTGGCTTTTGAAGGTACGGTGTTGACCGATAGTTGGGACAGAATATGATAGGTTAGGCTAGGTCATCGGGTTGTCGGTATGGGCAAACTGTTGGCTTTGTAGTCTATAGTTTGATCACGGTAAGAAGGAGCTATAGGACAATATCCTTACTGTCCCTTTCAGTTTGTTACAATAAGGAATATATTTCCATTTATCTAAGTCTAGGTACTTTTTGTGTTTTTTTTTAATTTTTAGTAATGCCACTTGCTTGTTTTAAGGCAAGTCAATGTTCCACTATTTTTTACCTATTGCTCATAACATCTTTTATTTGTAAGTTAAATCATATTAAAATTATGTATAGTTCCTCTTTTTATTATATTTGTAATTGGGGAATTTTGACTTTCCTAACGAGTACTTGTACTCAGCAAAGCCATGGAGTAAAAAGTTAAAAAAAATTTTATTTAATTATATAAATTCTTAGTCATTCTTATATCATTCAAGTACTAAACTGTTTGCGATTGATTTTTACAACTATTGTTAATAATTGAAGACCATAGAGTCATATTTTATATTTAAAAACATGTACATAATGGTAAAACATATTCTATGAATATTTGTATATTAATATAAATATAAACAATAACATTTTCAATTTGCTTCAGCAAACTGCCGCAAGTACCTAGCAGGGCCATGATGTCGTAACAAATCTTTTAATTAAATTTTATTTAATTCTATCTATACTTTGTCATCCTTGTATCAATTAAGATCTAAACCGTTTTACGTTAAAATTTTAAAACTGTTATTATTTATTAAAAATCATTGAATCATAATTTATATTAAAATTGACAAACCTAATTGTAAAACATATTCTAATAATACCTATATATTATTATAATTACAACAAATATTATTTTAATTTTGCTATAGTATAATATCATTTGTTGTTATAAGGACTAAATTTACAATGACACTAATATTATTAAAACAATGCTTCACTATATTACAAAATATCAGTAAATATGACCCATATTTCCCAAAACTTGTAATATATTAAAATGTATGTTCATATATTACATCAACTATGGGTGATGTATATTATTCAAATTTATGCGTAAATTTTAACTATAAAACTCAATTGCCTTCATATGTGTTGTATAATCAGTTATTTCAAACACTTATGTCAAGAGAATCGCTCAAAACATACTAAGATTCGTCAAACGTAAAGTCATAACGTAGGCGTACATGTACTAAACAATGTACAAACTACTGTAAAATCTATCATATTTTATCTTATTTTTACCAGAAATCTATTTCAAAATACATTTTGGGAAAACTACTGATAACAAATTAAAATAAAACATTTATTTTGACACAGTGTGATATTTTCATATCAAAAAGGTTGAGTGTGTTTCAGACATGCTCAACAGTCATTGTTTATTCATGTTGCATTGGACACATTGTTGATAAATGGTTTGGGGTGATGGCATCTACCATTGTTTGTACATTTGTCTAGCTTTGTTGATACATGTTTATTGTTGTGTTATACTATGTAAAAAAAGTGATCCTTGAGGCTAGCAATTAATTGTTTGGATAAATGATTTGAATTACGCTTCTCGCTATTGTGTTATGTGAATTCACAAGAGTAATATATAATACTCTTTAATGGAATTTAAAACAATGTCAGTGGAAATATAAAGGATCAATTTATTTTCTACATTATTATTAAAAAAAATTAAACCCACTCTTACATATCAAAAACATTAAAATTTCATAAACTAGGGAAAAACTATGGTTTGTAGTAAACTATTATACATGGTTAGTATATTTAGTATTTAAAGTTAAAATTCAGTTAGATCTTAGTGTTAGCACTAGTATTAACTAACTGCTTATAAGTATAAAATTACACGTAATATCAACTGATATATTTAATAAATATAAAAATTGTTTTTACAAGGATTGTTAGAAAGTTTTTTGTTATGAGATAACATTTTTAAGCTTATATCTGATATTAAATAATTTAGATTTACTATCCTAAATAAACAAATTGACCTACCTATATTGTACTCATAAAATTTGTACTCAACTTTTTCTACTCCTTTGAAACACAACAGGTTTGAGGTTAAATTTGATTGAAATACTTTATAATAGTATTATGTATATAAAATATATATTCTAATATAATGCTGTAATTATACTGCAGTTTTCTATTGTAATTTACACCAGAAAAGCCTATTAGACTAAATAATACTAGAATTGAATAGAAATAAATAAATAATAAATACTAGAAAATAATGTTAAAATGATGTTTACTACATAGTAAGAACGTTAAGAAAACAATAAAAAGTGTAAAAAATGATAAAACAACAAACAATAAACAATCAAACAGTAAACAATAAAAAAAGTATAAATTGGCGTTAACCAAAATTATAGTAACGAATATAAAACAATTATAAAACACTTAATTACTTAGTAGAGGTTTACTTTGTCCTGTTGTGAATTAATATATTATGACATTGTTTGACGAACTAAAATAAATAAATTAGTATAAAATAAATTTTGTTAATTAAATAATTCAGTAGCCTAGTTAATATGAAGTTCTCAACTCAAAGCCTCAAAAACATAAAATGGAAAACAACTGTAGGTAAACGACCAATATTACTTGTTAAAAGGTTTAAACCTTGATAAACGTATATGTCCCGTGGTAAAAAGTACCATAAAGTTTAAAAGTTAATAATAAAATTATTTAAGTCTAATTAACTCAGTAAAATTTATAACGGTTTCAAAACTTGGTACAATAATCATGGTATTCTAGAAGCCTATAATATGTTTATCAATATAACAATGAACATATAAACATTTTGGACATTTATTCAGTATTATATTATCCATAGAAATGTCAGGTGAAGTAAAAAATACATGTAATGTTTACTCTTTCGAGTTGTGTGGTCGACGGACCCAAATTGAATAGCTGTCACACTAACAATGATAAATGACCCAACCTTCCAACAATGTATCTTCCATTCGAAATCGGATCTGAGAGCAAATATCTGGAATCTAGAATTAATCTAATAAAAAAATCAGTTATAACGAATCTTCACGTGTATACTCATTACTATTTTATATATATATATATATCATGCATGTATGATTTATCACATTTGCAGTTACAATTTTACACAATATATGAATAATGATTGAAGAATTGATTTTCCTCCATAAAAATTAATATAATAGTACTTAAAACACTATGAAAACTTTACGATCATAATTTACAAGTATTCATGTTCAGATTTTTTCAGTGAAAAATAAAACAGGAGGAACAAAATAAAATATTGAGTGCAACAAAAATGGAATCCACCGCTTTTGTGGTGTTGGCAACAAACAACTTTAAATAAAGCTTTGCAAGTAAAATAATAAATATTATATTTTTAAATGTGGAAAATGTAGCTTCCACTACAGTACTCAAAAATGTATGTAATACATGAATAAGAAAGAAATCAAACTATGAGAAAATACTATGAAGGAAGCACACATCTTCTGCTTGAAGTAAACAATTCTTAAGGTTAAATATAAACGATTTTTAAATGATCCATTTTCTTTCAAATTATTCAGACAGTTTATTATATAAATGTGACCCTAAAAACAATGAGTGTTAAAAACATTTGTACTAACTTTTGGACTTTGGAAAAAACTTATTACTTAAATGAATTGTTTTATAAAAAAAATGTCGTGTTCCAGTGTTTCCACTCACTAAATAAATAAATAAGAAATGTCAGCTTCTTATCTATTTATTTAGTGAGCTCACTTTTCCAGGTCAAGATGTGAAACTTGAGATATAACTCAGCTCTCCACTTAATTCAACTTTACAGAAGCTGAGAATGGCTTTGTATCACTCTTTGCCAGGAATTGTGCTGACTATTTTGCCAGAAATACTATACCTTTAAAACGTCTTAGTAAATAAGAATGCAGTTAAATTTCATCTTTTAACATATTACATATTATATTACATTGCCGGCATGGTGGCTCAGTGGCTAAGGCTTCGGACTGCGGAGGGCAAGGTCCAAGGTTCGAATCCCCACTGAGCCAACGGTCGGTACTTCACTCGTTGAATAAAGTAGACGCACAGGCCTGTAGGCCCATGTCAACTGGCGAGTGAAGTTTTAAAAAAAAAAAAAAAAAAAAAAAAAAAAAAAAACATAACGACAACTTTAAACATATACTTTATACACGTTACATAGTTAATTTACTGAAATCACTCATGGTGTTAAAGTTTCTTCATGGTTCATGTTAGCTTTCATCAATGGTATTCACTCTATACATTGAATATCGGCCCATCATGTAACATCTTAACATTGTAGGTTAGCTCCGATAACATTAATGCTCCCTTTGTATCTCAAATTACAATAGTGTCACACGTCAAGGTAATGTCCAAAATATCGGCCCATCATGTAACATCTTAACATTGTAGGTTAGCTCCGATAACATTAATACTCCCTTTGTATCTCAAATTACAATAGTGTCACACGTCAAGGTAATGTCCAAAATATCGGCCCATCATGTAACATCTTAACATTGTAGGTTAGCTCCGATAACATTAATGCTCCCTTTGTATCTCAAATTACAATAGTGTCACACGTCAAGGTAATGTCCAAAATATCGGCCCATCATGTAACATCTTAACATTGTAGGTTAGCTCCGATAACATTAATGCTCCCTTTGTATCTCAAATTACAATAGTGTCACACGTCAAGGTAATGTCCAAAATATCGGCCCATCATGTAACATCTTAACATTGTAGGTTAGCTCCGATAACATTAATGCTCCCTTTGTATCTCAAATTACAATAGTGTCACACGTCAAGGTAATGTCCAAAATATCAGCCCATCATGTAACATCTTAACATTGTAGGTTAGCTCCGATAACATTAATGCTCCCTTTGTATCTCAAATTACAATAGTGTCACACGTCAAGGTAATGTCCAAAATATCGGCCCATCATGTAACATCTTAACATTGTAGGTTAGCTCCGATAACATTAATACTCCCTTTGTATCTCAAATTACAATAGTGTCACACGTCAAGGTAATGTCCAAAATGGGTGTTAGCAGTACTGAAGGGGGTGTTAATCAATTGTAATGCGCCTTTCAATGTAATAAACCATCCGTGTAATGTCACACATCAGGACATTAATTAACGGCCAGAATGGAACTCCCTGGAGGATAGTGTAGCCATGTTTGACACCATGCAACCATTAGACATAATTGATTTATTTCAATAATAATAATAATAATGCAACATAACAGGTTAACATACCTAATTACAATGTGCATTAATAAATTAAACTAAAAAATTAAATGCAGCTCTAATAACCATGGAGAGAACCCGAAACTAACATGCATTAAGAGTCCATAATTCAACAGCAAAAAAAAGTAACGTACAAAAATTATATAATACAAATTAAACAATCGTCTAAAAGAATACAGCCTATACAGTCTAAGCCTATACAGAACTAACAAAATTACAACAGTCCTTTACTAATAAACAAGTTTTTTGAATCCACAGAAAACAAATGCAATGTTATGCTCAACTAAATAAAATAGAGAATTAACATTCCCTACCATAATGCTGGACTTGCAGGAGGTCGAACATATTGATAGGTCAAACTTTTTGGGACTTTATATCGATAAAAATTTATCTTGGGACTATACATTGAGCACATTACAAATAAAATAAATTCGGGAGATTTTGCACTAAGAAGGATGCATTTATTGTGTAATGTGGACGCTCAAAAATCGATCTTTCATGCTCATATCCAGTCTCATATAGCTTATGGTCTCTGTATATATGGTGCAACATCATCTTCTAACCTTAATAAATTATTATCATTACAAAAAAAAAAAGGAATAACAGTAATATTAAAAAAGAAAAAGGATGAGTCTGTAAAACGTGATTTTTCTTCACCAGGAATTTTGACTGTTTACGCTCTTTACGCTCTACAGTGCATGATGTATGTGAAAGCAAAAGTCATGTCAGACTTTCAACCAAGTGAAGAAAGACACCCATACGAAACTAGGAAAAAACAAGACATACGTTTACCAAAGCATAGTTTAGAATTTTATAAGAAAAAAACATCTTATATGGGGGCAACATTTTTAAAACAAATACTGGTAAATTTAAAGTCCGAAAGTAATTTAAAATCTTTTAAAAAAAAGGTTCAACAAATCTTGATTAATAAGGCACCATATAGTATGGCAGATACCTGTACATGCTGGGAGTAAAGTGAACCTAAAGCTTGAGGGGTGCTTAGGACAAACGTAGACTTATTTGTGTATTTTCTTAGTTATAATTATTTAGACTATTTTATTGTAATTGATGAAAAATGTTACATATCAATTAATGTGACACTATTCATGTACAACATTTGTATATACGAAAAAAGATATTTGACTATGACTATGACGATGACTATGACTATGACGATACAAATTATAATAAATTTAAAAGAGTAATAACAGTGACTGAAATAACTAAGAACAATATTAACTAAACTGTAAATAACAATCATATAACAAAGTACAACAACAACAACAATAATATAACAAAGTGAATTAAATATAAAGTGAAAGGTAACAGTAAATAATAACAAGGGATAAACTATGCAAAATTAACTTAATCTGGTTCAATGAACATCTCCAACTCAATCGCTATAAAAACATAACAAAGCAACAAATAATGACAAAGAGAATAAAATATTAAAAATTATTACTAAAAGACAATAACTGTTCTAATTTCAGATAACATTACGAAATTCAGTTTGTGAATTGAAAAATATATCTACGTCATTATCAATTATTATATAGCCTCATCATTGTATTGAGCCCACCAAAGCTCCCCCCAAACAAGTGCGAGAGAAGTGGGGGGAGAATAGAAGCCGTCAACGTGAGCCGTTCCGGGGCATGATAAAGGTAACAAACTCGTCTAAGAATACAACGGACTCTTGTGTTGGTGTATCTGTAAATCAAAAGAGAAATATTTTTTTGAAAAGTGCCACCAACACTTTGAAATAGTATTCTACAGAAACCGTTCAATTACATGTTAATGATACTTAAGTATACATTTTCACCTATATCCAACGATCATAGTGCGAGTATCAAATTACCAATCATTGTCAAATTCAATTTAAAAAAACAACCAATTGCTCTTGAAATGTCGGGTCCAAATTGATAATACCTATCAAATACCTTCATACTTGGAAAATAAAAAATACATTCAGTGCTTATTTTAATATAGCTTCCATAATTTCAAATCAAATTGAGGTCATTTATAATAGTGCGAATATAAGTTGTATCATTTTATACATAAATAGATTTACCATCCAATGTTAAATTTTGAATCTCGAAATATCAGCTGTTTTTGTGGTCCATTGTGGAGTGCTGGTGTAGTCCCATGTAAGTGTAATGCAGTTGTAACCAGCTGTGATTGCGGGCCTCAATAACTAACTAAATTACAGGCACAAATATTCCTATTAGTTGGGATATCATTTGTAGGAGTATATAATCAAGGGTTGTATTCATACACTTATTGTGGACCCCTCGTACATAATTACTGCTACAAATATTCCTATTAGTTGGGATATCTATTGTAGGAGTATATAATCAAGGGTTGTATTCATACACTTATTGTGGACCACTCGTACATAATTACTGCTACAAATATTCCTATTAGTTGGGATATCTATTGTAGGAGTATATAATCAAGGGTTGTATTCATACACTTATTGTGGACCACTCGTACATAATTACTGCTACAAATATTCCTATTAGTTGGGATATCTATTGTAGGAGTATATAATCAAGGGTTGTATTCATACACTTATTGTGGACCACTCGTACATAATTACTGCTACAAATATTCCTATTAGTTGGGATATCTATTGTAGGAGTATATAATCAAGGGTTGCATTCATACACTTATTGTGGACCACTCGTACATAATTTAGGAATTAATTGTGCTCCAGGATGTATAAATTAAATTGCAGTCCTATTGCAGAATCGTCAAACTTACTCTACTGATGTTGTTTGCTTTTTAGCGTAGGTTAAAAACCAAACATTAGTTTATGTTTTGTTATATCAGGTTATATTAGCAGTAACAATAGGTTCTCTCCTTATAATATGATTTGTAAGCTCAAAAGAGCTAGTAAGATATTTGGTTGGTAGAATGCCAAATAACAACTCTATGACCTTTGGTCCCAGCTTACACTTTTTTTTAACGTCTAAGAATTTTTTTAATCAAATTAATTTATTTTCTGTTACATATAGTTAAGTTACATGGAGTATAACAATGCCTTTTTTATGGAAGTATACACGAATTGAGAAAGGAACGATAAGTGATAACACGAACAACCATGATATCCTATTTTTTATGCTTTTAGGCATAGAAAAAATACAAATATAATCGTCAGGATAAATTTATTTGTACGAACATTTCTGACCTTTTGGCTAACAGTACATTTAGATAGTTTCAGTTAAGTTTTGTTTAGGACTGAGGGCTGTTTTGGACAAAAAATATTTCAAATAATTGGTGTCGTTGATCAATGACTGGATTGGTGAAGTTAGTCAGCTATGAGCAACTCTACAAAAAAAGTCACAATAAGTTAGTCAGTGATGTGCAACTCCACAAAGAAGTCACAATACAATAAATATTAAATGCTAACTTTTAATAACTAGCCTATCTAATAATAATAGTAGTAATAATAATAGCAGCTTTACTGCACAACATTCTGTACAAAAGTCGAATATAGGACTGAAAAGTCCTATATTACAATTGACCCCACCTAAAACGTATTTTAAATTTATGGTCGGTAATGATTTATTACTGATTTGTATAGTTTTTATTTATAATTTATTTGGCTGGGTGGGTGAGTCACCACCACTGTACGTGTTTGGGTGGAAGGGTGGGTCGCCACCACTGTACATGTATAGGTGGGCGGGTGGGTCACGACCATTTTACGTGTATGGGTGGGCGTTGTAAGGAGAGGCCGATCTTCCTTTCAACCTTACTATGCCCATCAAACCATGGGTATAGTTTTCTACATAAATATTGATGCTAAACTTTAATTTTAGATATTGGTAGCTAACGTAACTCACCTCTTTAACATGTTATGTTGTAGGTGTATCATCACCACTGTAATCTGGGTGGGTGGGAGGGTCCAGTAAAGCAGGTCAATTTATGTATACAGGGTGGACAGAAGTTAGTGTTAAACAATTTTTCTGGTGAAACTACCACATATTAGTGACAATAAAATGGAAATATTATTATCTTCGCCCCAACCATGTTTAGTAAATAGAAATTTTTATTGTTTTTTTAATAAACATGTTTTGTTTTAGTAAAACTTAGTTTCCACCACTATTCATTAACATTTTTCCTTTTTGGTGTGTTTTTTTTTAAATCTACACAACATTTTACATAGGAATTCAAGGTAAAGAAATTTTATATTGTGAGTTTATTATAAACGAATTTGTGACAAAGTGAAAGTTTAGGCTTTTTTAAAAATAAGTCACAAGATATACAGGCCGAGGACTTCCTTAAAATAGTTACTGAAGAGAGGCCAATAACAGAAAAACTTACCCGTTTTTTAAGCTTTAAAATGATGTAATACAACTGTATTCTCATACTCGTCTTCTAATGGTTAATACAGAATCTATCCTGAAAAACAAGGTTAGCTTAAAATGCCAAGGGATCATTTAAGTAGTCAAAATAACATTATTTTTTTTTATTCACTACAGTACGTATGTTATTCACAAGATACACCTAACAATAATGAAAGAAGAAAAACACAGAAAATAATGTAATATACAGAGTATGCTCAAACTGTCTGCCTCCGTTTCTTATGTAAGCCCTTGCACGCTTTCTCATGGCCCTGACCGTCATATTCACAGTTAATTTGTCTCGCACCTTTTGGGCAGCTACCTGAATTCTGTTTCTCAGTTCTTCTTCTGAGTTCAAAGGGGCTGAATAAACTTCATTTTTCATCATCCCCCAAACCAAGAAATCCATAGGAGAGAGGTCAGGAGATCTGGCCGGCCAAGGTATGGTTCCAGCGCGACCTATCCACATAGGATAGTTTTCCGTCAGCCATTGTCGCACATCATGGGTGGAATGAGGGGAAGCACCGTCTTGCTGGAAAATGATGTTGTCCCTCTCGTTATAGTCCAGACCAAGTCCATCCAGAAGTGTAGGCTAGGTATGCTGTAAGAAATCTAAATAAGTTTGACCGTTTAAATTTTCTGGAAAAATGTGCGGGCCTATAAGTTGATATCCGATGACACCGGACATTTACGTTGACTTGGAAACGTCTTTGAAAAGAACTTTCTCTGGACACTCTTGGATTTTCTTCGGCCCAGTGATGCATGTTATGCGTGTTGAAAACGCCAGCCCTGGTAAAAGTAGACTCATCAGTGTACAGGATCTTTCTCAAAAAGTGATATTGCTCAATATCACTGTTGAGCAGCCAGCGACAGAACTGTACTCTTGGAGCATGATTATGTGGTTCTAATGATTGAACTTTTGTAAAATGATACGGATAAAAATTATTTTCATGTAAAATACTTAATATTGCCCTTGGAAACACCAACTTCGCCGGCAAGTTGTCGGCTGCTTGTTTCAGGATTTCGACGAACTAAATTTAGAACTCGATCATCCAAGCCTACATCTCGGAGAGCAGGACCTACCTCGTTTGGCTGCCTGTGAACACTTCCTCTCTCCAACAAACGCTGATGTAGCCTTGAAAAAACTTGAGTACTAGGCACTCTACGATCTGGATAACGTAATTGGTATTCTCTTTGAGCAGCCAGTGCATTTCCGTCACAAAAACCATACACGAAGTGCATCTCCGCATACTCTCGCGTTGAAAACTCCATGACAGCTTCTACTCTACTACAAAATTAACAGGAAACAGGCTACAACAGATAAGGCCTGCTGGAAGACAAATTAAAACCGGAACAACTTTGTTTCTATGCAGTTCTTCCCTTTTGAATGTGGGTATAAGAGAAAGTGGACTTTGGATGATCTGATAAGATTAGTATTTGTGTGGTATTTACTAAGCTATGGAAAGTAATTCACTGTTTGAATATGAAATTTCAACATTTATAGGCATTACCTTAAATTTAAACTGTATTTTGACTACTTCAACGATCCCTTGGTATTTTAAGCAAACCTTGTTATCAGGATAGATTCTGTGTTAACCCTTAGAAGACGAGTATGAGAGTACAGTTGTATTACATCATTTTAAAGCTTAAAAAACGGGTAAGTTTTTTCTGTTATTGGCCTCTCTTCAGTAACTATTTTAAGGAAGTCCTCGGCCTGTATATCTTGTGACTTATTTTTAAAAAGGCCTAAACTTTCACTTTGTCACAAATTCGTTTATAATAAACTCACAATAAAACATTTCTTTACATTGAATTCCTATGTAAAATGTTGTGTAGATTTCAAAAAACACGCCAAAAAGGAAAAAATGTTAATGAATAGTGGTGAAACTAAGTTTTACTAAAACAAAACATGTTTATTAAAAAAACAATAAAAATTTCTATTTACTAAACATGGTTGGGGTGAAGATAATAATATTTCCATTTTTTTGTCACTAATATGTGGTAGTTTCACCAGAAAAATTTTTTAACACTAACTTCTGTCCACCCTGTATTGGAAGTTTCTTAGTAAAGGTTATATAGTTCTTTAAAGGAAGATATTCCGTAGGAATTCTGGCCAAAATCAGTTCTCGGTTAATTTTAAGATAATGTCAAATGCAAACAGTAACATATATGTACAATAATTGAATGTTATTATTATTGTTTTCTGATGATCATAAGATATTTATTTCTCACGCAATTTTTTTATTTCAATTTTAAATGCGATTAAATATTAATCATTTGACTATTCAAGCACCATAAAATAACGTCTGCTGGATCGTTGTAAGAGATATATCCTCAAATTGACCGGTATTTTGATATTTACATCAGAAGTATTTATGTTTATTGTTATATTAAAAATTATTGTTAGCACAATTTTTAAATAGTTGGTCGAGTAATAATGTTCATTAAATATCTAATTTATGATTAATAAATCATATTTAGCAGTAAAAGTCAAATTAAATTAATTTTTGTTTATTTTTTAATTTTACTGAAATAACAGTATGAGTGAACGTCGCACAACACAAATATATTACAATATAAGAACAACATTCACAAATATAGCACAATACAAGTAAAAAATTCACATTTATACTACAGTGCAAGTGAATTTTGTACTTGAAATGTATATATTGGTGCATTTTGTGCTTGTATTGTGCTATATTTGTCCATGTTGTACTTGTACTGTAGTATATTTGTACAATTTTTACTTATACTACAGTATGATTGTGCATTTTGTACTTGTACAATTTAAGTTAATAATAAATCACGCATTGTTCCCATTACCAAATGAAAACAACAAAGTTCCGGGTCCAGTAATGATTTATAATTAAGAAACCGATGTAATATTTTAAGAAACCGATATTTAATAGTTTGATAGTTGGTTTTCACTGATTCTGGACGTTCCAAACACATCATCAAAATACATAATTAATTTTTGTATGGGTAGATATTTAATTACAAAATATCACAATCTTAATTTTTATTTTAAAATTGAAACAAAATACTTAGCTAACATAAACATTTTATAGCTTTAAAATGTTCTGTTTGTTGTTGTTTAACCAACTGTTCTTCTACATAGTTAATGACATGGTAAAGATTTGAGTATAAAAGTGGCCTAAATAAAGACTAGTTATAATAGAGGAAGACATGTATTCACTACCGACCTAATTTAAGTGTTCTCTTTTGAAGTTAACATAACAAAATAACGTTACTGAACTCAATGCAAAGTACACATGGATTTTCTAACAACAAAAATTCCAAGATAGCCTATGAACTTTACATAAAGCGGACATTTCCTGCAACTGGCTATATTGAAAGTTAAGAGGAGTCTTTTCAGGTCAAATAGGGTCTTATATAAACACATCCTCGAAAGGCCCAAGTGATAAGCCCTAACCTCGATCGTCTTTCTAAACCTTTCAGTAAGAGGTGGCTTTACTGAAAATTGAACATTTCTTGTTCTTTTTATAGTGCTCAATACATGCTATAAGAATTGGATCAAAATTCAAATAATTAACATAAAAGAACAAAAATACAAGGAGTTTATAGATAATTAAATGTTATGTATTTTAAGCCAATCTATTATTTATATTAATTCAAATATACTCGTATGTTACTGCCTCAAATATTTTTGTTGATTTTCGTCTACCAATGAATTTGAAGATAGTTTACGACTTTTCGGATCTTTTTAGTTAATTTAATATCACTGATTTTTTTTTTAGTTCACTACCACTTGATACATATTCTATTGCTCTAAATACTGTTCCCCAATTATTTTTACGTTCATTGTGATATTCCTTATCCACTAGGAATCTGATATCACTGGCCTTATCTTATCGCTTTCCAAGAGAATGCATTCGACGGTAAGTCAATCATTGGATTTACCAGTTTGTGATCAACTTTAGTAGCCACATAACCTGACCGTAATTGCGATAAAAAAGTAGTAGTAGTGAAATAACGGAAAAATTAGTGATAGTGAATTAATGGAAAAGGCCCAATTTATTTAAAACAATAAGAAAACTATTGTTAAATTTTGTAAAAACATAAATTAATAATTATAATTACCTCAATGATGTCAAACAAAAAGTAATAATAAAATGAATTCTTTAGTATTAAAACAAAAGATATGAAAACATATAGTATCCAATGGTTATATTCACATAAATATTACTTACTTCAATTTGATAAAAATAGTAAATTACTGGCATTCAATCGGAAAAATATGACACATTTGGAAACATTTAACAAAATCATTTTTCAGGAACCTTTAAAATAATATTTTTTAAAAGAGGCTCCTTTTTAATTACTAAAGATTTATGTCAGCCATATTTATTAAATGATAAGCGTATCATATTCATTTCCAGAGTCATCCACACACGTTATCGCAAGATAACAGTGTCAAGCAACGTAGTGCGTGGCTGTTCCTTGGAAAAGTGACCACTAGGCGATCCCGTCCTTGTACGCAGCCCACCTGCCTGGTCACTGGTGCTGGTTTGGACGTAACCTTTGAGTCATTGGTCACCAGGTTAATTGTTAGAGAGTGCTTCTTAGCCCTAACTTCGGCTGGTAAAATAAGACATCTGTTACTATTTTACCTCTATTTACGTTACTAATAGCAGTTTTACGTACTTATCTACTTGCATGATCTAACAAATGTAGGAATGGACAGTTTAAAAATGATTGCATTGTAATGGATGTATTTACTTAAAAATCCAATCACAATTATACTTTTATATAATTTTTCTGAAATGAAAATCATGTATATTCTTTACACGAGAAAAATTATTCCTACCCTTTAATTGTATAGGTCTTCTTATCATACTATTAATTACTTAAAGGAATTACGCCTAAATACTATCCTGTTAAGAGAAATCAGTTCTAAGTATCCAGCAAGCTTAGCTAAATTTACCAAACGCCGACATAAAGAAAGAAACAAAACATAAAATTCAATATAAACTAAATTTACGTGTAGAGATAAGGAGAAAAATCAAATAACTCAATAAGTGAGATAACATATTAGCAAAAGTAAACACTGGATTGGCCAAATTGAGTCAATTTCAAAGTATACTGTATATCTGTAAATAAGCCGAAACATAAGCTAAATGAAAGAAGTTGAATACCAACTAAATACATAAACTACCAAAATTAAAGGAATTACACCGCATCGTTAACTAGAGAAAAATCCTAGAAAAAGCAATATTGGAATTAGCCAAAACTGTAAAGGAAGCACCGACAGTTTCCTTACTGGGTTTCTAAGCAGCACACTAGGAAAGAAGGACGAAGTAAGTATAAAACATAGATAACAATTTTGAGGTACAATTGTGCTACTGAAATGGTGAAGGATTGTCACAATTTATAAAAATAAAAGAATGTTAACCAGAAAACCACATTAATTCATGTGTCAGTGGTATACGTTGTGTAGGGTGAGTAGATGAGCCTTTGGGGGTTAATATCCTTAAGGTAGGTGCCATTTGTAGACATCAGACAATAGAAGATTATAGATTACGATCATATTCCACTCTGTTTAATTTATATAATCACTATCCTATGTTATGTAGGATATATTATTATTTTAATGTACGAGATAAATAATAAAAATTATAACAATACATTTAGTCATATAAAATTTCAAATACTAAAATGTTTTGGAAATGCAAAATTCTAATTGAAAATTGGAAACATTATAACTATACAAACAATTTTCAAATATCACATAGTTAACACGCACAAATACAGTATAATATACCTAATCATGTGTTATTGTTAGAAATATTTATTAAACAATTTTGGGTGAATTGAATTGAACAAAATATTTAACTGGAAAAAGGTATGATTAATATTTTTTCTTAAAGTATTTAAAATGAAATGTATCAAATAATAAAAGTCTTCTTTATAGTTCCACTATAATATAATTTACAAAAGTAAGGTGTACTGATGCAATGAAATAAATAACTGAAACGGTTATTTTAACCGTGAAGAACTCAAACTCTTCTGTAATAAGGAAAGGAATCGCTTTGTCATTGTAAAAAGCTCTGTCACTTTGACATATTTCTGGTGAGACAATTCTGTAACCAATTTTTATCTTTGATTTATGAACGGTGTTCAAAGTACGATTTTTCATTGTTTTCACTTAATCCAAATGGTATTTTAATTAACTCTATATACTCACACACACACACACACACACACACACACACACACACACACACACACATAGAAGATAGATAGATAGAACTATTTTATTGCGTAGTTACATAATACATTGTATTGCAATCGTCAATTAAGCTGCTTGATTAAATATCTAAAATTTTGTCCATTCATGCTACATCGAAATAACAGACATACATACAATTGTAACATGCACTCCAATTCTCATTTATTCTAAATTTTCCCACTCTAGCTTCTCTGTCGGTCAGCCAATTATAAGGTCTCCCAACTATTTGCCATGAACTCGTCTGTACTGTAAAATGCTTTTGAAATCAATGCAGTTTTCAGACGAGCTTTAAATGCCTTGGGCATTGCGGCACTTTTAATCGAATTTGGTAACTTGTTGACAAACTGAACTCCTGCCTGTGAAGGCAATCGTTCGTAAGCTACCGTCCTGTGTCTGCCAGTACGGTAGTTTTCCCTACCTCTAGTGTTGTACGAGTGTATTTCGCTACCTCTTACGGGTTCGCATTTTGACATGAAAAACATTGATGTTTCCAAAATGTAGAGGCAGGGAAGCGTCAACAGTTTAAGATGTTTGAATGCTGGCCTGCACGACTCTCTCCATTGAGTTTTGCAATTATTCGGACCGCTTTTTTCTGCAAGGTGAACATTCTATAAAAGTGAGTGCTTGCACAACCATAAGACTACTCCGTAGGAAAGGTGTGGGTATATTATTCCATAATACGCCGCCGTCATTAGTACCTGAGTTGGGCAGTATTTGGACAGCTGTATCAAAACGTAAATTCCTGAAGACAGCTTTGAGCAGACATTGTCGACGTTCCATGTCAACCCTCGATCGAGGTGTATTCCAAGGAATTTAGTCGACAGCACTTTTAAGACCTCGGTTTCGTCTAACATGACAGTTGGACTCAGTGCTGTGTCCATTTGTCGTAGGCAGAATTTTATGAAAGTTGAATTTGTTGGATTAGTTTTAAGATTGAGCTCATTGAAATGTTGGATAGAATTATTTAGCTCAGTGAAAGTCATGATTTCCAGTTCATTCTTTGATTCCACGCTGAAACAGAGAGTCGTGTCATCTGCGTACTGGACGAGTTGTCCTTGTTGTAGCGATGAGCCAACATCATTAACATACAACAAAAAGAGCAAAGGACTGAGAATGGAACCTTGAGGGACACCATATCTCAGACACCCCTCTCTCGATTGCATGTCTGAAATTTTGACGAATTGTTTTCTATTACTGAGATACGACTTGATCCAACTAAGTGGTACTCCTCGTATCCCGTAGTGTTCTAGCTTGTGAAACAGGGTGTTATGATCAACACAGTCAAAGGCTTTTGATAAGTCAAGAAACACACTTAGTGTGTCTTTTTGACTTTCAACTCCCTGCAATATCTTGTCAATTAGACGCACCACTGCGTCTACTGTTGACTTCGCACTTTGAAACCCGAACTGGTTATTAGATAGTAAATCATGTCTCTCAAAAAATTTGACTATTCGAGCGAGAAACATCTTTTCAAAGACCTTGCTAAAAATAGGCAAAATTGAAATTGGGCGATAGTTTTGGTTGGAAAATGGGTCACCTTTTTTGAAAATGGGTATGACTTTGGCCGATTTTAGAGAGGAGGGGAAGGTTCCAGAGCAAAACGAGAGGTTAATCAAATGTTTAAGTGGCTTCAACAAATGCTTTGAGCATTGTTTTAAAAGCCATGTTGACACATGATATATGTCACTCGATTTTTTGAAGGAAAGTCTCTCATCACTCTGGCGATTTCTTCCTCTGTGACTGGAGTCAAAGCCATGGAGTTCACAGGTTTCCGCGCTATAGATGGTAACGGCTGAGTCTGACGTGGACTGAGTCCTTGGTCAGTACCAACCGAGGTAAAGAATTTGTTGAACTCTTCAGCGACTCTAGTTGAGTCACTAACTCGTTCATCTCCAATATTTATTTCAATTTGTTTGTCTGTGCGTACTTGTTTGTTATTTATTATGGCCCATGTAGTTTTGGTTATGTTTTTTGACGTGAGCAGTGCTTTTGTGGTGTCATATGCTTTGGCAGCTCTAATCACCTTTCTGTAAATTCTTTTGTAATTTCGAAAGAACTGTTTGAATTCTTCATTTATTGAGAGTTTCATAATTTTGGATTAAAATAGTAATTTTTCTCTCGAAATTAAGATGCCTTTGGTGACCCATGTGCATTTTTGTTTTCTTGGTTTAACTTGAGTTTTATTCAATGGACAGCTCACGTTCAGGTTAAAGTTGAAAATATCTTCGAAAGATTTAAATTGCAGTTCTTATGGATCCTTAAAATTTAGGAAGTTCCAAGTCTCTCGTGCAAGCAGAGAGTTTAGAAGTACAATGTTTGTGGGCCTCGTGTTTCTGGATGTTTTTTTGGTGATTGGATCCCGTAATGGTTCTTGACCATTGATTAAAGCCTGTTGACCATAATGGTCTGATATGGCCGTGTTGATCACGGACACCCTACAGTCAGTAATATTTGTGACAACGTTGTCAATAGCTGTCGCAGAGGTGCTGGTAACTCTCGTCGGCTTGTCTACCGACCAGAAAAGCCCGAAGGACCTCAGCAAATCAGCAAGTCGTTGTGTCATGGGGGAATTGACATCTAAAACGTCCATGTTAAAATCCCCCATAACCACAAACTGTTTGTCTCTTTTCGTCACATTATTCAGAAAAAGTTCAAATTTAGTAAAGAATTGTTCTTCATCTCCATTTGGGGACCTATACAGTCCAACAATTTGCTGACATAAACGCACACACACACACGCACGCACACTTATCATATAATACTTTATATTATGTCTCTAATTACCAACCGTTTTAGGGTCCATTAGAGTAGTGCTAATATAATCCTTTTAAATGTAATGCAGTTTAAACCAGTTGTATGGGCAGACAACAATAATCAACCAAATTACTGGCAAAAATATTCCTGACATGATAAATTTACTAGTAATTAATATAAGCAAGGGTTATATTTATATATTCCATAAAGCATACAAATAAAAAGAAGTCAATTTATTATTGTATTTGACTGAGTGGTAAACTACTGGAATTGATAAAACAAAGTGAACTACGTAGAATGAATTAATTAATTTATTTTCCACTGGCCTTGACTGGAGGAGTCAAGCAACATCGAGCGTGGTTGTCCCTTGGATCGGCGACCGTCTGAGCGATACCGTCGTTACAGGCAGTCTGCCTGCCCGGTCACTGGTAGTGGTTTGGAAGTCACCCTTAAGTCGTTGGTCCGCAGGTTAAGTGTTAGAGAGGGCTTCTTACCCCTGATTTCGCCTGTTAAAATAAGACCATCTTTAAGTTTTTTTTTAACTTTTAAGAAGAAAGAGACATGAACACGAACAGTAACAAGATTAAAAAGTGAAAGCCAGAACCAGAGGAGAATAACAAAATAAGAGATAACCCAAGTGGAAAGAGGAAAAAATATGGAATACAGTTATATGGCGAAAAAATAATGGGTGAACAAGAAAAACTCAAACAAAGCGTGATTCATATATGTATTGTTGCGTGATCCAACTGAGTCCATACGATAATAATAATAACAACAATGTAAATAATAATAATAAAATCTAGTTTTACGTATTTTTTAAGGTTGGTACAAAACATCAAAAACCTAATCTTAGAACGTACGCTTAAGCGGCTGGTGTCATAACTAGAATCTATATTTTCCGGTGACAACCACGTCATTGTGCTATGTACATTATTTATAAAGTAACCAGACAATGGCCCATACTGTGATGTGGCAACCACAGTCTCAGAGATACCACTGAGGATGCCACATCACAGTATGGGCGAAACGTCTGGTTACTTTGTAAATAATGTAGCATCTTGACGCGGTTGTCACCGGAAAATATAGATTTTAATCAAAAACATATTTTTAAATTTTAATCTTATTTTATTCTCAGTAATAATATTCTTATAATGTTAGTATGAAAAACAGTAATCTTAAAAAAAATAAGAAGTCAACACTTTGACACTAAAAGACATTGAAGTAAAACAAACACATCAGCTGATGCAATATTAAAGTTTAAATACAAACTTATCATTTTTTATTATATTTTCTAAACATAATTTTCTAAGTTTCCAGTAATTCATTTATAGAAAAATTTACCACTGCTGTGTTCAGTTATATATTTATATTAATATTTTCACAACATCTGATACGAATATAAAATGTTCGTATATTTTCAAACATAAATTCTTAAAGTTCCAGTAATTCGTTTATAAAATGTATTTACTATTTATGTGTGCAGCTTTCTGTATAGATTTTCATTTTCCTGAACATCAGATTCTAATATAAATTTTCGTTTCCTTATCATTTTAGACAATGGACTTTTATTCATGACAAGTTTTACACTTCACAACTCACAATTGTCAACATCACAATAAAAGCTATTATTAAAACTGTCAGTTCTTTACTTTATCCGTCTATCTTTATTTTTCACTACCGAATTCCTATACTGATCAGTGTAACCCTTTTTCTTATTGTATACTTAAGCCTTAAATTGCCTTACCTCACTTTTAATTCTAGCGTTTTTTATTTTTTATTTTTTTTCTTTGATTTCAAAATAATGCTAGTTATCTCATCCAGACCTTCAATACTAGATTTACGTTTTTGTTCACTCATTACAACAAATTCAGATTTTAATAATTGTTCCCATATCACCTTATTAATTAAGTAGGGAACTTAACTGGCAGCAGAATATTTCTTGAGCTATTTAAAAACTAACCAAATGCATGTATAAACTTACAGTACCCTAGACCCTAACTATAGACACTATTGATTTAGTCAGTAAATTTCGCAAATAATAATTAAAACACGGAGTACAACAATAATATTCGTTTATTATAGTACGATTTTTAATGTATAATAATTATTATAATAGTTCTTTTTAGTTTTGTTTGTATTGTTTTAACACAAACAATTACGATTTTATGATATGTACATTTATTATTTTTCTATTGCACGTGTTTTGATTTTATTGCTCTGATCTTTGCGTTTACTATACTTAAAATTATTTAGTCATATTTGTTCTGACCTTAAATGTGATCTTGAAAAGTAGCAAGGCTGTGTGCGTTTCATGTTCTACCAACTACAAGGATAATTGTTTCTTTAGATTGGAATGTGAGGGTCCACTAACCTTTCCATATTCACACCTATGCGGAAAAATTGCTTCCAGTTGTACAGGTAAGGGAGGTGAAACTTGCTAATGTTAGAAGTAGCGGTGCATTTTATTTGGCGAGTACCTTTTCTGACCAACTTTACCTTATAAAAAGCAATTCAACGTGCTTTAGTTCGCAAAATTTCTTCATATGCTGTTTGGATAAAATTTAATTTTACTATTCCAATCATATCGTAAATAAATTGAAGTTTTTTATTGGAAAAATATTTAAATTTAACATATTTGAAAATTCCATCCATTTTACTGTAAACTAGATGTTATTTGTGAGGCCCTTCACTTATGTAGGCAAATTCAGACATAACATTTTTAAAACAATAACTTCAATTCGTTAGTGTCTACTTTATAAGTGAAAGGCCTCACTGTAGAATGTTATTTATTTTACATAGTGTTAATTTTTAAACCTAACTACAGACCCAAAAACGTGTGATGATATTGAACAACCCACCTGATCTTAATTATCCTCCCACATACCATAAAACTTACAGTGGAGTCGTCCCACCCATACACGTATATTGGTAAAGGCCTTTTTACCTACTCACACACGTACATCGGTAAATACCACTATAAGCGTATGAATGGGTGGGTGGATCAAAACCACTATAGGTTTAATCATGTAAAGGTGGGTGGTTCATTAGCTCTTTACGTGTATGGGTGGGAGGTTTGGTTAATACCACTACACATGTAAGGGTGGACGGTTTGGTCAATACCACTACACATGTAAGGGTGGACGGTTTGGTCAATACCACTGACTTGTATGGATGGGTGGGTGGGTCATCTACATTGTACGTGTATGAATGGGTTGGTTGGTCAATATCACTGCACGTGTATGGATGGGTGGGTGGGTCCATTACTTTTTACGTGTACGAGTGAGGTCGTTGGTCAATACCAGTGTACATTTATGGATGGGTGGGTGGGCCAACTACATTGTATGTGTATGAGTGGGTTAGTTGGTCAATACCAGTGTACATTTATGGATGGACGATTGGGGTAGTTAAAAAAACTGTCTTTAATTTCAAACCTATTTAATTAATTTCAATTTTGTACGGAACCAATTCAATCAAATAACGACATGGAATGTTTTACAATTCATTTGGTCAAGGAATTCTTTTATTTATAGTATTTAGTGCATATTCAGTTAAAAGTATTCTTACTTAGAGCAGTACAATTATATATAAAATATTTAGTTTGTGTACGTTGGATTTTTAAGTGGAAATCTTGTTTTAATATGATGTTTATAAAACTTACAACCCTCTTACTTTTTGTGACATACTGCCTCTTAGAAATCACTTAACTTATTTAGTACTCTAAAACTTTAAGAAAGTTACATTTCAACTTGTCTGAGTTGGTTCATTACTATCTACTTGTATTATTATTTGCGAAAAATTACTAATCGACTTTGTAATTGAACATATACTAGATACTAGAAAGAATCAAAGTAATATCTTGTATAGAACAAACCTTTAACAATGGTAGTAGGTTTTCTTAAAAAAGTTAGCTTTGTTTAGTAACTAAAGCATTTCTTATATGTTAAGTTTATAAAATACTACACCTATAGCATCAGAAAAGAAGTCTGTAAAGCCGTTTTCTGTCAACGCAACTCCTCCCTTATTTCTTGATAAATTTTAATGGTTGAGGTGTCAATAAAGTTGCCTGTATTTGTAGGTGTGTAATAAGGTCCTAATTATTGTAAAATATCCTGAAGGGTACGGGAAGCCCCAAAAGTACGTTTTGTGGCCATAAAAATAACACGAAGAGATATTTAAATTAGCCAAAAAGTAACAACTGTTCAAATATGAATAATAATGTTAAGATAGTTTAACTGCTGTAGGAATGTAAGTAATGATTTTTATAATATTTAGAAGTTGGTAATCCTTTCTCATTGTTAGAGAGATAGCAAGTGTGATTATATGGCTGTGCATCACAAGCATTTATAGTTCCAATGGTAATTAAATGGGTTTATCTTATTTATTTAATTATTTATCAACTTTTATATAAAATAAATTAAGTAACAATTTTCGAAAAAGGCTAAGTAATAACATTGTGTGTTTATATTTAGACAGTAAAGTTGATATGTTAATAAATTTACATAGGTCAAAGGCCGATGTATCAGGTGCACAGCGTGTGATAGGGTTGGCACGCGAAGCTTGGAAGGGTGTCCCCTGGTAATCAAAAGAGTTTTTGACGTTAGGGTTTATTTGAGTTAGGAGTTAAAGGTGGTTTTTTTTATCTATACATTGATATAAATAAATATGTTCAGCAAAGAATAAATGTTATGTTTATTTTAAGACATTATTTTGCAAACGAAGTCTCGCTAAGTAATTATGACCAGTCAAGAATCAATTATGCTAGAAAATGGGCTACCAGTAACCACATAAATGTTTGACTTAAACCTAACTAAGTAAAAAGTTTATAATTTTATAGCTATGTTATTATTTAATTTCGTAGATAATTGTAATTAACATCGAAATAATATGAAAACTGTAAATATCTCATTAATGTACTTTCTCATCATATGTACGAGGTGTTTCTCCTTAGAAGCTGAGTAAAGCACCAACATAACCACTCAAAGCAATAACTGGAATCTCGTCTAGAGCAGAGTCGAACAACAAGACGGATTCGCTAAAGCAGGTGGCAGATACTTTGTCGGCAATTACCTGAAGCGATTCAAACTTCAGCAAACTTGTGCAAGCTGTCGTTCACACGTGTAAATTATTAGCATGATTAGAGATCAATAAGTCGACATTAATTTGACTTATCTCTTAAAGGCAAAACAATCCACTATACAAAATTAAAAAAAAAAACAATGGTGGTTACGTAGAAACAAAATATCAATACAGAACGCCAACATTTTAAAATGATTCTTTTCTTACAAATATACCACAAATTTACCGCAATATAGTCACTAACTCACATTTTTTGCTTAACTATGCTTTTGTTGCGTATTAAACTTTTAGTTCACATATATTTGTACCTATGATTGTAGTTAGGTCCCAGGCCAGGCAGGTGCAATATCATTTGTATATATTTATTGTAAAGAGGGGCCGGGGGTGGTTACGTGTACTCGTAGAGTGGGTAGTGCACGAAAAGGTAATGTAGCCTTTAACACTGCACATTTTAATAAGATTGTTATAATCCAAAAGAAAGCCTGTGACAGTTCTTAATACACAGTTTTTAGCAACATTTTCAATAGTTAACTAACTTAAACAGTATTTTACCGATACAAAAGTCATTATATACTTTACTTTTTAAACTATCATTGCCTTTTTCATAATCTAAACTACTCTTTTGTGATATTCAACATCTATGAGACCTTGGCACCTATTACTATAAAGATTCCACTACCTAATTTAGTAGAACTAAAACAAGTGCATTATTTCTTATCAGAGTTTAACTTAGCCCAAGAAAAAATTTTATAAACTCAAATAATAGACAAATAACAACACTTTCTCTAAAGCAAGTTATTTTTCATTTATTTAATAACCTACAAATTACAAGCATTTTACTGGTACCTCTAGCATAAGAATGCGTTTTTCTCTTTTAACTCTTTGAAATTTAAATTTTTAGTTAGTATGGATAGCTTCTTGAATTTTATCAAGAATTATTTGCTCTAAAACTGAATTCAGTTTTTACAATTCTACCACATTAAGTGGACCTCGTTAAAGTTTAGTTAAATAAAGATTAACAAAATTTAATAACTTATACATTATTTGAAACTTAACCCATTAACAACATTTCAAACGAAATTCCCGTTTTTACATTACTTTGTAGTTCAACGGGAAGACATAAATCTCGCTTTTGGTTTCAAAAGTATCCTGTCTTCCCTTCGCCATCAGTGTTGCTCGAAGAACATTCCTCTCACGTGAGTTAATGATATCTTACCTCTACTTTCATCATTAATTAAAATGATCTTTATTTGACCTTCATCACAACATTTGATCTTTCCAGTATAACTGACCATTTGACCTTCATCAGAACATTTGATTTCCTGTTTAACCAACATAGTTTCATAAATCTGGTTTTGTTTTTATTTAACTTCTATATAACGTAATTAAAAAATTGTAAGGATATATCTTGAATTGTGGGGATATTTAAACTTTGCTCAAAACGAAAATGTTTAATCAATGTTTGGTTTATCAAAAAAAGTAAAAGGAAAAAATATTACTAAGAAACAACATAAACTGTAATTGTAATATTTTGTAAGATTTAATTTTTTTTCTAATTTAATGTTCAAAAACATTAATTTCATAGAGATTTTTTTATTCAAGAACTTTGTCCAACAACCATTAAATATATTTCTATAGATACATAACCTCTTTATATAGTTTGATTCTATGTCTTAGTTTATATTCGACACAATAGCTATAGCGTATCAGAGTGGAAAATAGTCCTGATACAGCTTAATATATTATGAGCCGTTCCAGATAAATCATTTAAACTCACCACACAAAAACAGGATGTAAACTTGTACTTTTTGGAACAACTATATGGTTTCCTCCCTTCCAGGGGACGGCCCGCTTGGAGTAAAAAGAAAATCTTGAATACATATGCATAGCATATCAAATTAAAAGTATTTATTAATAGAACACAGTTCCATAAATCTAATCTCAAATGGACCACTAACTTTTAAATGACAGCCATTCGAATTGTGCATTGGAATGCCATTCGTTAACATTGTAAGCATTTTGGAATAGTTAAATGATCATTCTACCAATTTAAATACCCGAAAAGCTTTATAACGTTTACAGGTCACAAAACCTAGTAATAAGGCATATCAAGTGGCCTTCTGCTTGAAATTGTCCTGACATTAAATTCGTGGTGGATGTCCCACTTGAGTAGGAAGAAAGTGTTTAATTGAGTCAAAGGTTAAATGTATGTCAGGTTAAATCTGCCTATTATTGAGAAAAAATTTCACCAATCTATTGTCAAAAAGAGAAGGTTATTCTCTGAAAAATTACAGAAAATTAATCTAAAATTTAATGATGAATTTCAAACGACTACCATATTTGACCCGGTTGTTCATTAGAGGCAAAGTGTGCGGCTTTGAGTTCTACTGATAAAGAACTTTAACTTGATATCCATACTAACATGCTTGTATTAGAGATTTTACTTGGAGTCCAAGCGGGTTGTCCCCAGAACGGGATATAAATTTTAGAGTTACGGCAAAAAGTACAACATGAGATCATGTTTATGTGTGACGAGTTTTGATACTTTATCTAGAACAGTTAGGCACATGTTAAGCTGTATCAGGACTTATTTGTCACCCTGTTTACACATCACAGTACAAATAACACGAAATTTCCAATAAAACCACCTCTAACGGAAAGCTTTAGAAGCACGATCAGGTTTGGGCTTATCACTTGGGCCTTTTGAGGTCATGTTTTTAAAAGACTATTTGAATTGAAAAGGTTGTTCTTAACTTTCAACATAGCCAGTTGCAATGAAGTGTTCCCTTTTATGTAGAGGTTTCCTTAAAAGGGATTTCTTAGGAAGTATCAACATCAAATTCTTCGGTGTTAAATTCGTTTGTGTTGGGGTGTTATTTTAAGTGTACTTTGAAATATGGTTTTAGAGTAACGAATATTTATTTACTCTCTACGATTAATTAAAAAAAAATATTTTGCATTATATCACTGATTTACTTTCTATGTAGAAATTGAGTAAATTTGTGGCAAAATGTACATAAACTGTTCATGTCAAGCATTGTTCTTATAATCATCCTCAAGCATATTGAAATATTACTTTTTATTTCATTTACATTTATAGCGTATTTTATTGAGTTTGATTTAACATTATAATAATGGATCTTGTTATTTTAAAAATATACTATTTGCTATACATATTTTAGTATATTTGAAAGAAGGAATTTTTAAATTATCTTTACGTGTATGGTTGAATGTATGCATCCACTGTACGATAATGGGTGGACAAATGCGTAAGTATTACTATACATGAATGGATGGATGGGTGCATCATTACCACGGTGGATGAATGGATGGATAGATGCATAATTACCACTGTACGCGAATGGATGGATGGATGCATCATTATCACTGAACGTGAATGGATGGACGCATCATTTCCACTGTACGTGTATGAGAGAATGGATGCATCATTATCACTTTACGTGTATAGGTGGATGAATGCATCAGTCTCATTATACGTGAGTGGATGGATGGATCATTACCACGGTACGTAAATCGATGGATGGATGCATCATTACCACTGTACGTAAATTGATGGATGGATGCATCATTATCACTGTACGTGAATAGGTGGATAAATTCATCATTATCACTGTACTTGAATGGATGGATGGATGCATCATTATTACGGTACGTGAATGGATGGATGGATGCATAATTACCTCTGTACGGGAATGGATGGATGGATGCATGATGACCACTCTACGTGTGTTATAGATGCATCATTATCACTGTACATGAATGAATGGATAGAATTAAGTTTTTATCGTGTTACATGATAACATTTTAAAATTTATATTCTAAAAGTTTTCCTCATTAACATTTTCCTAGAGTGTGTAAGTTATTATAATGCAGTATTAATTTGGTTGTTATTTATTTGTATTCTCTAAAATTAAATTCTGTCCTTCGTTTGTCATGAAGAAGAATTATAATATGGAGATTGTTAGTTTTATTAAAAGATGCCAATTCTACTGTATTCATGGCATTAATGAGATAATTTCTTACTACTTAAATTACGCCAACCTAATAACAGATCACATATCTTATTATGATGCTTAAAGTTTTGATTAATGCCATACAATACATTCTCTCTTGTATTGTTTGTTTCATTTTTACTTACTACATGACTTGAGCTGCATAGCCTCAAAAATGGCTAAAATGATGTTGTGCTATTGTTTTACATTTACCAACCCTGTAAATGTACAAAACCATTACTGTAGACTATAACTAAGACTATTTTGTTTTCTGGAAATTTGTCATTCGAATTTCTCACTCAGGATTTTTACTGGTTATGTTGACTTTTTCTTTGTTTCATGGCTATTGTTACAATGTTCCTTGGGGTGAGTGTAATGATAGGACCTGCTAA
Source organism: Stictocephala bisonia (assembly GCA_035578905.1). NCBI lineage: Eukaryota > Metazoa > Arthropoda > Insecta > Hemiptera > Membracidae > Stictocephala > Stictocephala bisonia. Next base: position 315,792 of record JAQJVL010000077.1, on the reverse strand, counting down.
CCTTTATTATTTGACTTTGAAGTAATGTTATGATTCATTAAAAATGTGTACTCCATTCTGTTTTCTTTTTTATTTTAACTATCAACGGTTAAAACAAATTCAAAATAACTATTAATAAAACGAGCTATAATAACAAATCAAACAAATGCATATACCACGAGAGAAGTAGCAAACTCAAACAACCTTAATTAAAGCCAGTTTAAAGAGACTTATTTAATAAACAATCAATTAAATCCTAACCTAAACATAGTTTTAATGGAAAAAGTAAAAACATTTTGTAGTCATTGTTATGTAAGGAAACTAGATTAAATAAAAATCATTATTTTAATACACAATTGCATTTAAATATTCTCATAAAATAAAATAATCTTTTAGCATTTATTTAAAAGTTTTGGTTGGGCAAAATGTACCATCTTTTGCCCAACCCTGTATATATCATATGGAGGTTTGCCAGCTACCATTGAGTAATTTTTTTCTTTAAGCTGTGATATATATTTGGATTAAAATCTAAAAGTCATGCAATGTATAATATAAAATAAAAGTTGTCTCCTATCAAAAAGCTAAATCCAATCATCGGCCTATTTACGACCTGCCTCACTTATTCTGTTCACCAATTCAAAAGTGTCCATTCCCTCCGAGGGAGGTTCATTCCACCTACAGGTATGTACCACTAGAAGCTCTAATAACTCTATTAAGTTGGACATCAATCAATTTTGTACATGCGCTATTTAGCCATACGGGAGCACTGTAGTCAGCAGCGGAATATACCAGAGACAAAGTCGTTGTACGCAGGAAGTGTATGTTGGCTCCCCAAGTTGGTCCAGCAATATGATGGCTTTTAAACGTCAGCGATCGATCTAACGTTACTCCCAGGTACTGTGGTTGATCATTATGATGGAATTTTACACCATTTAGAAAGATGTTCAGTTTTCAATTAGCCACTCTCTTAATTAGGTGAAAGCAGGCTACTTCGGTTTTTGATGGGTTAGGATTTAACTTCCAGGTTCTAAAATATCCTTCGAGGGCTGCAAGGTCACTTGTGAGTGTTGTTTCTTCAGTAGCTGTGAAGTCCTTATGTTGGTAAGCTAAAGCAGTATCATCTGTATATATACATTTTCTAGACTTTGTTATTGGGATGTCAGCGGTATACACGTTGAACAAAATTAGAGTAAGAACAATATTGACGGGATGGGGGGACGATGTTGTTCGCAAATCCTTAACGCTGTACGCATCCCCTGGGTAGTTCTAAACGAGCAACAAATCTGATAGCTGGACTTACTATTTGTGACATGACCTGCCTCACTTATTCTAATCCCTCCGTGAAAGAACGCAGTGGACACTCAGTAATTATGTGATCCATTATTTGGAATACTCCCCGCAATCACATGACTCATCTAGTGTCAATCCCCATTTATACTTCCAGTAATTACATCTACCCACGCCAGTTTGGAACCGATTCAAAAGTTCCAAAATTTCCGAACTATTTAATTTTATTTTGTTTATATTTATATCATAAGTGTCCATTCTGAACTAATTAAGTCATGTCACAAATAAATTATTTAATTTTATCTGATTTGGACAGATTATTGTTAATCGCGTAATCTAGTCACAAATTTGTGAACTCACAGCTATGGCAGCTACTACACAAAATACCTTCTATAATACTACATATTTACAGCAATACAATATCCAAACACCAAATACTCTCCGTTTTTTAAAACTGCCTATTTTACGCATTAAACTCGATCTGTACTGGTGTGGTTTACAGATAAGAGCAGAGATAATTAACAATGGTAGTAAAATATTCATGTTCAACCTGAGGTGAGGGTAGGTTAGGCAATGCACCACATGACATGACTAATAAACCACAATCCAACCACCACAAACGTCAATATTAACTGATTAACCTTGCCAGTCACTATCGAGAATGCAGTCATAAAATAGAGGAGAGCTCCCCTATGACGCAGGAATATAATATATTTTTTATCTACACACCGTGAAGATATATTTGTTATGGTTTATAACATTAAATATTTTAATAAATTCATAAATAACATATGTTGTTCTTTTTTATCTTTTGTATGTAGGTTAACAACTTTATCACATACACAATAAACATTTATCCTCTAAGAATATTCAGTTACATTTTAACACAAGGGAATTTATAACTATACGTATTTAGTTTTAATAACAATTTTAGAAAATAATCCTTAACCAAATTATGTTAAACCTTATTTGTTACCAACCAGTTATCTTATTAGTACCAAATAGCCTTCTTTATGCTTTGGTAAGCTTTCATGGTCACTCGCATTAATTATGAAATAATCTGTATAGTTGATAAAGACAGATTTCTTTTAAATCTTAGTTTGATAATTTTTCATATAGGCCCTACTGTTTATTTATGTAGAGATAGTAATGTGAAGAAACAGTACAGTATAAGGTGAATATTTCTGGTAAAAAAATCCCATAGAGGCTAGGATTCTAACCTATCTCTAACTCCAGATAAGAGTAGTGACGCCTTGGACTGCTCGGCCTCCGGCTTATCCTAAACTTGGTCTTCAGTGTGTGACCACATCAAGTTCAAACAATTCCTACCCACCAACGTTTCAAATTGAATGCAGGGCCCCTCTTCAAAGAATACAACAATCGACCTAATAATAATTGCTGAGCTAATGGTTGGTGATAAGAGGTCATATCCCGAATACCAAGATGATTTTACAAATAAACAATTTAATTTATCTGATTTGAACAGACTATTTTTAATCACGTAATCTAGTTTTCTGTACTAACTTTTATGTAGAACCCAAAGACCATGGAATGTTATAAAACCCAATTGTGTGGAAAGGATGTGCAGCTCAAATTTTCACTCAGGAATATTTTTGATAGTCCTGATATCCTTAATTCAATGCCTTAAACCTACGAGACTTCTTATTAGTTAAAACTAAATAATACAGTACAAGAGAACGTCACACAACACAAATATATTACAATATAAGCACAAAATGCACAAATATTATGGTGATCGATTTCGGTGATGACCACACTCATAGAGAGATTGACAAAAGAAACCTTTTTGTGATTCTATTGTGAATCCTGAGTGTGGTTAGGTGAAATTGATCGCCATAAAATTTGTGCATTTTGAACTTATTTTGTAAATATTTGTGCATTTTGTGCTTGTATTGTAATATATTTGAGTTTTGTGACGTTCGCCAGTACTGTATAGGCGCCAACACGTATTATGCTAATTAAAAACTAAACTAAATAATCACAATGTGCCATCGTAGTAAAGTTGTTAATGACCTCAACTGCAAGTTAACTATCAACAAACTTGTTACTGTAGTTAGCCTTAGTTGAGGATGGCTGATTGGCTGATTGACATTGTTCGCTCGTGTGAGATGAGGTTAGTTAGTCTGGTTGCATCCTGAATACATTAAATATATAAGTTTAACTTTTTAGAATCATAACTCCGTCATTAAAACTTTGTTACAGCAGTTAGCCTCAGTAGAGGAGAGCTGTTTGGTTGATTGGAATGTTCGCTGCTGTGAGAGAGGTAAGTTAGTCTATTTACTTCGTGAATAAGGTAAATATACAAGTTATACTTTTGTCAAGTGTAACTTCACCGGATCCAAGTTGTTATTGCAGTTAGCCTTAGTTGAGGAGAGATCATTGGCTGATTGTGAATGTTCGCTCGTGTGAAAAGAGGTTACTGTCAGCGCAGAAATTATGTGCACCCGAGTTTGAAGGTTGTTTTCTAAGTAACTAAGAGGCCTAAGAAAAATCTAATTACAACATTGTTTTTAGCGTTCAATTGTTCGTTATGAAATATACATTTTTAAACTTATTACAAGTTTTTTATACTAGTTGGAACAAAAAAAGTACCGGAATTTTAACTAGTTTTCACTGTACATCACATTTACACCGCTATTACTAAAAAGCCCGTCAATGTATCCCATTCATCTTTTAATACGTGGTTGATAGGAATGTTTCCTACAAGTTTAATATATTTTATAATTTCATTTTTTAAGAAAAAAATCTTATAAATTACATAACATATTATTTTCTTGGCTAATAGATGTTGTAAAATTAAATATTTGGTCTTGTTGTAATCTTTATTACATTTATAGTTATGATACATAATTTTCATATGTGTAAGTAAATTCAGTGATTTTAAACCGGATTAAATCAATATAAAATAAATTTAAACTGATGAATAAAAATTAATTTAAATCAATATAGAATCACTGCATTGTGAGTGATTGCAAACACATATGAAAATGATGTATCGTAACTATATATGTAATAACGATTACATCAAGACCAAATAATTAATTTTACAACTCCTAGAAGCCGAGAAAGTAATATTTGATGTAATTTATAAGAATTTTTTTAACATAAAATTTATAAAAGTTATAGGAAAAATGTCAACCACGTATTAAATATAAATCCACTACTTTAACGGGTTTTTAGTAATAACGGTATACATTTGATGTACATTGAAAACTAGTTTAAATTCTGGTATTTTTTTGTTCCAACTAAGATACAAATGATTAGCACTTATAATAATATTTTTAAGTTCATATGTCATAACGCAAAATTAAAGAAGGAAAACAATGGTATGATTGGAGGTTACGTAGGCCTCTTAGTTTATTAGAAAACCTTCAAACTCGAGTGCACATAATTTCTGCGCAGTAGTTAGTGTGGTTACATCCTGAATTACCTAAATATACAAGTTGTACTTTTGTCGACTGTAACTCCACCATAGCCCAGTACTACTGCAGCTATCCTCAGTTGATTTTTGTTATTTTTGTTAAAATTGAAGCTACCCTCCTGTTTGGGTGACTGAGAATTTTAAGTAGTGTGAGCGAGGTTAGTTGGCCTAGTTACTTCCTGAATAAGTTAAATACAAGTTGTACTTTTGCCAACTGTAACTACACCATAGCTAAGTTGTTACTGCAGTTAGCCTCGGTTGAGAAGAGCTGATTGGATGACTGAGAATGTTCGCTCGTGTGAAAGAGGTTAGTTAGGCTGGTTACATCCTAAATAAGTTAAATACAAGTTGTACTTTTGCCAACTGTAACTACACCATAGCTAAGTTGTTACTGCAGTTAGCCTCGGTTGAGAAGAGCTGATTGGGTTACTAAGAATGTTCGCTCGTGTGAGTGAGGTTAGTTAGTCTGGTTACATCCTAAATAAGTTAAATATACATGTTGTACTTTTGTCAACTATAACTCCCCCATAGCCAAGTTGTTACTGCAGTTAGCCTCAGTTGAGGAGCTGATTGGGTGACTGAGAATGTTCGCTCATGTGAGAGAGGCTAGTTAGTCTGGTTACATCCTAAATAAGTTAAATACAAGTTGTACTTTTGCCAACTGTAACTACACCATAGCTAAGTTGTTACTGCAGTTAGCCTCAGTTGAGGAGCTGATTGGATGACTGAGAATGTTCGCTCATGTGAGAGAGGTTAGTTAGTCTGGTTACATCCTAAATAAGTTAAATATACATGTTGTACTTTTGTCAACTATAACTCCACCATAGCCAAGTTGTTACTGTAGTTAGCATCAGTTGAGGAGAGCTGATTGGATGACTAAGAATGTTCACTCATGTGAGAGAGGTTAGTTAGGCTGGTTACATCCTAAATAAGTTAAATACAAGTTGTACTTTTGCCAACTGTAACTACACCATAGCTAAGTTGTTACTGCAGTTAGCCTCGGTTGAGAAGAGCTGATTGGGTGACTGAGAATGTTCGCTCATGTGAGAGAGGTTAGTTAGGCTGGTTACATCCTAAATAAGTTAAATACAAGTTGTACTTTTGCCAACTGTAACTACACCATAGCTAAGTTGTTACTGCAGTTAGCTTCAGTTGAGAAGAGCTGATTGGATGACTAAGAATGTTCGCTCATGTGAGAGAGGTTAGTTAGTCTGGTTACATCCTAAATAAGTTAAGTACAAGTTGTACTTTTGCCAACTGTAACTACACCATAGCTAAGTTGTTACTGCAGTTAGCTTCAGTTGAGAAGAGCTGATTGGATGACTAAGAATGTTCGCTCATGTGAGAGAGGTTAGTTAGTCTGGTTACATCCTAAATAAGTTAAATACAAGTTGTACTTTTGTCAACTATAACTACACCATAGCCAAGTTGTTACTGCAGTTAGCTTCAGTTGAGAAGAGCTGATTGGATGACTAAGAATGTTCGCTCATGTGAGAGAGGTTAGTTAGTCTGGTTACATCCTAAATAAGTTAAATACAAGTTGTACTTTTGCCAACTGTAACTACACCATAGCTAAGTTGTTACTGCAGTTAGCTTCAGTTGAGAAGAGCTGATTGGATGACTAAGAATGTTCGCTCATGTGAGAGAGGTTAGTTAGTCTGGTTACATCCTAAATAAGTTAAATACAAGTTGCACTTTTGCCAACTGTAACTACACCATAGCTAAGTTGTTACTGCAGTTAGCTTCAGTTGAGAAGAGCTGATGGGATGACTAAGAATGTTCGCTCATGTGAGAGAGGTTAGTTAGTCTGGTTACATCCTAAATAAGTTAAATACAAGTTGTACTTTTGCCAACTGTAACTACACCATAGCTAAGTTGTTACTGCAGTTAGCCTCAGTTGAGGAGCTGATTGGATGACTGAGAATGTTCGCTCATGTGAGAGAGGTTAGTTAGTCTGGTTACATCCTAAATAAGTTAAACATACACGTTGTAATTTTGCAAACTGTAACTCCATTTAAATTTACTTTTTCATTGAACTCCTGGCATAATTTCTTTAGTTTATGTCACTGGATTAGTTCTATTTAAAGCCCATAGTGAGTCATTAAATGTTTGTAGCAACCCTCTGTTATACAAACTCTACATCATCATTTAGCTTTAAATATCTATTTAAGTGTTGGAACCATTTATTAATACACCAATTGATCGTAGATATATGGGTTATTTAACAAATATGGAGTCTATTTTCCAAAAAAAACTTTAAATCCTTATATTATACAGTGTAGATATAAAGTCTCTGAACAGCTTAATAAGTTTTTAACCATTACTGTACAGCAACGAGACTTCATTAATCAATATTATAAAAAAAAATCTACTTTTGTAAGCATTTAACGGTAATGATCACTTTAGGGGGACGGCCTATGGCGTTTTTAAATAGCAGCATGGGTTGACTTTTGTATTCTATTGTAGGTCTCTTGAAGGCCAACAATGCCGCAAACTGGACCTCAAAAGGTGTACCACATTAAAAATGCTCGTGGTTTTAAGTCTACATTTAGTAGGCATTGACATACACAGCGATATAATTATTTTTGTACTGATATTTTAAGTACTTACGCTTACAGTAAGTGTTGAAAGTGACTGTTGGAAATATCCTAAATTTTTCCAAAAGTGATTAGGAAATATTCCTAACTTTTGGATCATATCTGGAGATATTTCGAAGTTTTTTCAGTGATTCGCTAAATAAAGTCTTATGTATTAGCAGGCTTAGTTAGGAAAACCACTTACTCTAAATAACCTCATAAAAAAGCGCATAGATTTTAACATATGGTAATCTAGGTGGTTACTATATTGCTCCCCTACGTCATATTTAACTATTAAGAGATTCAGATTCCAACATCGTTTGTACTTGTACTGCAAAATATGGTGATCTAGGTGGTTACTATATTGCTCCCCTACGTCATATTTAACGATTAGGAGATTCAGATTCCAACATCGTTTGTACTTGTACTGCAAAATATGGTGATCTAGGTGGTTACCATATTGCTCCCCTACGTCATATTTAACGATTAGGAGATTCTGATTCCAACATCGTTTGTACTTGTACTGCAAAATATGGTGATCTAGGTGGTTACCATATTGCTCCCCTACGTCATATTTAACGATTAGGAGATTCAGATTCCAACATCGTTTGTACTTGTACTGCAAAATATGGTGATCTAGGTGGTTACCATATTGCTCCCCTACGTCATATTTAACGATTAGGAGATTCAGATTCCAAGATCGTTTGTACTTGTACTGCAAAATATGGTGATCTAGGTGGTTACCATATTGCTCCCCTACGTCATATTTAACGATTAGGAGATTCAGATTCCAACATCGTTTGTACTTGTACTGCAAAATATGGTGATCTAGGTGGTTACCATATTGCTCCCCTACGTCATATTTAACGATTAGGAGATTCTGATTCCAACATCGTTTGTACTTGTACTGCAAAATATGGTGATCTAGGTGGTTACCATATTGCTCCCCTACGTCATATTTAACGATTAGGAGATTCTGATTCCAACATCATGTACTGAAAAATGTGGAGGTGCGCCGTCCTATTGATACCAAAAAGTATTATAACTTCGAACTCAAGAAAATACGTAAAGCCGAATAAATCATTAAGTCATATGAAGCTGTTATAAATTGAATTGCTAAATTGAAGCTACTACAATACAATTGCCAACTATCCAAGTAAAAATATTAACTTTTTCGGGTTTCTGTGTATGGCTTTCCCTCATCCAGCAAGTATTGTCGTCACTCAAATACCGACAGTTAGGTCTACTTACAAATACACGAAATTTAAATGTACCTTCGTCTGTAAATAGAATATTAGCCAAGACACCTGGTTTCTGTACACACTTATTCATAACCGTGTCACCAAATTTTACTCTTCTGTCGAAATCGTTTTCCGAAAGCTCTTAAACCAATTATTTTACTTTATACGGGTAAGATTGGTTTTGTTTAAGGTATCCATCAATGTTTTCCTGCTTGTTACCGTTGTTTTATAGTTGTTTGAACTATTTGTGATCAGTTTTTGTTTTTATTTCTAGGTTAATATTTTCTTGTAGTCCAAACACTTTTCTGTTTGTAAATGAACTCCGCTATGTAAGGTACTTGGTATGATTATTTCGTACTTAACTAGTAAAGTTTTAAATTTTAATAAACATGTTACTAGTTAGTTTGTGATTTCTAATGCAATATTATATTTGCTATTTTGTATATTTATTATTCACACGTTTTCTTGCGTTTATTTCATAAAAGGTAAACCAACTCATGGTCACTATAAATTAATTATTTCATATGGTTCTTCTATTTTGTTTGTTTGTATTAATGCTCTGTGATATTGTAAACCTCCGTCGTGATAAATTCAGTTTGTTGTAATAGTTCATAAACTATCGTTTTATTCTAATAGTTAAAAAAGTGGTTTCTATATGTGTTTAAAAGTCTTTTGAGTTATTCTTAAAACAAAGCATTTTTGCTTGTGTAATGCGTTCATCTGTATATTGAAGGAACTAAAATATTTAAGGTGAACGTAAAAACCTTGTGTTTGGAATATTGAGATTCATTGCATCCCACAGGAGCTACCGTGAATAGGAGAGGAAAGGGAGTGTTAGTATGCACAGGGGAACGGTCTCTCGGGGCAACCAAACATAAAAGGGGTCTTATGCATGGAAATAAGGGTGACAATTGGAATACGAATGCATCGTTTGAAGGGAGGTGCTTTTATTACTGTTTCCGGCTGATATAGTTCCATTAGAAGAATCGAAACTTGAACAGACCTAAGTATCTGTGTCTTACATTTGATACATTCTTACAATGTCTGACTCATGACTGTTATTTAACAATGTTATTATTATTTTTTTTAAAGTTGTAGTAAAATGAGTACTCTTGAAAGAAAATAAACTTTTTTTTTTCAATTTACTATTGTATACTATTTACTAGTAGTAATATTTTATATCTCTTACCTGAATTAATTAATTGCTACCTACAGTAATAAAATTAAGAACAGTTTTAATTTTTATTATTAATTCCTTATTCTTATTTTGAGAGCCGGTGGCCGAGCGGTCTTGGAAGTTAGGACTTTGAACTTGGGTTGGAGATAGCGCAGGTTGGAATCCTGACCTTGACTAGCTTTAATCAGTAATATTCACCTTGTACTGTACTGGTTCTACGCCTTACTTTGTCTCATAAGTTCCCATAAAAGATCAATAGCTATGGTGAACGATTATAGTAATATTAAAAAGGAGATTTGCCTCTTTTAAATAAATGAAATATATAAGGGAATAATATTTATAGTTATTTATTTTGGTTTTTAGTTTAGTTTTTTTTTTGAGTTTTTTAGTTATGTAATGATAAAATAATTTATTACGAGATACTGCACCATTTTTTGTTGTCAAGTTAAGGTAGGTCATATAATTTATATGTCTTAATTTTATCTTAAGTTGTTACTAAAATCATATCAACAGTAAATTAAATGATTTTATGTTTGCACAAGCATTTGTAGATTCAACATATTCACATATTTAACGAAAGAGTTAATAATGAACAATATATATTGTTATGAAATAAACCACTGGAAAAAACGCTTGGTTGCTTTTATTAACAGGCTTAAGGGAAAGATAATGTTGATAATAATTATATCTTCCCTTAGGTTGTATTGTGAAACGACAGGGATTTTTAATGATTAATTAATAATCCGAGAGCTTGGCAAGGCAGTAGGTTTTGCAAGTAAAATGGCGAAGAATAATTAAAATATCATTATCACCATTTCATAAACCAGTTTGTTAAGTTAATATTATTTCAGGTGATATTATTCAAAACGATATTAACGGTTTTCCTGCCCACAGAACAATCCTTATTATTATTTACTATATTTCTTTTAGTTTTATTGTCCTATAGTTATATTTTATTAAAAAGGTAATGGATAGTTCCATGACCAATCTACGGGTGTAAGTTGGCTGTTATGACAGTAGTCACTGGTGTATTGTTGATTTTTGATTTGTTTACCTTGTTACTTGATGCTAAACAAATTATGTACTCAGCAGTCATCTTTGTTTATTGTATATGTATTTCTATCTAACCATGATCGTACATATGAAAAACCCAATATCATTTGTCCTTCCACGTGAGTTTCAGAGTCCTTATGAGGAATGGAAAACCTCAACAGTTTACCTTATCATGTTTTGATATAGTCAAACTATTGAGTATTATGATGGAAATGAATAAATATTTAACGTAAAAAATATATCGACAGTCTTACACTTCAGGATGTCAACACATAATTAAAAAAAAAAAAGTGTATATCTATATACACCCATGTAGTAATTATTTACCTATTTAAGAAACTTTCATATCTGACTAATTTTCATTTTGTCAGAACGTTTAAGATTGATTCATCAACCTATTTTAAAATGAACAGCTATGCCAAAACATTATAACTAATTTATTAATACTTGACTTAGGCTAATGTCTTCAAAATATAATTATAAGCTATTGTATATTATTGCTTCAAAAACATTTTCCGGCCATAAATTACATATTTACTGTCAAACACAGTTGACACTACAGCCAAGAATGTTGGCATTAAAACAATCGAGCACGGTAACTCGTGATAATCGGTTGACTCACCACAGACAAGCAGTCCGATATTCAAACTGTTTGAGATACGATCAATATGACTTAAAAATCGGTTGACTCATCACAATGAAGCAGTTCGACATTCAAACTCTTTGAGATACGACCAACATGACTTAAGACAATCGGTTGACTCACCAGAGTCAAGCAGTTGGACATTCAAACTCTTTGAGATACGATCAACATGACTTAAGACAATCGGTTGACTCACCACAGTCAAGCAGTTGGACATTCAAACTCTTTGAGATACGATCAACATGACTTAAGACAATCGGTTGACTCACCACAGTCAAGCAGTTGGACATTCAAACTCTTTGAGATACAATCAACATGACTTAAGACAATCGGTTGACTCACCACAGTCAAGCAGTTGGACATTCAAACTTTTTGAGATACAATCACCATGACTTAAGATAGTCAGTTGACTCACTACAGTCAAGCAGTTGGACATTCAAACTCTTTGAGAAACAATCAACATGACTTAAGATAGTCAGTTGACTCACTACAGTCAAGCAGTTGGACATTCAAACTCTTTGAGATACGATCAACATGACTTAAGACAATCGGTTGACTCACCACAGTCAAGTGGCTGGACATTCAAACTCTTTGAGATACAATCAACATGACTTAAGACAATCAGTTGAGACTCACCACAGTCAAGCAGTTGGACATTCAAACTCTTTGAGATACGACCAACATGACTTAAGACAATCGGTTGACTCACCACAGTCAAGCAGTTGGACATTCAAACTCTTTGAGATACGATCAACATGACTTAAGACAATCGGTTGACTCACCACAGTCAAGCAGTCCGATATTCAAACTCTTGGAGATAATATCAACATAACTCAAGATGATGTATTGACCTCACGTGGACAAGCAGTTAGACAGTAACACTCCTGGAGTTTTGAAAAACATAACCTTGACATTACTTGACCTACCACAGACAAGTATTTTGAAATTCAAAGTATCGGAGATTCGAGCCCAATAACTATGACAATCTGTTCACCCTGCACAGCTAAGCATTTGACTTTTAACTACTCATATAAAGGGGATAACCGAAACACATAGAAACTGGTTAACCTAACATGCAACAATAATTGAAACACTTATCCCTTCAACTTCCACCCACCATGCGGGCCGGATACCACTACTCTGTGAGTCGTACACCACTATGGCACAGACCAGAGTCTCTACAAAGTTACACGGTAAAAAGTACGAGTTCAAGCTGGATTCAAACTGATAATCCTCGGCGCCTTGCTTGACATCTGCAAATGCAAGACATTTATGTTACTATCAACGGTTTCTTTTATATCAGACAACACAGTAAATGTATTTCACTAAATCATAATTGAAGATTATTAACTTTCCAGAGAGTATTTGTAGGTTAATATATTTTTTTCGTATTCAAGCCTACAACTTATCCAGTCAACATAGCGTTTTATTAAAGGAAAATTCAATTATTCAAACCCAAAAACCAGAATATAATATAAAAAATCGGTTGGTAACTGGTTTCGGATTTAGTTTATAACAATGACTACATCACACTCATTGATTTAAGAAAATCACCTATATATTAATGAAAGACGTCTTGATTATAAAATAAATACATGTAATGCTAAAAACAGGATAAAAAGTTGATATATCATTCTGTTGACAAAACATATATATCTAATAATTATGATACTAGATAAATATTTGTATTTGAAACATACAAAATGTAATTTTGAATTTAATTTATTTTACTATAATGTGTAATTTGTATTGCACTAGCAAAGACATGTTACTATAAATATAATGAAATATTTAAAGAAGGAGTCTAGTATACAATTAAACATGTAAAATATGTAAAGTATTTTTAGATGAAAGTTGTACAATGCTCACATATTCAATAATCAAAATAATTGTATAATTCATCATTTTACTAGTATATTTACTGTTGAAATATTCTTAATAGATAAAATTATAAAAAAAATAATCTTACAGCTCAAAATATTCCTTAGATCTTATCCAACAAACATTCTTCATCATGACTAAATCAATTTTAACTTAAGTAAGAGTAAATCGATGATTAATTAACCATTTTACGGTGTGTTAATGAAGTAAGTTTGTTAAAACTTCTACTTTTATTTGTCTGAACCTCTAATACTACACAAGTTATAATTTACTCGATATAACTTTCCAGAGAACCTGCACATTTCATACAAATACAATTAAAATGTATGTATCTCAATGTAAGTTATACATTTAGTAATAAAGTTTAATAACACAAAAACCCAAATCAGTGTTTTTCAAGGGATACAAGATTTCAACTTACATTATTTAACGAAATATATATAATGTAAGTTGAATAATGTAAGTTGAACATACATTGCATTGACCCAACCACCCACCTATACACGTATATTGGCATTGACACACCCGCCCACCCATACACGTACATTTGCATTGACACACCGCCCACCCATACACGTACATTGGCATTGACCCACCCACCCACCTATACACGTACATTTTCATTGACCCACCCACCCACCCATACATGTAAATTGGCATTGACACACCCGCCCAACCATATACGTACATTTGCATTGACCCACCCACCCACCCATACACGTGCATTTGCATTGAAACACACGCCCACCCATACAAGTACATTTGCATTGACCCACCCGCCCCCCATACACGTACATTGGCATTGATTCAAATGATAAAGAATATTACATGAGATATGATTGAATGTTTCCATATAAATTCGTTGTTTCACTTCCTCTGGACTAATCTAAACAGGAGCAGTTAGACTCTAAATGGTCCATGAAATTGACTCTGAACTGAGATAAATCTTACAACTTTTAGTAAAATATTGAGTGAAAATAAATGTCAAAGAATCATTCTCAATAGCCGGGGTTTGTGTGTACAAAGGCTCATAACATCATTAATCTTATAACATCATTTGAAATAATCACTGATATTAGAGGTAAAAGGATTATATTAAAATATGAGTGATAAAAAAATCCTACTGCAGAATACTTAAAGCAGTTTTTTTCTCACGCATGTCCTCCCTTATTTATTTACTGACCAATTTAATTGGTTGTGTTGTCAAAAATTCGATCTGTTCCTGAATTCATAGTTGGGCTATAAGGTCTTATATCTTAAATTTTTTTCACCCTGAAGGATATGAGAAGCCCTCAAAGTTCGTTTTTTTGCCATAAAAATAATATAGAGATAGATTTAAATGAATCTAAAAGTACTTACAAGTATTTTCATATGTAAATAATGATTACCAAACAATTTTAACTGCTGTTTGAATGTAACTTATGGTGTTTGTAAAATTAAAAATGTTAGATAGTTTAAAATTTTAAACCTGGCAATGTTGTAAGCATAGTTTTATTAAAATTTGATTCTAGGGCTCCACTCCATTGGCGTAGCAGGTTTCAATGGTAATCTAATGCAGTTATTTTATTTATTTTATTAATCTTCAGTTGTTAAACAAAAACAAATAAAATGAACACGTTTGAAATAGGTTATGTATTATCATAGGGTGTTTATGCTAATTAATAGGTAGCAACGCAAGTAATGTGCGTAAGATACTGTAAATAAATTTAATATTGTCATTTTACGTTAAATAGTTAACTTATTATTGTTTGCAGCACAGTAAGTGACGGGGTTGGCACGCGAGCGTGCAAGATTATATGACCCCAAGTAATAATAATATGTTAATAAGTTTTAATAGTGAGTCCAAATGTTAAAGCGATTGAAAAATAATAATAATAATCATTATTAATTATTCTTTATTGCAAATTTTACACAACAAACGATTACAAAACAGCTTATAATTTAAACCACCAAACTAGTTATAAGTTGTTGAAAGAAAATTTATAAAAGCATAATATAAAAACAAACTGTCCAGTATGCCATATTCTGACAGGAGGAACTGTAGGACATGTACATGTCGTTATATTATATATAACATAACTGTTTATACTTTAGAGATAGTGTGGATTATGTTGAATACTTGGAGGCTACAATAATTCTAACATAATACATTGTTATGTACATCATATACTCTAATGAAATGTATTCATACTATCCAATTAAATTAACTCAATTTTTAAATTTGGCAAATACATATGTAGTCAAAATTTATATTAATTTATCGTGGAACTGAGGTGTCCTCTCATGAGGGGAAAATAGTTAATATTATATGGTTTTTACTTTTATTTGTATCTATTAAAATTTGTTGTCATACTTTTACCTTTAACCTTAGCAATTCATTTAAAGATTATTTAAGAAATAATATTTATAATTTAAGTGTTAAACTAGACAATTCGTTGACATGCAGAAAATTAAAATAAAATCACCTAAGCTTAGTTCCTAAAACAAATAAGCTTAGATAATTGTTTAGTTGAATTAAACAATGAGACATTTTTACAAATATAATTTAAATAGAAGACAATATTTTAACACTTTAACCACTAATATGTACAGTATTTAATTTCATATAACTCAAATATGAGTTTATCTTCGTTCATATCTGCCAATTATCGTGAACTGTCACTTATCTCTTGTTTATAACTTCCACTTCAGGCTGAAGACTCGCATTTCCACTGACACGGACTTACATACTAACATCTCAACATTTGGCTAAGTGTATCCAACGAGCATAGTCTGCTTCAGGGCGTGTGCGATTGACTAATGCCAAAACATTTTTTGTGATCAGAACCAACTTTCTACGTTAAATGTGTTCTTTGAATGTAAAGGGAAATCTCACCACATATTCGTAAATTTTTTTAGCTGTTATTGGCTAATTCATTGCTTATAAGGCTACGATATCAGTGGTTATATTCTTAATAAACACTGAAAGAGACTAGTAATAAGATTAGTAATGCATTTTTTATTTTGCTGTTATGTTTCTTTGTAAACTAATATTATTCTAAACCAATTAAATGGTTTGCATGATTTGTAAATGTATATTTACTGATTATGCCTTAATCAGTTACTCTATCTATATTACGAAAGTGGACGGGATAGTGTGATGACTAAAGTCAATTACTATTCAGCTGATGTAACTGGAAGATCGTCACAAGAAACTCGTGTAAATTAACAAACCAATTAAAGCAGTATATGATTTGATCTATTACAATTATCCTTTGAAGGTTATTGGAAAGAAGTTACTGAAAAAGAGCGTTTAGCTCTTAGTTAGTCATAATATTTAGTTAAATCAATAATTAGTTTTATTTAAATTAATTTCGTTTACTTCGATTAGTTATGGAAGTAAGCTTTTTGATATCCTAAATAGTAGGATTGGTTTTGCATACAATATTTGATTTAAATTTAAATAGTCGATTCAATTTATATACATCTAACAAATATCTTGGTTTTAATAATGCAATTAGGTCTGTATGTAATCAATAAAATATCTTGCATTTGTAAAACATTTAAATCGCTTCTGATTTATAATCCTAGGAAAGTGCTACTTCAGTATTGTAAACCTTATTTTAGGAAACCGTTGTTACATAACTGTTATATATCCAGCCAGTCATTTAAACTGCTTCTGATTAATAATCCTAGGAAAGTGCTACTTCAGTATTGTAAACCTTAATTTAGGAAACCATTGTTACATAACTGTTATATATCCAGCCAGTCATTTAAACTGCTTCTGATTAATAATCCTATGAAAGTGCTACTTCAGTATTGTAAACCATAATTTAGGAAACCGTTGTTACATAACTGTTATATATCCAGCTAGTCATTTAAACTGCTTCTGATTAATAATCCTATGAAAGTGCTACTTCAGTATTGTAAACCGTAATTTAGGAAACCGTTGTTACATAACTGTTATATATCCAGCCAGTCATTTAAACTGCTTCTGATTAATAATCCTAGGAAAGTGCTACTTCAGTATTGTAAACCTTATTTTAGGAAACCGTCGTTACATAACTGTTATATATCCAGCCAGTCATTTAAACTGCTTCTGATTAATAATCCTAGGAAAGTGCTACTTCAGTATTGTAAACCTTAATTTAGGAAACCGTTGTTACATAACTGTTATATATCCAGCCAGTCATTTAAACTGCTTCTGATGAATAATCCTATGAAAGTGCTACTTCAGTATTGTAACCATAATTTAGGAAACCGTTGTTACATAACTGTTATATATCCAGCCAGTCATTTAAACTGCTTCTGATTAATAATCCTAGGAAAGTGCTACTTCAGTATTGTAAACCATAATTTAGGAAACCGTTGTTACATAACTGTTATATATCCAGCCAGTCATTTAAACTGCTTCTGATTAATAATCCTATGAAAGTGCTACTTCAGTATTGTAAACCATAATTTAGGAAACCGTTGTTACATAACTGTTATATATCCAGCCAGTCATTTAAACTGCTTCTGATTAATAATCCTATGAAAGTGCTACTTCAGTATTGTAAACCATAATTTAGGAAACCGTTGTTACATAACTGTTATATATCCAGCCAGTCATTTAAACTGCTTCTGATTAATAATCCTAGGAAAGTGCTACTTCAGTATTGTAAACCATAATTTAGGAAACCGTTGTTACATAACTGTTATATATCCAGCTAGTCATTTAAACTGCTTCTGATTAATAATCCTATGAAAGTGCTACTTCAGTATTGTAAACCATAATTTAGGAAACCGTTGTTACATAACTGTTATATATCCAGCTAGTCATTTAAACTGCTTCTGATTAATAATCCTAGGAAAGTGCTACTTCAGTATTGTAAACCATAATTTAGGAAACCGTTGTTACATAACTGTTATATATCCAGCTAGTCATTTAAACTGCTTCTGATTAATAATCCTATGAAAGTGCTACTTCAGTATTGTAAACCATAATTTAGGAAACCGTTGTTACATAACTGTTATATATCCAGCCAGTCATTTAAACTGCTTCTGATTAATAATCCTGGGAAAGTGCTACTTCAGTATTGTAAACCTTAATTTAGGAAACCGTTGTTACATAACTGTTATATTTCGAGCTGGTTTTGTCTTTTAAAGTGCAATTTTATTGCATGGATGTTTTCTCTATCTTAATCGTATATGAACCTAATGAAATTACTTTTTCTTCTAATTTTAATAATCACGTATAGGCCAAACAGTAAAATAAACTGTTTTATATTGTTTAAGATACTTTCCAAAGTGTATCAGCACAGCATAGTTTCATATCAAAGACGTATCCTGGATTTTTTATAAACACTAATTAAATATAATGAAAAAATAAAATTGTAATGATATTCTTGAGGGCTGGTAGTTTTTGTCATATGGTAGGACCCTAAGCCAATCCTACTATTTAGGACATCAAAAAGCTTTCTTCCATAACTAATCGAAGTAAAGGAAATTAATTTAAATAAAACCATGGGATCTTTTCCGTTATACGTATACCACTATTTAATGTCGGATCTTTTCCGTTATGTGTCAGCAATCCCAAAATATTTCCATATACATCGCGCCGCGGCAGTTATGGTTAGGTTAGGTTAGCATAGCCTATTGTAGAATGTTTTTACAAATTACAGGTTCATTCTACAATATAATAACATAACCTAACCATAACTGCCGCGGCGTGATGTATATGGGCGGCCTCGATGTATTGGGATTGTAAAGGTTGAAAATGAGGAAAACATGTTTTAAATCAATAAATTGAATACCGTGTTCCGTTATTTATACCAATCAACGGTTAAAATGTACTATTAAATATATTTAAATAGTGGTATACGTATAACGGAAAAGATCCAAACCATGGTAGGTATGTGATCTGGTTTTAAAATATGTAAATTAAAGTCCATTTTTATAAAAAACCATCTTATTTTGCCAAAATCAGTTAAAGTGTTGACAAAGTATTGATGTATTATATGAATTATGGTTAATTTTTAGTAATTCAGTACTTAAATAGCATCGCTAGTAAAATTTAATAGTTACAAATTGCATACAGAACTGTTTTATTTGATTTTTTAAAGCACTGTTGTTATAATCAGATAATTAGTTGGGGATTAATGAAGCAATTAGCTTTTTATCGTTGCTTACTTTTTTTAGGGTTAGAAAATGATGAATGTCTGTTGAAAAATCAAAGGAATAGCACTTTTAATTAAGTTGATACTTAAAGGTAAAGGGTTCATAAACTAGTTGATAAGATATAATTTGAAGCGAAGATTGTTTAATTATGAAAATACGAAATTATCTTTATGAGTATCTCTAAATTAAAATATATTTCAATGCCTTGCAGCTTACATTTAAGAAGTTAGTACATAAGTATTAACTATACTATAACGAAGGCTGTGAAACACGCAAGATAATGTGGTTTTAGTACTCTTTTTAACAGTTAGTACAATTGCGTATCAAATAGTATTTTCTACATTAAACAATTTACTAAGGCAGTATTTGGTATAGCGATAGCAAATTTATAATTAAAAACAGTTCTATAAATAAAAAAATTGGGTGTGCGTCGGACCACACGGTGGAAGTTATACTTCTTTGGCCATTCTCATACACCCACTCACGCACACAAACAGACAGGATATATAAATGAAATATAAGACATTTTTCAATATTATTCAATATATTTATCTTCAATATATTATACGTGACTTCATTATTATATTATACACCTATATTATCATTATCAGTAATTTCTTCGATTAAATTTCCTCGATTAACAATCGATTAATCGATAGTTCTTAAACATTTGTTCTTACTTTTCAGCGTGACGTGGTTTCTCGACCAACATCCCATCCCAAAGTGTCTAACGGGCGCAAAGAAGTATAACTTCAAAAATATTCATACCTCATATTTTTACTTAACGTAGTTCTTTTGTGACTTAATGGACAATAATTGTCATTTAAACTAAGTTAAGCAGTGATTTAATTTATGAATTCAAAGGAAATAGAACTAAAAACATTATTAAAGTGCAGCTATTTCCAGCATCTGTGATATTTAAATAACCTTTCCTATTTCAGTGTGTGCTGCTTCAGGGGAACAGGGTCAAAGGAAACTCAACTTAATCATGAATTGTTAATTAGTACAGTCAATAGTATTCCTCTATTGTAATTAGTTTAGCAATTCTCAGCATCTGTGATATTTAAATAACCTTTCCTATTTCAGTGTGTGCTGCTTCAGGGGAACAGGGTCAAAGGAAACTCAACTTAATCATGAATTGTTAATTAGTACAGTCAACAGTATTCATGTATTGTAATTAGTTCAGCAATTCTCAGCATCTGTGATATTTAAATAACCTTTCCTATTTCACTGTGTGCTGCTTCAGGGGAACAGGGTCAAAGAAAACTCAACTTAATCATGAATTATTAATTAGTACAGTCAATAATATTCCTGTATTGTAATTAGTTCAGCAATCCTCATCATCTGTGATATTTAAATAACCTTTCCTATTTCAGTGTGTGCTGCTTCAGGGGAACAGGGTCAAAGAAAACTCAACTTAATCATGAATTGTTTATTAGTACAGTCAATAGTATTCCTCTATTGTAATTAGTTCAGCAATCCTCAGCATCTGTGATATTTAAATAACCTTTCCTATTTCAGTGTGTGCTGCTTCAGGGGAACAGGGTCAAAAGAAACTCAACTAAATCATGAATTGTTAATTAGTACAGACAATAGTATTCCTCTATTGTAATTAGTTCAGCAATCCTCAGCATCTGTGATATTTAAATAACCTTTCCTATTTCAGTGTGTGCTGCTTCAGGGGAAAAGGGTCAAAGCAAACTCAACTTAATCATGAATTGTTAATTAGTACAGTCAATAGTATTCCTCTATTGTAATTCGTTCAGCAATTCTCAGCATCTGTGATATTTAAATAACCTTTCCTATTTCAGTGTGTGGTGCTTCAGGGGAACAGGATCAAACAAAATTCAACTTAATCATGAATTGTTAATTAGTACAGTCAACAGTATTCCTCTATTGTAATTAGTTCAGCAATCCTCATCATCTGTGATATTTAAATAACCTTTCCTATATCAGTGTGTGCTGCTTCAGGGGAACAGGGTCAAAGAAAACTCAACTTAATCATGAATTGTTAATTATTACAGTCAATAGTATTCCTGTATTGTAATTAGTTCAGCAATCCTCAGCATCTGTGATATTTAAATAACCTTTCCTATTTCAGTGTGTGCTGCTTCAGGGGAACAGGGTCACAGAAAACTCAACTTAATCATGAATTGTTAATTATTACAGTCAATAATATTCCTATATTGTAATTAGTTCAGCAATCCTCAGCATCTGTGATATTTAAATAACCTTTCTATTTCAGTGTGTGCTGCTTCAGGGGAACAGGGTCAAAGGAAACTCAACTTAATCATGAATTGTTTATTAGTACAGTCAATAGTATTCCTCTATTGTAATTAGTTCAGCAATCCTCATTGTCTGTGATATTTAAATAACCTTTCCTATTTCAGTGTGTGCTGCTTCAGGGGAACAGGGTCAAAGAAAACTCAACTTTATCATGAATTGTTAATTAGTACAGTCAATAGTATTCGTCTATTGTAATTAGTTCAGCAATCCTCAGCATCTGTGATATTTAAATAACCTTTCCTATTTCAGTGTGTGCTGCTTCAGGGGAACAGGGTCAAAGAAAACTCAACTTAATCATGAATTGTTAATTAGTACAGTCAATAATATTCCTCTATTGTAATTAGTTCAGCAATCCTCAGCATCTGTGATATTTAAATAACCTTTCCTATTTCAGTGTGTGCTGCTTCAGGGGAACAGGGTCAAAGAAAACTCAACTTAATCATGAATTGTTAATTAGTACAGTCAATAGTATTCCTCTATTGTAATTAGTTCAGCAATCCTCAGCGTCTGTGATATTTAAATAACCTTTCCTATTTCAGTGTGTGCTGCTTCAGGGGAACAGGGTCAAAGAAAACTCAACTTAATTATGAATTGTTAATTAGTACAGTCAATAGTATTCCTCTATTGTAATTAGTTCAGCAATTCTCAGCATCTGTGATATTTAAATAACCTTTCCTATTTCAGTTTGTGCTGCTTCAGGGGAACAGGGTCAAAGAAAACTCAACTTAATCATGAATTGTTAATTAGTACAGTCAATAGTATTCCTCTATTGTAATTAGTTCAGCAATCCTCATCATCTGTGATATTTTGAAATACCTCTCCCTACTTTAGAGCAGAATATTGTTATATGAATACACATCAAAGCAGATTAGCGCTACATTGCATTAATATTTTGTTTTAAACAAACTTTATTTAATTTGGTACAAATTTTACATCGAGGATAAGAAAAATACTAAGTTATAATTTAGTTATATAACATATACTGATCGGTAAGTAAAGATTTCTAAAAACATGAAATATTTTGAAGTTGGGATAACTGGTTGAACCAGGACTCTCCCCCCCCCCCCGGGTAAGTTGTTTCCCTCTGTAAAGTCTAACGTATTAAAATTTATAATTTTGTTTAGTATTTAAATAATTTACTGGTTTAAAAAAATTAAAAAAATTTTTTTAAAACATAATTTTATTGTAAGAGAATGAGTTACGGTGTATTTAAAAGTTGTGTGTTCGTATTCCTTATAATTTTTAATAAAATAAAATAAATCATTGTGTCAAATGGCTCTTTTACTATCAATAATAATCGAATCACCAAAGTGGTCCACCGATAACATAAATATTGGAAGGAGAATAAGCTTGGTTGCTGTCGTGGACAGGTTACTCAACACTGTAAATACTGCCCTGCCTGTACGTTACATGTTTGAGTATGAGCTTTGATTATATACACCTACAATAGATAAACCATCTAATAGGAATATTTGTGGCAGTAATTTTGTTAGTTAGTGTGGCCCGCAACCACAGCTGTTTTAAACTGCATTACATTTACATGGAGCTACACTAGCGCTCCACAATGGACCACAAAAACAGCTGATATTTTGAGACTCAAAATTTAACATTGGATGGGAAATCTATTTGTGTATAAAATCAATGGTATGAGGTAGGTTCTGTCGGCAAACAATGACTCAAGTAACTAAGGGAGTTGAGTTAAATGGGAAATTTTAAAAATTTTGTCCCTTAAATGTTGATCATGATTCTGAAAGATCAAGTTGACGGTAGTATGATATTTGCAGATTTACGTACATTTAATTTGCTCAAAACCCACAGTCTTTCTTTACCTGTGCTCGCCTTAAACCAGGCTCACATGAAATCATCAACCTTTACCTTCTCCAGTGGAAGGGGGAGCATCCACCGGCAACTGTAATAAAAACGATCAACAAAAGAAATGCATGAACTCGGCAACTACAGAGGGGAAATTGCAATGAGTAACACTTGGTCCAAAATAGCGTAATTTTAACAGTAACAAGCAAATAAAGGAAACCTCTCTAAGTCAATAACCAATATATCGGTAGTCCTAACCATGTTAAAACGATTACATTCTTTAACATTTGTACATACTATCCTGTGCATTATATAATAACGTTTCTTAAGTTTAATATCAATGAGTTAACTAGGTTTAAAGTTGAAGAAAATACCAAAGAGAGCAAACATTTGAATAATTAATATCCTATTTTAATATCATAGTGTGATAAAATTAGCTAGTAAAATTTGATAAAAATGAAAATGTGATAAAAGATCTGCTACACTGTTATTGTGTTGAAGTTAGTTTTATTTTATTTACCTTTTCTGCAACATTTATTCTTACGTATTTACAGTTTTGATCACACTTTTTATCAATGTGTAAATGTAAGAATGAGAAGATTCACAGGCAGCAACGAACCTCGAGTGGAAACGTTGTAGGTATATTTAGCTATTTTTAATGAAGTTGAATGATCTGCCCATATGCTTGGTGGATATAGTGCACGTCCTTCCTCACCGATGTAGTTTTCCGTTGTGTAATCCCCAAACATTGTGAGTTGCTCATCTTCGGGTTGAATACTTATCAAGTCACTAACCATGTTGGAGATATATTTGGGATTCAGATAAGTTGGTGCAGCCACTGGCACCCTTCAGCATTAGGTTTGTATACAGTTGCCAAACCTGCTTTCTGTCCTTTTCGTCACCTACAATAAACCACATAGGTTACTAAATAAATATTAAGTTGAAATAAAGCAAAAGTTTAGTGGGAGAACGTTAAGTGTTTCTCAATAAGCGATAATTAGTCCATTTTTCCCACTTAATCTGAACTGTTAACTTGTAATTTTCTTACTTATTAACAGCCAGACACTTCTGAACTAAATCATATAAAAAAAGCATATTTTTTAGTCACTAATTAAAACAGTAACTTTTATAAATATCTATTTATTTAATAATACAGATAAAATAGTAGCATTCTTTTATTTATGTTATATAGCTAAAATACTACTGAGCTCACAGCATTTATGCTATGATACAAAAACTAATTTCCAAATAAATTGAGTTACCGAAAAAACGAGGCAAATGTCTCTGGAGTTGGTTTAGGGCTAGAAATGTTGTTTCGTTGCCTGTATTTTTATATTTGAGTGTCTATTAATATAATCGGATGTCCGCATTAGCGTACATTACATAATATTACTTTTTAACTGAATTAACAAAAGTTTGTGCAAATTACATTATATTTCATTCATAGTAGAGTTTCTAGAATATGTTACTAAATAGATTCTCATGAATAATAATTTATCTAATAAATAATCCTTTTGAAAAATGAAAGAAAGAAAATTAAGTCATTAAATAAAATTATTAAATTTAGGTCCATTGAAGTTTCTTATTGTGATATAATTTTGAGTGTGTCTTGTACTGTTTTGTTATATATATAACAATGTACTCTTACTTGTGTAAATTTAATTGAATTAGTTTGGTAATGCAACAGTGTGAAGTGTAGATATATTGTTCAATGAAGATAAAGTACTAGATTATTAAAATAAATTATGTTTACTGTTGAAAAAACTGTTCTGTCATACATAATTTAATATAATTGCAAATTTAGAAAATCTTGAACAAGAATAATTTCCAGGTATTTTATGTTTCACATAACGTCAAAGATCAGAATTGTGATTTATTATTAATTATTGGATACATATGTAAATAATTTTTTAGAATATCTAATTTTAGAAAAGATTGAATCTTAGCTAAACAAAATATTAAGTACTCTTATATTGATGTTTCATGTTTTTGTGGTGATTTATTGTAGTCACTGGTTTAGAAATAGTTTCATGTTTCCAAACAAAAACCATAATAATAGAGTATTTATAACTTCTAATAGAAATTATAATTTATTCTTTTCAAACAACACTAGCTGTTAGAATAAATTGTTTTTAGTGATCAAAACATTGTTAATAATAATGTTAACGTCGGAGAGTTTAACATGAACTGGGAAAAAGAAAACTAGAACAAAAAGAGACTACTATATATCATGAAAGTGTTGACTTAAATTAAATCAAGCCACTTCAATCACAGCCACATCTTTTAATAAACAAAGAATACAATATAAGTTAACAAGTTCATCTTACCAAAGCAAGGCAAGGACTGAATTTCCGAACGCAATTACAAAATGAGTCCTGGTCAACAATACTGTAAGAATGGGTTAGATGTAAAATATTTCAAAAACGCCCAAATATTTGATTTATTAATCAAAATAGAAGTTCGAAAATTTTACATCTTGATAAGTACTAAACAACAATTAAAAGTTGTTAAATCACAAATCAGTGTAGTTTTCTTGATTCATTTTAATGTTGATTTAATTGAATTATGAAAGTTGATGGGCAGGTGGATTATGATATAATTTTATAGTTTTTTTTATAAATCTTCTAAACTATCCATAAACTCTATTGGTACAAGTATGTCCTATTTATAACAAGTACAAACAACGGGAATTCTTGTTGTTTGCTTTCCACTCAACGAGCAAAATGGCAAGAAAACATGGAGCTAAAGTGATTTGTAGTGTTTGCTTACAATGTGTCTTCCGTATCTTATTTAAGGACGACACCATTTATATCATCAATAATATTCTCAAAAACTGTAATAAAAAACCTACCTGAAAAATCCGTATTACTATATTATATGTAATACGTAGTTTATTTTAAAAAGAAAATGTACTTATTTATTCAATTGGTTTTCCAAATAGTAAAAATATGTAAATATTCAACAGGTGCCAAAAATAAATTAATTTTCAACTGGTGCCAACAATAAGTAAATATCCAACTGGTGCCAACAATAAGTAAATATTCAACTGGTACCAACAATAAGTAAATATTCAACTGTTACCAACAATAAGTAAATATCTTACTGGTGCCAACAATAAGTAAATATTCAACTGGTGCCAATATTAAGTAAATTTTCAACTGGTTCCAACAATAAGTAAATATCTAACTGGTTCCAACAATAAGTAAATATCCAGCTGGTGTCAACAATAAGTAAATATCCAGCTGGTGTCAACAATAAGTAAATATTCAATTGGCGCGAACAATAAGTAAGTATCCAACTGGTGATTGAATGTTCCTTTACAAAAATCATTTATTAAAGGCCAAATAGCCAGGGTAATTAAGATATATACAGCTTTACGTGGACTCCAAACAACGTAGTATTGGTCTGGCTAAGTTACAAGCCCGATATTCAATTCTATTCTGTACAAAATATCCGGTCGTAACTACCACCCGAAACGGACACCCCAGACACCTCTTGTAGTTTCCACGTCGATGACAGCCATAGTGCAGACACAATGTCAGTATTAATAGGACCGAACATAGAACATGTCGTCTACAATGTCCACAAAATGTTGTTCCCAAGTAGCTGGGTTACAGCACTATGCCACTAGTGCCGCCGCTATTATAAAGGCCTTCTAAATGTTAACCCTTTCAAACTAAATGAAGCGTTTCCGTTTTAACCACAAACCGATCAACACTTAACATAGCCTCCTTTACAAGGTATTCAACCTAAATATAACGATAACTTCAGTATGTGAAAGTTACCCTAAACAATATCAATCTAAGAACTTAAACATATACAATCAAACAGATTCTTGTTAAATATAAAATATGATTTTGTTGTTGTTTACTTGTTCATACAATTATATGAAATATATTTTCTTGAATTACCTGTGATTTGTTGATGGCAATAATTGTTGCGTGCTTATATATATATGTATAAAACTATAATAAATTACAATGTTTAAAGCTGTCATGCAATTCGTTTTAGCAGTTTGGTAGCATTATTAGTTTGACAAATGAACAGAACTTGCATTTAAAATAAACATTTGTCTTTATTTATTTATTTACATGCTTCAATACAGTTGTAACAGGTCCACCAAATTGATAGGCAAATTAATTAATTTAGATAAATAATAAATTATTATATAGAAGAAAAGGAATATATTTAATCAAAATAAATGGAGGAGTTTTAAATCATATTAGAAAATTGTCGTGTGGAAAATAACTGTAGACAGACGAGAGGCTCCAGCAATAAATCACTGTAAACAAACCCTTTGTTCAAAGCAGGATGGGTGGGCCGGTTCCGAGAATTGCAATCGTAAACATGTAAGCATATTTGAGGGACAAGCTACATCACGTCGGTTGGTTATTTTCCATTAAATCCCCTCCAGGTCACAAGTGTGATGCGCAGTAAAATTACACGGATGACGAGTTACGAAACGAACCAATCAGAACGGAACATATAGTTCCAAATTTGCCCGTAGGCCGCAGCAGCTGTCAAAACCGCTACATCGTGACATACCCAGAAGGGTCATAGTCGCGTACCCAAAAGAAAAAAGGCGGGAATCCGACTTCAACGGTTGAAGAACGTTCCTCGCCCCAGTTTGCAAATAGTTGGAGATCGACGAGGATCGTCTTCCACAGACATCACCGGCATCGGGCTATGTTTCCGGGAAAATGTGGTAAAAACACTTGTGCGTTTTAAATGTACTATCTAAAAGTTGTGGCTATGAATTAAAGATGATATCATTTTGAATTTCCGTTTCGTTGAGTATACGATAGGACACGAGATGGACTCCATCATCATCCATAGTGATTACTCAGATAAGTTGTTAGAATAAATTATTGATTAGAAAAAAGTTAACAATGATTTTGTAAATCAAACTTAAATGACTCATTTGACTTAAAAGAAAATATCTAGTTTTAGATAATATAATTTTCAATCCTATTTTATTGTATTGCAAATACCAATTGAGTAACGTAATGATTTTAAATAATGTAGAATAAATTAAATTGTGTAAAGTAAAATTTTGTTTTATTATACTACGTTTTCTCACCGAATTACCCGTATATCGACCCTGAGATCAATTTAAGAGCAATCATGCAATAATTTAATGACTTTCATTAAATTAAATAAACAATTTTAATAAAAGCAACAACCTCTTTAAAGGTAAAAGGTTATAAATTGTCACCCAATAACTTGGGACAAAAAAGAAATAAATTAAAGAATTCTGATTTATTGAATATCATTATTTTAATTTAATCAGTGGATTAAATTAAAATAAATAAAATAAATAATGTAACAAAAGGCACAACGTTACAGAATGGCGCCCAACGTGGGGCTTTGTTGTTGCAGATTTAATTAATAATATTAGTTGTTGCAAATTTACTTAATTATTCTAGACTCCTTAAACGAAAGCAACGTTACAGAATGGCGCGCACAACGTGAGACGACGTAGTATAATTAGTAAATTTTAATCTATTTAAAAAATATTTAAAGTTGAATAAGAGAATAGTTGAAAGTGTTATAGGCTAGGTGATATGATAAGAAGAATGAATTAAAAATATTTAATATAGGCCTATCTGATTTAAACTCAAAATTTAAGAAAAAGAAATATAATAACTTTATACTTTGTACTTGATTAAAATTTGCAAAATAATGGCTAATGTTGATGGAATCCAAAACTCGGAGTTTGACTCCGAGGACTCTGATACCTCTCTGAGTGTTATTAGGGAAATGAATTCAAATAAAAACAAATGTAATGAAGCCATGTTAGAATTAAATAGGGAAGACACACTGTCCAATATAATGGACATGTTAGCAAAAATAAATGAAAGCATGAACACTAAATATGACAACTTAGAGACAAAACTTAATAACATAAATACAAATGTAGAAACTAAACTCAATCAAATTAATACTGATATGGTAGAGATGAATAGGGAAAACAATATAAAATTAGATGAGCTTAGGAGAGATATAAATGAAAGAATAGATAAGTTTGAAGATAAACTTATAAACAATAAAATCAAAGAAGTAAAAGTAGGTGCTAATAAAGTTAGTGAAATAAAGGAGGTTAGTGTTGTGAATGAAGTAGAGAACAAAGATAGGCAAGAACCTGTCAAAGTAAATAATGATAAGGACAGCCTATTGTCCAATAAAATAGAGTTGCTGTTAGGAGTAAATAATGACATAATTACCAAACTGGAGCAGATTGAGGTTAAGTTAGGAGGAACAGGTAGTAAGATGAAAGAGATGAATAATAATAAGATGAACTTAAATGAGGAGGAAACTAATGTGAGGTTAGATTTGCTGGTAAACATAACCAATAAAATAAACTCTAAACTTGATGAAATAAATGTAAGGTTAGATGAAAAAAGTGTTGATATAAAAGAAGTAAATAATGATGTAGTAGGTCTGAACAATGAATCTAATATGAAAGCTAATGAGCACATGAAAGAAGTTGATGATAGGATAGGGAGTAATAAAGACAACTTTGTCAATGAAACTAAAAGAGTAAATGTAGACTTTGTTGAGTACGAGCTAGATGAACACTTAGAAGCCAATGCAGCACTAAATGAGATAGGTCATGAAGTAAATATTAAAATGAGTGGACCTAAAATAAATGATGAAATAGAAAACCAGATAGGGCATCTAAACACAGTGTTAGATAGCAAAATAGGACAAATAAATGAAACTCTAGCACTCAGTAACTTTAACTTTGAAAGTGTAGTAGATGACTTCAAATGTCAAGAAAATAAAAAACTAAAAACAATCAGTAATAGGTTAGAAGAATTGAATGAGTTCTTCAAGTTTGAAATGGAAGTAATAAATAAATACTGGGGAATAAACAAACAAAAGGAAATTGAAAATGTAATGATGGGGGGTGAAAACTTTGATGTAGACATGGAAGACTTTGTAAACTATGTGATGAGATACTATAATATCTCATGCTTCTCAAACTTTAAGTATAAAAAGAAAAAAGTTAAACCAGTGTTCTCGGATAATCTCATAGACATTGCAAACTAAACTATAAACTTAGCTATTCACTAAAAAATACTTAGAAATAATAATAAATAAACAGCAATTGAAACAATATAACTTTAATGATAGGGGGGTTAAATAAAAATAAATAAAGAAAGTGTAGAGATGATATTTAAATAAAAGAATGTTAAAGATGTCATTTAATAACAAACAAATAATAGGCCTAGATGAAGAATTGTAATATTGACAGTAAAGTGAATTTGTAATTAAACAGGAGATTTAAAGATAACATTGAAATAATATGACATTCATGTTAAACTAAAATGATAAATAAATATTTTTAATGGCAAGAATGACTGTTAAAAGAAAAATATCTACAAATGTCATAATAGTAAATATATGGTAGGCCTAATTAAAAATTTGTGAAAAATAATAATAACCAGAGAGTTGTTATTGAATATTAAGGATACTAAATGATTTAAATGAAACTTTGATAATAATATGTGTTAAATGAATATAACACTAATAATAAAATGATTTTTAGGTGAGAATAAGATAGTTTGAGGAGATGTTTTATGGTAGCTTGTTTTATAACCCATGAATGTTTATATTGAATATTTGAAATAATAACCTGATAAATGAGTAAAACTAGAAAGAAGTATGGAAATTTACTAAAATATATTGTTGACATAACCCATGTATACATAAATAAAATATGAACCAAATAATAATGCAATGACTAGGTTCACATAAAATGAAATAGGTGAGATAGGCCTATCTTGTAAAACTTTGTAGGATAACTGGTTAATACTAAACAATGTTCTAATGACTTGTCAATGTGTATGCTAAAAATGATTTAAATGATAATATGATATGACTCAAAGAAATGTTAAACCATGATGAAGTAAATAAAGTATAATATAATACTTTGCTTTTGTAACTCTTGAATGTTGATATTGAATATAATCCAAATATACACATTGTGTATAATCTGTTAAAACAATGAAAGGAGAATTTCTTTACAATACTGTGTTATTGTAACTTGTGTATGCTTATATTGAAATAACTAAATGAATATAAAACAAATGATAATAGGAGATTGATATGAAACCAAGCTGATTTAGGGAGATTCTTTAAACTACCCTGTTAATATAACTGGTTCATGTCCATATTTTGAAGACCACACTGGTAGAAAGTGCCATGTATGTTAGACTAAAATGCATCAAGATTTTTAAAACACTTTGTATTTACAAATTGTTTTGTTTGTAATGAATACTACTCAAACAACAATACGATATGATTCCAGGATGTGTTTAACTAATGTGATTGAAGGAGATTTTTGAAAAGTATTTTATTTTAATAACTTGTGTGTTCTTATATTGAAAGAAATCAGATGAATATAATTCTGATAATGAATGTAATAATTGATTTAAAATGAAATAATGTAGAAGAGATCAATATGAAACATGATTATTATAACTTGTGTATGATAATTCTGATTATGACTCAATAATATGTATTGTATGTACTTTGATAAATTTACATGACATGATTCAAAGATATGGTTGACTAAGATGTGAAGGAGATGCTTTATAATACTTTTTTAATGCAACTTGTGTATGTTGATGTTGAAATAACTCAAGTATGTACATAGTATATGCTATTATAGATGTTTATGATGTCTAATCATCATAAGAATTTTATGAAGGGAGAATAGCCAGTGGTTAATAGCAGTACGATTCGAACATAATTAAAACTAGTCACTTTCTAAATTCAAAATTATTTAACGCCGAGTACTCTATTAATCACACAATGGCACAGTGTTACAGTTTCAGGTGTTGGTTAACCTTGACAATAGCGTCTAAAAACTAAAAGCTTACAGTGATCTGTAGCATGGCAAGTCCCCATTTACCAAAGTCATGTTACAGACACCCATAGATTAGTACTTTGATAAATAATATGGTAAGTAATGAATTTAATATGATAAATATGTGATTGTAAAATTTGATGATGAAAATAATTGCAATGTTTAATGACAATGTTTGATGGTAATATATTGCAAATGAATTTTATCTTGTCATTGATGCAAATAATAAATAATGGAATTTAAAAAGTTTAACATGAGTAAAATATAATTGAAAATATGAGTAATTAATTTTATATCAATAATGAACAACCAATAATGAGTTATTTGAAAATTTTCAAACTTAATAATGATAACTAACTTTGCATATGTCAGCTTGAAATATGTCAAAGCAGCATTAGTAAATGTATGAATAGTTGAGGTTTTGTATACAAGTAATAAGTGTGTATACACAAGTAATAATAGACAATATGAAAGATGACTAAACAGGAGTATGTTTAAATGTTGGTAAACAATTTTTTACTTCATTTAATTGCTGATGCAATTAAAAACAGGCTATTGCTGTAATTAACAGCCTGTAATGGAATTGAGTTATATGTATTATTTAATACAAAAGGTAATCAATGTGAAATGACAATCAGGTAAAATGATTGTGAACTAGAACCAGTGACAACTAGAACATTTTGTGAAACATGGACACGAATAGACATGAGTGCCAGCGGTGCCACACAGATGGGGGTCCGGAACGCGACGACACTACCTCGCCAGACCCATGACGTAGTTGAGCTGTCATCGCAGGGACACGCCGGATGGTGACTCATCCTATAGAAGAGGCAAGTCCAACTGTCTACACTCCAGGACTGCTGCACATGTTCGAGTACAATAACTTGTATATCAACCAGTTGGTGACATAAGACAATCTTTGTTCTGCTGTTTATAGTCTCTCGAGACCCATAGACTTGTGAATCAGATATTCACTGAACTTAATTGTAGTGTTCAAATATTTGAAATTTAAAATGAACATGAGTACCAACCAGTGTAAAACTTTTCACGTGGACCGTTTCCAGTTTTTATAAAAGTGAGTGACTGTTTTTAAGCTTTTGTCAAAATAAGCAATAACTTCTGAAGAAAACCAATATTCTACAAGAACAATTACAATGTTCCAGAACCCTGGCCCATACTTGAACACTATGGTGTTGTAAATGAACTATCCCAAAGTACACGCAGTGACATCAGACCCACTGGCGTAGCTACAATTTGGCAATATGTTTCAAACTAATAAATAAAAAAACAAAATGTTATGCAAATATGTATGAAATAAATAATAGTAATAAATAAATAACATATAACAAATAAATAACAAAATCAAAGTATAAATAATTTATAAATGATGAGTTTTTAATAATGAAAAAATGACAATAGTGTTTATTGATAAATTTTTATATTATTCAATAATATGTGAGATATAAATATTAATTCAAATAATAATTTTATTACTGAAAAGAATTACAATAATTTTTATAACAAATTATAAAGTAACAAATAATAATAATAACTTGCATCAATGACAAAGAATTTTGTAATGCATCTGTTGATTAGTAAACAATGTATAATACAAACTATTCTTGTATTAAAATAGGAGTTGATAACTTATTGTTGTTAATCAATACTTGTATATAATTTGATGATATGTGTACTATGTATTTCTGATAAAGGTATCGTTTTGTTTGATAACTTTGATTAAGGACTGATGAATTTCATTCCAAATAAATAATAAGTATAATCTGATGACTTATTATGTAAATAAGTTGGTAATTAATGATGTACAACTTTAAGAATTAATCATTTGTTGAATGATAAATAATATGTAAAAAGTTTTAAGGGATCTTTGATTTATTGATCAAGGATAAATGTTAAGATTTAACTAGGGATTGATGATATGTATGATAATATAATGACTTATTGATGATTGAAAATGTATTTGGAAAATTGTTTGTGATTAATGGCTGACTTGATAATGTAAAGATTTGTTTTAGAGGTAATGATTTATTTGAGAATGTTGTGGACTGTGTAGTGATTAAGAATTTATTCAAGAAATTAAAGAAAGATAAAAGATTGAAAAAAGATATAGGAACTTAAAGATGGATTTAGGATTGATAACGGATACTTGTATTTAAAGAAGGTTTAATGGGATGAGATAGGATACAGAAATTAAAAAAGGGCAATGGATTGAAATTAGGTTACTGTATTAAAAGAAGGGTTTAAGGAGTGATAACGGATACTTGTATTTAAAGACGGACAAAGGGGTGAAATAGGATATCAGTAATTAAAGATGGTTAATGGAATGAAACAGGATTTTAGCAATGAAAGAAGGGTTAATGAAATGAAAAAAGATAAAGGAATTTAAAAATGGGAAATGGATTGATAACAGGTTACAGAATTAAAAGAAGGGTTTAAAGGGGTGATAACGGGATTAAGTATCTAAAAGATGGTTTAATGGTTTGATAATAGATATTGGCACTTAAAGACGGATTAAAGGATTGATGTCGAAGTTAAGAATTTAAAAATGGTTAAAAGAGTTGAGAATTTATTTGAAATATATGACAGGGTATTGAAAAATGATTGACAAATTAATATAGGATGTTGATGAAATACTTAAATAAATAAATGATGATTCATTTATAAATTAATGAACTATATAACATGTTACTGTAATGAATAGTCATGTGATTTTAATGATGATGTGAAATATAATAACTGGAAGTAAGTTGATAATTAATTAATTTTGAAATGTAACCTAGTAACTGATGACTTATATTTTGTTGATTTTGATATATGACTTGTGTATTTTGATGGATGATTTCATATTGTGAAATGAGTCATTGATTTTAAATAAGAACTTGTATAATTTTTGATGATGTAGTAATCTTAGATGTATAATTTTTGAAATGGTATTTAGCAAATGAGATAATTTGTCAATGAATACTAATTATTTAATGATTAAAAAGAAATCATAATTTAATGATTAATTAATTTTGATAAATACTTGTATATAACTTAAAGATGTATTAATTGTTGTTGTATGAATTTCAGTATGTAATGTATAATTTTGTTTGATAATTTTTAATCCAAGACTGATGGATTTTTGATT
The DNA here is from genome assembly GCA_035578905.1 of Stictocephala bisonia. Lineage (NCBI taxonomy): Eukaryota > Metazoa > Arthropoda > Insecta > Hemiptera > Membracidae > Stictocephala > Stictocephala bisonia. The sequence continues at coordinate 280,254 of JAQJVL010000077.1, read as the reverse complement.
AACAACTTGTAATAATCAAAAATATATAAATTTTTATGAACAATTATGTACAATGAAATGAGTTGTTAAACTTTTGATTTATAAATTATAGAATTGTTAGTTAACAATTTTGATTTATTGGATTACTGTTTGATGAATGTAACTTTTGAATTATTGATTTTTATTGATAACTGTGTAGGATGTGATGAATTTTTTGAAATTTTTGATCATGAATGATTAATTTATAATTAATGATTTTAGAATTTACTGAATTGTAATTAATTGAATGGTATTAATGATTTAAGGGACTTATTTTGATAAATATGGATTCTTGAATATTTACAAGAAAATAATGATGTATTATGCAAATAATATGTGATGTGTAATCTGATATTGAATTGTATGTTAGTGAAAATAGTTTCAAAACCAAAATTTTTTATTAATAAATGTAAACTGAAACTTATACTAGGTAACAACCGAACAATTGTAAATCGTGTTTAAAATCAAATAGTTATTTATTGATCTTATGTCGTTTAACTGAATATGAAAATGGGCAGGTATGAAATAGCACAAATTGATAGTTATTAATTAATTTCTAAATATCATAAACTTATTAGGATAAAGGTAATTTATATTAATCAATAAAATAGGGAAGTTTTGTATAGCTTCATCTAGAAAATGTCAAGAAAAATGAAAAAGTGATTGTGGACTGCAATGGCTCCGTACTATAAGGACGCACTTTAAATCAATAACTATTTCAAAAACAGTAATAAAGGCCTTCCTGAAATCTATTACTATAATTAATATTGAATACATCACGCGTAGTTATTTTCAAAGAAATGTACCTCATTTATCAATTTGGGTTTTCCAATAGAATATTAAATCGAACAGTCCAAAAACGAAATAATTTAAAACGGAACAATAAGTAAATTCCCGTAGCCACAATAAGTTAAAATCTCTACATCGTGACCAACCAAAAGGTCAATATCGACTGTTACCAACAAAGAAATAATACTGGTCGACTCAACGGTTTAAGAAATTCACTGTCCCACATATTAAGCAAATATTGCAGATCAACGAAAAGTATCTACTTCCACAACATAAATACCAGCGGGCCTAAGTAAATTCCAGTGGGTCAACAATATAGGTAAAATTCAATTGGTGCGAATAATGTACTATCTAAATGTGATTGAATGTCATTTAAAAAATCATTTTTGAATAGCCGGTTTCAGATATATACAAGCTTACAGTGGACTCCAAACAACTCAGATATGGTCTGGATAAGTTAAAGAAAAATTATTATTTGTAAAAATATCCGTCGTACTAAACAAACGTAAAGACTCTTATTTCCACGTTCAAAAGGAACACAATATCAGTTTAATAAGAATATAAATTCGTTCAATTCCAATTAATGTTGTTCCCAAATAGCTGGGTTAACACTATATACGATATGTATAAAGGCTTTAAATGTTAAATTTAAAATTGTTAATTGAACGTTCCGTTTTTCACCGAAAACCGAAATCAACACTGAAATAGCCCCTTTACAAGGAAAACAATTCATAGTCATATTAAATTAACTACATTTCATTAAAAAATAAACATATTAAATAAACAATACTCTTTAAATAAAAATGATTTTATAGTTGTTCACCTTGTATCATGACAAATAATGAAATAAATTTCATGAATTCTGGATTTGTTGATATGCAATAATTTTTCATATTTAATATGATTAAATTATATAATAAAATAAATTTTACAATGTAACAAAAGGCCACACGTTTCAGAGCCAGTGGTTTGTGTAGCATATTATTTACAAATAACAAACTTGCTTTGCAAATTAACTAATTTTCTTAACTCTTTATACAAGCAGTTACAACAGTCAAAACCAATTACACTGAAGCAGTTCATATAATACATATATTTATGTTTGTGGGTTTTATAACTTGTTCACTAAATCACTTCACATTATAAAAATAACAAAAAATAAGAATACCAAACTGAAATACTATAGATTCAAATATAACTGAAATTTATATGGAACGGAACAATACATGCTTGATGACGAGGCAAAAAATATAATGACATGCAATTAAATAAAAATAATAACTAATATTAGTATAGACTAGCATTCAGCAACAATAGCAGTAATGAATATTTTAAACAATTAAGAACAATAACAACAATAAATAATAACAGTAATAAATATTTTAAACAATTGACAACCATAACGACAATAAATAATAACAGTAATAAATATTTAAAACAATTGACAACCATAACAACAATAAATAATAACAGTAATAAATATTTTAAACAATTGACAACCATAACGACAATAAATAATAACAGTAATAAATATATTTTGAACAGTTAACAATATAGAATTCGTAAAAGAGTAATAAACAAAACAAAATTATGTAGAGCGTTGACGTAAACAAGACAGGCTATTAGCTTTAAATATTTTAAAAGAGTCAAAAAATAGATCCACATTACTATTATCGGAAAGGAGCAAATTATTGTAAGATGTCATGAGGCGGTGAAGGGGGGAAGAAGCATGTGCCGTCGTGCGGCAGTAGGGAACAGAGAACAAAAGTTTATTGCGACTATGAAATGTAGGTACACGGAAAGAGAGGCCCGCCAAGCTAGCGGTATCGTCCACCCCGCCACGCACCAGTCTATACAGGAACACCAAACCCATTAGTGTTCTCCTCGCGTCAAGACTCCGGAACCCAAACAACACCAACAGCTCATCATATGGAACCGTGTACGTGTAAAAATTAAAACATTTGTAGAAAAGAAATCTTAAAAATCGCTTTTGAATTCTTTCAACCGCTTCTCGATATGTTGAATGAATTGGATTCCATATGACAGCCCCACTCTCCAACCTCGACCTAACGAAAGCATTGTAAAGCATAATGATGGTTAAAGTGTTTTGGAAACTTGCACTTTGTCTAAAAATGAAACCCATCATTTTACTGGCTGAGACTATGCATAATTCGATATGAGGATTAAAAGATAGTGAATCATTTAAGTATACGCCTAAATCTTTTATTTTATTTACTCTAGCTATTAAAACACAATTCAAAAAATAATCATTTTTGAAAAAATCTTGTGCCCTTGTAAATGTCATTAAGTGGCATTTTGAAACATTGAAAGTCATTTTATTTAAAACACTCCAAGTGAATACATTGTCTATATCACGCTGTAAACAGGCGGCATCATCAAGATTTTTAATGTATTTAAACATTTTCAAATCATCAGCGAACAACAATGTTTCAGCGAAGCGTACGCAATCTATTAAATCATTAATTAAAATGGTGAAGGCCCCAGGTTCGAGCCCTGAGGTACGCCTGATTGAACGTTAAAAGTTGATGATGAAAAGCCACTGTAACGAACAAGTTGTTTCCTATTAACTATGTAAGACTTAAAAAAAATGTAAAAGATTTGATGAAACTCCGTAGAAATGTAATTTTTTCAATAAAATAGAATGATCGACCTTATCGAATGCCTTCGCCAGGTCGAGGAATAAAGCGTCAGTCCGAGTCCCAGAATCAAGACCCGAGGAAACAGTTTGTAAAGTAAAGCAAATTAGTATTGACAGATCTTCCTGGTACGAATCCGTGCTGCTTAACAGTAATATGCTTTTCAAAGTGACTGAATAAGTATTTATGAATGACCATCTCAAAAATCTTCGCTGGTACTGACAACACTGCTACTGGTCTATAATTAGTAATTTGGGATTTTTGACCACTCTTAAAAATTGGAGTTATTTTAGTGGTTTTCCATTTATCAGGAAAAACATTTGTTCTTAGGCTCAGATTAAACAAAAATGTTAGAGGGTTAATCAAATGTTCTGAACGTCCTTTAAACAAATACTTCGGAAGTAAATCTGGACCTGTAGTTCGTTTTGACTTTAATTTTTTAATAGCATCCTGTACATCCTGCGTACTTAGGCGGGGCAGAGTAAGGCACGACACACCAGCTATACACGGACCCTCCTCCGCGCACTCCACACTCGGCTCCGTCACATACCGCTCATACACGGAACTAAAATAATCCGCAAACGCACCTGCAATCGCCACTCCGGTATCGTGTTTTACTCCATTGTATTCCATAACCAGCATTGTATTTTTTACATCCTTTTTACTTTTAACAAAAACATATAAACATATATACATTGGCATTTGACAAAAACTATAAAACACAATCACCATGAAGTATAAGATTAAAAAGGTGTGAGAGCAATGTAAATGAAACAGTTTATATTAAAATTTATATGGCCTTTAGTGGAGAAAGATGCCGTAATTAGACACAGCACCACTCTTTGCTTAGACGAGCCCATTTTGGTTTTCTTGGCTCAACGTAACTTCCGAACAACGGAAACGAGGCAAGAATAAATATTGTTATGGTCATACCGGAAATCCAATCTTGCCGTCTGCGTCCGTAAGGAACGGCCACTCCAACCTTGAAAACGATTACATTTTAAATAATGTTTCAGCTCATAAGACATGCTCAATAAACTTGTGGATTGAATTTATCGGATCATAACTAACTAAGCACCACCACTAACTAAGCATTACAAACTGAGAGTTTTAGTTCCATTTAATGTTCACTATCAGGCTGTCTTAAATCAATTAATAATTTATAACATATAATTGAAATTACGTCAAATAGTCTATCCTTTCAATAATTAAAACATTCAATTTATATAAAAGAATTTATATAAAAACAAATGTTACATAAATTGATTTTAGTGACTCATAGGACAGTTCAATAATATCATTAAAGAGACATAATTATATATTATAACAGCTTAAAATAAAATAAAAATATTAACAGTAGTATAAGGTTATCAAACAAAATATATTAATAAGATTTTACAAATTTTAGTAAAATATAGTAAATATTACAATGTTATCAATATTTTAATATTGTAATACTGAACAATCTAATTACGTGATCTGCTTTGGGATCAAAATGATTTTTTCCCCTGATATTATCAATAAATACAGTATTAAGTTCAACAAAACGAAACAAATATTTAATTTGAACCCTCTTTACATAAGTGGGAAAGATAATGAGATTAACTGGACCTGACTTGTCTAAATATGATCTAAATCTGTTTTGATTACAACTCCAGTGTGCTGATTATAAATTCACTGATATAATACGTTTAGAAACTATCTAAACCATTGTTATGTTTGAGACTCTTAATACATTTTGTAAAGTTTTGTTCAATGTAAAGTTTTTACAGTTTATTTATGATTGTTAATGTTAAAATTGTTTATAATGTGTTATTATTTATTTCATATGAATCGTTAAATAATGTTGATAGTTGTTTAATAGAGTTCCATAAAAGATATTATTATTTAACTATTAAATACATAAGTTTGATGTTTTAGGACATATTTCACCTGTATTGTTGAGAATGTTCGTGATAAATTAGACTGGCAGCTGCTAATCACAAACTATAATGTCCGTAGTGAGCATGTACAAAATTACTAGCATGAGAGCAGGTTTCTTTCTATTGTAATTTAAACACACATTGGGAATTCCAAGGTTACTGTTCCAACACACCCTCTATGACATCAGGAACATTCTTCAGAATTATGTTGGTTTATAACTTGATTTTGATTGTATTAATGTTTACGATGTATATTCAAATATACACCTTTCCACGCTCTCTTTATAAACGAACAAAAATCCGTAAAATACAGGATTTTTTAAAAATATTTATGTAAGTTCTCGTATTTAGTAAGACCATTTTATTTAGTTTGTTCTTAGAATCATTCATTAATTATATATACTGTTATAATTTACAAGTTAGATTTCAAAGTAATATGTCATCAAAAAATTGTTTAATAAAATTTAGTTTTCCATCAATTAGCTTAGAGCTTAATAGTTTATTTGCGCACTGCAGAAATATGTATTTACGCTTTCGAAATAAATTGAATTTCCATTAAGATCTTATACACACACTCAACATTCAACAATAAAACTATATATACTTCCTATAACCAATTGTTACTCAAAAATAAATTGTATTTACAATAATATTTCAATTTAGATCGTAACACACTAAAACTCAGATGCTTGAAAGTAAAGTTATGAACAGCAAACTATTTTACATTTTTAAATTTTCGTCATAAAAGTCAACTGAAAATCAAATTTACTCTCACATCAAAAGATATATAGCGTCAAGTGAAATAAACTAATTGAAAGCAATATTATTATCAGAACAATAAACTATTTTTAACCTTAATTTAAAAAAATCATCAAAAGTTTTACAACGTTGTCGATTAGAGCTAAAATATTATATCAATGTATTACCTTTCGATTTATTTGATTGATTGATTTATTAAAATGTTGAGAAGTTTAACAAACAGGAAACAGGAAATATTATTATACATGTATATTAATAATTTCGAGAAAAAATGTTACGTAACTCCTAGGTTTGTGGAGTTTTGTCAAAGGGCGTGAAGTTGATGATCCTACTTTAATTAAATGAATAATAGAGTTGTGGAGGGGGAAGAGCGATAACTAGCCTCCTATTTCCAGTCAGTCTAACAATGATGAGTCATGTCACCGAGTGTTCTGCTTGCCGACACTGCACGGAGTGTCCTGTCCATCTCTCTCAACTCGAGACGTTCTCCTTGGTTCAATTAAGCGTAAACATACAAATTTACTTGGCACAGATAATATACCATCATATATAATTAAAGCTATTTCTGGACTCGTTACATTTCCTTTTCAATCGTTATATATATATAGTAAATATTTCCCGACCATGTGGAAGGCATAACAAATACTAATTATTAAGAAGGTTGATAGACAAATTTATAATCTCTGTAACAAGAACACTCCACCGTTGATTGTTTTTACTATTTTGTTGTTTGCATAAAACAGAACTCAACATTTACCTACAATCCAGTATCTAATTGTAGGTTTGCTAGCATAAAGTTAGACAAATTTAGAATCCTTGATCATTCAGAACATTAAACATATAAAAATAGAAGTTATGGAATGATATTACTGTGAATATTTCAAAATAAATTCGTAGTTTAACGTGTACAATTATATTGTAAGGAAATATTTATGATAATTTTATCACCGAATATAATTTGTGAATAAAAAGTTAATAGTTTTCTTCTAAGTAAAATCACTGTACTTGGATATTAAGAATTTTTGTATGACCAATAACTGTAAAAAGTTCCATAAATGTAATATGGTCACATATTTGAAGAAAGCGTAAAGTTCTATTTAAGTGAGAAACAATTAAAATTAATAACTGCCTCGTGGTGTTACTTGTAATTACATAGTAAAGATTAAGTTAGTTTATAAATTTTACTTGCCCTTAAATAAATATAAAAGTGCTCGTATGGTCAGTCTGTATTCGTACACGTTGAACAGTGTGTCAGCTCACTTTCTGACACAGTAGAAGTTTCAACTATTTACTACACTTTTGTAAGTAAAATAAATATTTCTAAACTTAAGTATCTATGTACAGTATTAAATAACCTTTTATTTTTAAGGTTTGCAATTTTTATATGCATACCAAATCTCACTGATCACGCATTCCTCAGCAGTTCACTGAGAGAGGGTGCACAGTCAATAGGGGAAGGTGGGCAGTACTGAAAAGGTTATTGGGTAAGGAGGCCATTCCCGACAATTCAATGGGGGAAGGTGTGTAGTACTGAACAGGTTATTGGGTAAGGTGGTTATTCCCGACAATTCAATGGGGGAAGGTGGGTAGTACTGAACAGGTTATTGGGTAAGGTGGCCATTCCCGACAATTCAATGGGGAAAGGTGTGTAGTACTGAACAGGTTATTGGGTAAGGTGGCCATTCCCGACAGTTCAATGGGGGAAGGTGTGTAGTACTGAACAGGTTATTGGGTAAGGTGGCCATTCCCGACAGTTCAATGGGGGAAGGTGTGGTAGTACTGAACAGGTTATTGGGTAAGGTGGCCATTCCCGACAGTTCAATGGGGGAAGGTGGGTAGTACTGAACAGGTTATTGAGTAAGGTTGTTATTCCCGACAGTTCAATGGGGGAAGGTGGGTAGTACTGAACAGGTTATTAGGTAAGGTTGTTATTCCCGACAGTTCAATGGGGGAAGGTGGGTAGTAGTGAACAGGGAATTGGGTAAGGTGCCTACATTCCCGACAGTTCAATGGGGGAAGGTGGGTAGTACTGAACAGGTTATTGAGTAAGGTTGTTATTCCCGACAGTTCAATGGGGGAAGGTGGGTAGTACTGAACAGGTTATTAGGTAAGGTTGTTATTCCCGACAGTTCAATGGGGGAAGGTGGGTAGTAGTGAACAGGTTATTGGGTAAGGTGCCTACATTCACGACAGTTCAATGGGGGAAGGTGGGTAGTACTGAACAGGTTATTGGGTAAGGTGGCCATTCCCGACAGTTCAATGGGGGAAGGTGGGTAGTACTGAACAGGTTATTGGGTAAGGTGGCCATTCCCGACAGTTCAATGGGGGAAGGTGTGTAGTACTGAACAGGTTATTGGGTAAGGTTGTTATTCCCGACAGTTCAATGGGGGAAGGTGGGTAGTACTGAACAGGTTATTGGGTAAGGTGGCCATTCCCGACAGTTCAATGGGGGAAGGTGGGTAGTACTGAACAGGTTATTGGGTAAGGTGGCCATTCCCGACAGTTCAATGGGGGAAGGTGGGTAGTACTGAACAGGTTATTGGGTAAGGTGGTTATTCCCGACAATTCAATGGGGGAAGGTGGGTAGTACTGAACAGGTTATTGGATAAGGTGGTTATTCCCGACAGTTCAATGGGGGAAGGTGGGTAGTACTGAACAGGTTATTGGGTAAGGTGGTTATTCCCGACAATTCAATGGGGGAAGGTGGGTAGTACTGAACAGGTTATTGGGTAAGGTGGTTATTCCCGACAATTAAATGGGGGAAGGTGGGTAGTACTGAACAGGTTATTGGGTAAGGTGGTTATTCCCGAGTTCAATGGGGGAAGGTGGGTAGTACTGAACAGGTTATTTGGTAAGGTGGTTATTCCCGACAGTTCAATGGGGGAAGGTGGGTAGTACTGAACAGGTTATTGGGTAAGGTGGCCATTCCCGACAGTTCAATGGGGGAAGGTGGGTAGTAGTGAACAGGGAATTGGGTAAGGTGGCCATTCCCGACAGTTCAATGGGGGAAGGTGGGTAGTACTGAACAGGTTATTGGGTAAGGTGGACCCTTCCTCGCAAGAAGTATAGGCATTGAAATTAATGTTATAACAAAAGATAATAAATAAAATATTTTAATGTAAATGCTATAAATTTTGTAAAAGAATTATAATCGGCTTCTCATTTTTTTAAGTAAAACATGTGTATTAAACTATTTGTGTTTTCTGCCGTCCATATTTAAAAAATATTTGACACAAAACGTTTTATCCCAAAGCAACTAATAGAGGGAATTAATTATTGTAAAAAAATAGTTATTAATATTAGTTCTAACAATTTGTGTTCTACAATGGTCTAATCAAACTAGTTTAAAAATATAGACCTTGAATTTAAGTGCAAACACGGTTATGAAATATCGATTCACTAAATTAAGGAATTTTATTAAATTGTAAATAATAATACGTTACATAAACAAATATTGAAATAAAATTTCTATTGATTGCAATATAAACAGTCCTTTTGTGTCGTAGGCATAGAATCTAGAAAGATGTATATTTTATAAAATAAAATTGTAATTTTTAAAAAATTATTTACTGAGTATATTATTTATAGAAATAAATTAAATTTATTTAAAAGATTGTATAATTATTTTTTGGAAAAAAATGTATTTTTTAGTATAACTTTGATTAAAAAGAAACCTTGTTAGATTCAAAATTTGATGGTTTGGAAATTAATAACGATGATAACATTTTATTATTTACGTATTTCTAACTGACCTCTACCGTTACCATGTATACTAAATTACATTTTCATTGGTCAATTACCTTTCCATACACTTTCATATAAAAATTGTTAAAACTTTAATCGTAGATTTTTTCAAATGTTATATGGTTTACATTGTTGAAAAAGATGTAAGTTTAAGTTTGTAAGCTTTTATATTTAAGTATTGACGCTACTATCTATCTAACATTGTTGTGAAATCAATAAAGTTACTAAGAATATGTACTGTATCTTTATTTTTGTAGTTTTAATACACTTTAATTAAATTTAACGAAAGTAACTTTGTAATAGGTTTGATAGAATTAATACTAATAACAAATGGAATAAACAGATCATGTTTCCAAAATAATAATATTTTATGCATGGTAGAAAATTTAAAATAAATACATGATGATTGCTTTAGGATTACTGATAGAGTGGAAGAATGAAGAACCTGTTACTTGTGGTGACCATGCTAGCCGTGGCAGTGCACGCTCAACCTACAGACGTCTCGAGTAGTTATGACCTGGAACAGTGGGAACTGTTTAAGGTATGTCACATTATCTCGTATAGTGTCATTATTTACTTGCTGGTCGTAGCAGTGCACGCTCAACCTACAAATGCCTCGAGTAGTAGTGACTTGGAGCGGTGGGAGTTATATTAGGTATGTCAGATTATCTCGTATAGTGTTTTATTTACTTGCTGGCCGTAGACGTACTCGGCACGTTCAACCGACAAACGTCTCAAGTAGTGAATACCTGGACAGTAGGAACTGTATAAGATATGTCAAGTTACCTCGTATAGTGCTTTGTTTACTTGCTTACCGTAGCAGTTAGGGCTCAACCTACAAACCTTTTGAGTAGTGATGGATTGGACAGTGGGAACTGTTTAAGGTATGTCAGATTATCTCGTATAGTTTTTTTGTTTACTTCTGGCCGTAGCAGAAACCTACAAACACACGCTCAACAAATGCACGCTTACTCTACATAAGTCTCGAGTAGTGGTGACCTCGGGTAGTGGTGACCTGGAGCATTGGGAACTGTTTAAGGTATATCAGATTATATCGTAAAATGTTTTTGTTTACATGCTGGCCGTGGTAGTGCACGCTCAACCTACAAACATCTAGAGTAGTGATGATCTGGAAAAGTTGGAACTGTAAAAAAAAAAAAAAAAAACTGTTCATTTTGTATAGTGTTTTGTTTACTTGCTGGTGTTGGAGTTAACACTGGTAGTAGAAATATTATTTGAAAAGAGGTAATTGCATCAAAATATAACTATTCATTTAAATTAGTAGATACTGAAATTTAATCAATAATAAACCAGAAACAAAACTAACTATTTCTTCTACTTTTAGAAGATATGTTGTACAGAAAAGCCGTCAAACGTACATTTCTGGTCAGATGTATGTTTGTGAGAGTGGCATCCTAGAAAAGCTTGTAATAATCAGCGAGTAATAAATATACGACTATTAAATTTGGTTATAATAATAAATTAATTAAATTTAGTTTTTACAAAATATTTTTTAAATACTAAAATAACACGTATCGGAAATTTATTTCTGATCATGATGCAAGTAGAAATAATGCTTGCGATCAACACATAAGCATCAAATAATACTGATCATATGTGATAAACACATAAAATTAACTATGTTTTAAGATCAAGTAATATTGTTACAAATCTATAATATCGGCAATTACCTACAATACCCCAAAATAACCCTTACAATACTTACAATTAATACTCTCTCAACACTATTTTATATGTACAAATGATAAAAAGAACTTGTGATTTATTACAAAACATAATCTTAACACACCCCCGAAAATAAAGAACTAAAGTAAATAAGATGAAATTTATGGTAAATATTTGGTTATTAAAAAAAAAATTTATTTATATCCCTGCAATTTTAATAACGTTTTTCAGCATATTGAAATAGACACTGTATATCCTTTAACATTAAAGTTTTAAAATTGTATATTACTAATACATATAGTAGTTTATAAGAAACTTCGAGAAAATCTGAAAAAAAGTTAAAAACTTTCTTCGTTAACTTTTGGTTTTCTTAGTAGTATTATATTTAAACTAGATGAGTACTATACAAATATTGTCAGTCCCAGAATTTATTGTTTTATAAAGTCATTAAATCGAAATAAAAAATGATTCTCTATTGGCAGTACTTTCAGTGTAATAAACAAAGAAAATTATCTTTCTCACCTAATTTGTTTTTAACATTCAAAGGGTTCTGAGTTGTTCGTAGTTTGTTTATCACATTTGTATAAGTACCTTCCTAGCAAGCTGAACCATATTAAATACGTGATTGAACTAACCAAAATAAAAGTATCTTAGTAGGGGCTCATCACATAAATTACGCAAGAAAAAAATTTCCTAATGGATTTTTACATTTTACCATGCAATGTGACGTGGTACAGTGTAAGGTTCACAAGTTGTATTTTCGTTTACTCTAATTTCAGAATATATAAAACTGTTAACTTGTTCCAAATTCTCAGAGTTGTATACTAAATGCAAAGATATGTTATCATAAAAAGTTACAGAAAAGATGTAATCCAAGCTATTTAAGGCAAAACGTATACATTTTGTTTTTCGTACATTTACTGTCATGTTATAAGTATTTTATATTATGATTCTGAACAAATATATTTTTCATTAATTTTGAAAATCTTAGGCAATACTGATAGGAGACTTATGTGTCTTATATAGTCCATGTTAAAGTATTTACTTTACTTGAAGTAGGTATTAAAACAAACATTTTTAATGTATCTGGAAATACTCTCTTCTGAAACTTGCACTTACAGAGTAGGTTGATTAAAATTACATTAGCATTTTTGTATCCTAATGATTTTTATTTTTTAAACTGTTTATTATCCCAAAACGTTGAGTTTTTAGTATGGGCGTTCTAATGGACTGTATTGTGACATGAAGGCCTAGCTCATTATCAGTAGGCTTTGGCTAGTAACCTGTTTGTTATCAGACTGTGTAATATTGATAAGGGACCGGCTTATATTATCAGCTAAACTATGCAAGTATGCGTCAATATTCCCGTACTCTGCCGCATTTATCAATACATTATGTTCCTGTTAAAATATTTTCTAACCTAAACTGCGTAGATGAGTTCAAAGTGATTTTAACTTGTTAGAATAATATTGCATCTTGATTTCCTTAAGTATATTATTATATTGGTTTTTTACTAAACTTTATTTTGAAATAAAAAAGTGTCATTGGATCCTCACTATAACACTCTATAAAGTGTCTGCATTTTTCTGTTTTAAAAGCACCATAACATTGAAAAGTTGTTGTTTTAAAAATATTAACAAATCTATCCCTGACATAAATATTATCATCATAAGGGCTGGCAGTCTCACTTACACTGGTTCGTCAGATAATTAAAGATACACACCAATTTTCATTCTGTAAGGTTTAGTAATACAACATTTAAATTACTATTATATAATACATACATGTCTGCACCAAATTATATTCCTATCAAGTTACTGTAATTCATTCATTTATACTCTCTAAACCCATGCAATTCATATATACAGCAAATAGTTCAGAAATGTGTCCTTACTTTAAAATAACGTATCAGTCATGTTAATGCTTTATATATTACTATGAGTTGAAAGAACATTTTTATCACACTCCTTCAACTCTATGCTCACTATTTCAGTGAGCGTATACATTATAACCAGGTAAAGTATACATACAAACTTCCTCTGAGACAACTTAAAATTGACTCACAACAATAAAAGATTCTCTTTAATCTAAACAAAATGGAAAAGGAACACATTAAGATTAATCCTTTTACTCCTAATGTAAGCATTTATCAAACTAAATAATTAAAACTTATCTATAATTTTAGTGAAGAAATTATTATTTAAGCATCTATATTTACATTAGATATATTCTACAACTATTTCATGAGTATATAAAACTTATTAAGAAGTAAACAGAGCAACAATGGTAAAACATACCTTTTTAATATATGACAGACAACAACACCTTTTATTACTTCCTGAGGAGTACATGTAGGCTCTTCATGCTCCTTAAACTATTCTCCATGACACATTTTTCCCCATTGGATATCCTGACAAAAGTGTACCCTCATAACACTTGACACAAATATACTCGATTTCTTGGCATGGAGTGTGTTTTAAGCTTCTCGGTGTGTTTGTAAAAACATAATGTACATTATCAGCAGCGAGGCTTATCCTCTCTATGAACTTGCCAATTCACACCTCCCATTTGGTTTTGGTAGAGGACTGGACCAATAGGGAGGGTGCACGGTCCATCTGGTATGATGACACTCTATATGTAACCGTTACAGTCGCATTATCCACCCTCACACCAATCGTAACTCCTACGTCCTTGACTATATCCATATCATTATGTAGCGGGCTATCTCAACTAACCTCTATCTTCTTTCTGCAGGTGGATCGTTCAAGGTAGTTTCCAGCACTGCTATTTTAGTTCGTAAAAACTCGCTTTTCTTCTTATAAAAAATTAAAAACAACAAAATTTTCTTTGAGATATTTAACCTCCAACATTTAATCTCTGACAAGTTGCTCTTTCTTAAAAACTTCCCTTTTGAAGTATTCCAAAACATTCCAAAGGGGACCCTTTATCAGTGACATTCTTACAACAGCTTAAACACTGCTTTGAATGATATTACTCTACTTTAGTCCTTATATCGTCAATGTATAGTTGAACTGTTTGTCAAAACTCGCTTTTTGTATAGGCACCATTTTTCGCACTGTAGTTAGAACAAATTGTCAAAATCTACTTCCACATGAAACAACACCATAAACACGAATTGTCAACGATGAATTTGTAATTTGTTCAAAGAAATTAACTGATGTACAATAAAAATAGACAAGTTATTACACATAACTAGTAGGTTACATGTGTGACCTTGAGCCACGCTTAGAGTTTGCGGATTTTATCGCTTAACAGTTCGACTGCCTGCTGCTACACGAAACTACGATTATCAATAAAAAGACACTTATTTTTGCATGAAAAATACTTTGCTGAGTTTAAAAACAATAATTACTCAACCTATATTTAAAATTATTAAGTAATTACATAAACAATAATAAACTGTAATGTCGTATATAAAAGTATATAATTTACATAGTACATGAAATGTGAAATAGAATGAGAAATAATCATATGCAAAATTTCATTAAAACTAAGTTTTGTATTTAGTTTGAACATTACAAAACTATTATAAAATCTGATTTAGTACTTATAAAGTTCATAAAGTAAGTAAACAGATTTGTTCATAAAGCGTTAATTAGATTACTGTTCATATTATGCTCTCATGTCATTTAAAAATTATCTTATACTTACGTAGATTTTTTATCATTTATATACTGTATCTGTTCAAAGGTAAAATATGAGAAGATATATGAATCGGAAGAAGAACATAACATGAGAAGAAAGATTTTCCAGGACAACTTGGCCTTAGTACGTGAACACAACTCCAAGTACGAGAGGGGAGAGGTTACTTTTGACGTGGCGATCAACAGGTTTTCTGATATGGTACTTACAACTGTTGGCTTTATATACCTTAGATGTATCAGAATAAAACAAAAATAAGTTATATCCTTTCTATATTTACATACAGAGATTTATAATAGTTTCTTAATTTATGTTGTGCCCTAACAAATTGCAGCATTGGAAATCACACTTTCGGACTTGTGGATTACCTCAATTACTACTAATGAGTCATACAGTTGAGTAATATTTTACATTATATACGCAGAGAAATATCAGGTCTTCTTGTGAACATTTTAGTAACTGTGGTTTATATTTAAAGCAAAATTGTTTTCTGAATAAATGATATTTCTGAAATTGACTATTTTTCAAACCATATTCACCATAAAACCAGATACAAATGGCGTTAGTATGTGACTAAAATCTTTCAAAATTGAGATGTTTTGTTTATTTAACATCTTTAATTCACTAAAATCATAAATTTATTGTTTTATATAAATAACTGGCTTTAGTTACCCGTGTTTCATTTCAGGGTTTTGTTTTCGTTGTTTAAAACTACCATTTAGCATTACACCATAAAGAGTGGTCATTGGGGTACCATTAGATGAACGAAATCCGTACCCGAACTACATTAACTACCATTGGAGCTACACTTGAAACTGCATTATATTATTTTAAAAGAGAATCGAAACAGAAGCTTCTGTATGGTTTGTTTAGTGTTTAGTCTGATAATGTTGTCTTTGGTAACGAAAGGCCTCAATTAATAAAATTTAGATTGACCTTACATTGCGGTTAATTATCTATAAATTATAAAATTAAAGGAATGCATATATTGACTAAAGCAATAAATATAGATAGTCTCTTTATTTTAACACTTATATTGTTAAAATATAATCTTTTACATCAAACTGCTCCGTCCTAAGTTGTCTTATTCGTATGTCGAGTGGGACAAAACGAACTGACTATCCTGCTTTGGGATATGTATTATTTACCTTATTATGGATATTTTAGGTAAAATATTTTATAATCTAATCTTAGTATGGACCTAGAGCCTATATGGAATGATTGTGACAAAGTTAGTAGTGCAAAACCTCGTAGTTTTTACAAAACTGTAATCTGTCAGTCAATCGTAATCAGAATTTACAGTTAAATATAGGTAAGTAAATAAAGGACAAAATCTTAATTAAATCTATTGAATAATATTATGTAAAAATACACTACAATTTAGTAAAAACGTAAGGTTTCGAGTGTTAATATGTATGATAAAATAACTTTTGTTCTTTAATACATCATCTTTAAATATTAGTAAGTACATAGTTATTGTATTAATAAATAACAAAAAATATTTTTTTGACAATAAAAATAAAACTAGAACAGAAATAAGGGTTACAATTTTTGTATACGATATTAACTGTCAGGTCAGTGTTTTATTATCCTTTATAAAATTTAGTATTAAAATATTAACATCTTTCTTGTATTTCAGACTACCGAGGAGGTTGTAGCTACGATGACTGGTTTGAGGAAACCAGAGAACTGGGTTCCTTCTGGGGAAGTTTTTCAGATACCCAAAGACTTGGAACTACCAGCCACCGTAGACTGGAGGGAGAAAGGAGCCGTAACTCCTGTCAAGAGTCAAGGAAAGTGCGGATCCTGCTGGGCATTCAGTACGGTCAGTTTGTGTTAACTTTACATTATATAAATATAGATCTAATTCATCTGTTGGAGCACTGACATTTGCTATACTTATCATTTTGCGTGTACGATGATTGTTGGTGCTTTTGGGTGTTTTGACAAAAATGAAGTATGCCATTTAGGAAACGTTTAGTGAATGGGTGAAGATATTTGATAGATATAACACACAGGTCGCCTGTCTGATAGGTAATGCATCTTGTACTTTGATTGAATACAGAAGTTTATATCATGGAGGATATTTAGGACCAGTCCTGATCAATCATTACACTTCAGACATTCCTAGTTGTGTGGAGAATGCTAAGTCACGGATATGCTGACTATTGTCAGCTGTGCTTGTCTTACAACCCAACTTTTGTAATTGCAATTTTTTTTCAAAAACAAATTTGATTAATAACGTGAATCACCTGGTTCAGTTAATAGTTTAATCGATAGTTCATCACTGTTAATCTGCTTTCAAAAACTGCATCTCGAAGAAGGCTACGAAGCTAATAGAAAGTACAAATATGATTGAGTTCTCTTTACAGTTGTCATGAATTCTCTTATTATAATAATCCAAAAATTGTTTCAGTGAATTCAGTCGGGAAAACATCAGTGACCTGTACAAGTCAAAAAGTTTAGAGACCCTGGTAAACATAGGCGAAAAAACTTATTATAAAACCTTGGAATGTAATATATATATGTCTGGTATTAGCTATCCTGTTAAAGTTACTGATATTGATAAATTTGAAAAATTAAATTTTTCTATATCAGTATATATTTTTAGTTATTAAAGACGAAGTTTTTCTATTAGAATCACTAAAGAAAAGTTCAGGATTCACCACGTTAACTTGCTACTGTTGACCAATGACACGACTACTCACTACTGTTTGATTACAAACTTGTCCCGACTATTATCTCACTTGACTAAACAAGATGATGTTATGTTCTTCTCTAACTACTGCCTACACAGATTTTATACTTACGACTCACTTACTAATTACATACCTTTGTGATTACCTCACGGAGCACAAAAGACTAGACTACCTACTGAGGATAAAAAATACATGTCCTTTACGAACTATACTCTTACACACAAATTACCATTTACCATTTACTGTGACTTTAAAAGTATTGTACAACCTTTAGTCACTTGTCCTACAACACCGAGTACAGTAAACCACCCCCTTCACATCCAAACAGGCTTTTGATACGTAATTACTGACAGTAATGGCAAAGCTATCAAAACACCTGTTGTTTATAGTGGTCCAGAAGTTGTTGATACTTTTTTAAATTGTTTTATGAAGGAGGCTAAAGAACTAGTACCCATTATTAAAAAGAATATCCCTATTAAAATGACTTCACAGGACAAAATTTGTTTCCATTAAGTAAGTATAGTCTTACGTCGGTCATATTCAATATGGCATACATGCCAAGCCAGGAAGTAAGTAGACGTTACATGAGTCAATACTGTAGTTTGTTATGATAGTCATTCTGAAATTTTCAAAAATGTCAACTAGTAGTAAAACGTCTATCTGTAGATACAAGTCGTGGTACTGTTTCATTGAAGTCATGCCAAAGGTGGTCCACACAGTCTGTGCATGGGTATAGTCTTTGTCATAATATAGGTGTTTCAGCTACGCCTAACATCCGGTCTGGGCATCTGTCTCAAAAAATCAAATGTGTTCTGACCAAATATGACACATAGAGTTTATATTTGTTGTGGTGAATACATTAAAACATGCATTTGTTATAGTGTACACATGAAATAATAAATTCGTTATAGTATAAAAAGGGAATGAAGAGGCAAATTTGGGAATTTTGAGGAAAATTAGTGGAGAGGAAATTCCCACAATGTTAGTAGGACTGAGCCACGTGAGCCGAAGATGCCGTGGGTCTAAAACCACTACTTTTTACCCACCTCAGTGACCTGTACAAGTCAAAAAGTTCTAACATTTAATGTGTAGAAAAAACTCCCTGCATCTTTTTGAAAACTTCTCTATTGAGATCAGGTCTTTAATGACAATCATTTGATCTTTTGGAAGATGGAGCTAGAAGCTTGTTGGAGGAGTTTCTCCTATTTTATCCAAATCATTAGCAATTACCTGCCCAAGGATCGTAAATAATTCCCGTGTCGTAGTTTAAAAAACTAACTAAATTTGTATTGTGAGAAATTAATCAAATAGTTAAAACTTGCTAATGACTAATAATGTATAAAATATATTAAATTTTAAAAACTATATAATACGTAGCAATATACTATTATAATTTTTACCACAGTTTTGTTTAAGAAAAGCATTATTTTATAAAATATATGTGTTATGTGAACAAAACTCACATGAAAAGCATTTTTATTGTTTATTTATTGATTTTTCTGGGCTATAAAGTAAGTAAATTTTGTAAAAAGAACCTCTGAATAATATTAATAATAATAATATTCG
Organism: Stictocephala bisonia; assembly: GCA_035578905.1. Taxonomy (NCBI): domain Eukaryota; kingdom Metazoa; phylum Arthropoda; class Insecta; order Hemiptera; family Membracidae; genus Stictocephala; species Stictocephala bisonia. Next base: position 260,751 of record JAQJVL010000077.1, on the reverse strand, counting down.
AGATCGTGATAAGAGGATCATTATTTATAATAATAATAATCGAGATCGTGATAAGAGGATCATTATTTATAATAATAATATTCGAGATCGTGATAAGAGGATCATTATTTATAATAATAAGTTTGCTTTTTACTATTGGTGATTTGTATTCGTTCAGGATTTATTTTAAAGAACAGTTTCTGAATATTCTTAATTATTATTTCCACTATAACAACTTAAGCAACTATGTTTGGTTGCTTTTACAAAACAAAATTTATAAAACTTTATTAAAAAGCCAAATTAGTAGTTATATAATATATTATTTTGAACATTTCTATCAAAATTAATTTCCTGTACTGTATATTACAGACGGGAGTCTTAGAAGGGCAAACTTTCCTGAAAACTAACAGGCTCGTGTCCTTGAGTGAACAAGACTTAGTAGACTGTTCCAATTCAAACCACGGCTGTGGCGGAGGATATCCGGAAAGAGCTTTCATGGACATTAAGAAAAGTGGTGGTATAGATACAGAAACGTCTTATCCCTACGAAGGAAGGGTAAGAGAAAGTAGTTTATAGAATTTTGTGTAAATTAAAACTAACATTTTACATTCAACCACTACTCCCACATTCCTGTCGATTATAGGCCAGGTATCCGGCTGTACATGGCTCACATTAAGGAATAAATTGTATTATTTAGATTATGGAAAATAAATAATAATATTTAATTCTACAACGTTAAAGATGTACGATTAAAAGAAATAAAACTATTCTTTTACTATATACAACAAACTTAAAATGTAAGGATTTATACTTTATTGCCTTACATTGCTTGAAACAGTTTTAAAATATGCTGTTTGAAGTTACTTATAATAGCATAGTTAATCTGATATGTAAAATTGATTAGCTTAAAATATTGGGCAACATTTATTAAATGTGTTTTATTAAGTATTTTAAATACTTCATTAATAATTGTCAACAGACACTATCTTAAATTTATAATATTGTCATTTAATAAATATTATTGTCAACACTCATCTGCAAGCCTGTAAGATACATTCTCTTTTATTGTGATATATTGGGCTAAACTTTTATTAGTGAAAACTTTTCAGACAAAAAAAAAACTGAACAAATTTAACTTTTAAATTTTAATGATATCCCTATGCACAAATGAACATAAACTTAATGCTTCTTTCAATAAGTCAATACAATGTACATTGTGATGTAGAGTAGTGTTTACACATATATTATTATGGCTCCCCTCACGTGGTCCCAACAACGGTCCAGATTGAGGGTACTTAACAGTGTTAAAACAGAATGTCAGTATTTTGACAATGGTTTCACCATTCTAATTGTACTTCTAGGTGGTGCATGCAGTTTTTAATGTCCTTTATAGATAGTCACAGTGCTTTAGTAAGTACTAAAACAATTAAAAATAAACTAACTGCTCTGCACAACGTTATTGTTACTACATATAAATTGGTACAAACTTTACCAACTATTTCGTAAGAATACAGTCAGTATTCTTAAGGTTATGTTTATTAGTAGTAATACATGTATTGTTATGATCACCTTATATTATGAATATAACAACAAACTAGAAAAGCCTTGTCACTCAACGAACTCGACTCATACCTGTCAACCCCCACGACTCGTGTTAATGTGAATGTGGCCACTTAACGTAATGACCACAGAACGGAGGACACCAATGGGCCATGACCACGTTACTACTAACCGTATTTGTAAGGGGCAATAATAAGTTGGATCCTGGTATATAAGAATTTGTAAAACACACCATAGATTTGAGTAATAGCATCAGTAATAGACAGGGGTACACAATTCCAAACTCTTTATGCTTCTTTTTTGTCAGGCACAATAATTTCAGTGAAATCTTTGATAATTTGCTAAACTTATCCTCGTGTTCTAGATGACATATAGGATGCCATATTGTAATTATATGAATGTCAAGAGAGGGTAACAAGCCTTCATACGGACGTTGTTGTTTGGAGTTTTTACCTATCTACCTAACATAAAAAATGGACAAATAGATGCATTGTAATTACAAAACATTGAACAGAAATCCTTGAGATCCCATACATCCCATGTAGTCTATCAGTAACAGCTGAAAAATAAAAGGGCCCCATTTAGGATTGTAAATAAATTACAGAAAAACATGACTAAGTAACATGACTAAGAACTTTAAGAGATAGAGGGGTTAATGTTGCTCTGATTCAGGAACCGTGGATTCAGGATAACTGTATTAAGGGTCTCAACATTCCTACATATAAGCTCTACGGGGGATCGGGCAGTTTGAAGCCACGGGCGGCCATTTTGGTTGCAGGCGTGGATAGTTGGCTCATACCGGAATTCTGTGGAGGAGATGTGGTTGCAGTAATTATTAAACTGCAAGAGGTTAATGGCATAAGGAGGAAACTGGTGGTTGCATCAGTATACCTCCCATACGATAGGACGACCCTCCCACCAACAAGAGAGATGGTGGCGTTGGTGGATTACTGCCGGAGCGGGAACCTTGAGCTAGTGGTCGGCTGTGACTCCAACTCTCACAATGAGGTTTGGGGAAGCAGTGACACGAACGAGAGGGGCCATGCTCTTGCAGAATACCTGGGAGGTACCGATCTTTTGGTACTAAATAAGGGTAATCTCCCAACCTTTTCGAACATCATTACGAGGGAGGTTATAGACTTAACTATGGTCTCAGCCTCAATGTTTCATGACATGAGGGACTGGGAAGTTTCGCAGGAACCCTCGTTGTCGGACCACAGACACATCTGCTTTGTGCTTGAGGGCCAGACAACAAAGAGGGTGTACAGGAATCCCAGACAGACAGACTGGGCCTCCTATTCGGTGGAACTGTCTGACAGACTGGATCTAATTCCTAAAGGCCAGATTCGATCTGGGCAGGATCTAGAGGAGAGGGCGGCACTCCTTACGGAGGCTGTAATCACCTCTTATGAGAATAACTGCCCTTTGACACAAAGGGATGCTCGAAGCCAGAGATGGACCCGAGAATTAGAGGACCATTAAAGGAGAACCAGAAGGCTCCTCGGCAAGGCCAACAGGTCCGGTATTGATGCCGACTGGCTGGCCTACCGGGAGTCCCAAAGAAACTACAGGCGAGAGGTTCACAGATTCTCCAGGAAATCCTGGAGAGACTTTTGTTCCTCTATAGAGACAACCTCAGCGACGTCTAGGCTGCACAAAGTGCTGGCTAAGGACCCTGGGGGAGGACTGGGACCCCTCATTAGAGAGGATGGGGAGTGGACCAGTTCAGAAGAAGAGACCTTGCAACTTTTATTTGAGACTCACTTCCCGGGATCCGTCGAGGAACCGGCGGCGGGCCCCCCCACTTTGGTGGAGTGGGCTTGCACTGGGGCCTCGCACGGGGACTGGAGTGAGGCAAAGAAGGTTGTCACAGAGCAAAGGATTAGGTGGGCTGTTGAGTGCTTCGCCCCCTTCAGGAGCGCTGGGCCAGATGGCATCCTACCTGTGCACTTGCAGAGGGGTTTGGAGCCGCTCCTACCCCACATGACCGCAATTTGTAGGGCCTCCCTGGCCTTGGGTTATATCCCAAGGCTGTGGAGGACCGCAAAAGTAGTGTATATCCCCAAATCTGGAAGGGGTACACATTCCAGACCTAAAGACTTCAGACCGATCAGCCTCATGTCTTTTCTTTTAAAGACATTGGAGAGGCTGGTCGACAGGCATATGAGAGACGGGGTATTGAGAGATAACCCACTCCATACAAACCAACACGCATACATGGCTGAGAGATCTGCGGAGTCGGCTCTTCATAGACTCGTCACGAGGGTTGAGGGGACGATTCGGCAGAAGGAGCTAGCCATGGGTGTCTTCACGGATATAGAGGGGGCGTTCAATAATGTCTCCCTACAGTTTATGATCGATGCTGTCGTTAGGACGGGCGTCAATGGCATTATTGCCAGATGGATTGAAGCCTACCTACGCAGCAGAATGGTTAAGGCAACATTGAACGAAGCGTCAGTTCAGGTTGTAGTCGGCAGCGGCTGCCCCCCAAGGGGGCGTCCTTTCCCCTCTCCTGTGGTCCTTTGTGGTTGATGACCTACTAAGGGAACTGAACGGGATGGGGGTATATGCTCAGGCATACGCGGACGATGTGTGTATACTGGGCGTTGGTAAGTTTGCCAGCACGGTGTCGGACATCGTCCAGGCTGCCTTGAGATACCTAGAAAGGTGGTGTAGGGACAAGGGGCTCTCTGTTAATCCTAACAAGACAGAACTTGTACTTTTCACTAGGAAGAAGAGGCTGGATGGCCTATACATGCCCACCATGGGAAATATGGAGCTAAGAGCTACAGGGTCGGTCAAGTATCTGGGGGTTATCCTGGATGCTAAACTGAACTGGCTCAAGCACCTTCAGGAGAAAGCCAGGAAGTTCAGAATGGCTTTCTGGGCTTGTCGGAGGGCCATCGGGACAACGTGGGGTCTAAAACCAAAGATGGTTTACTGGCTATACACGAGTGTACTTCGGCCCTCATTATGTTATGCGGCTGTTGTCTGGTGACCGGCCATGGCACAGAATAGTGCAAGGCTAACACTAGACAGGTGTCAAAGAATGGCGTGCCTGAGAATTACAGGCGCAATTAGAACAACCCCATTGGCGGCGATGGAGGTCCTCACTGGGCTCCGCCCAATGGACCTGTTTGTAAAAGGGGAGGCCTGTAAAGCGGCCTTCAGAATAAGGACGACTGGTGGCTGGCTGTCTGGCCAACCAGGACTTCACGGGAGTATACTATCTGGGGACATTGGTCTGGACCCGTTGATTTCAATGGGAACAGACTTAATGGTACCTAAGTACAGAATTGACAGGCGGGTTAGGGCCTTCCTTCCAAGCAGAGATGAGTGGATGGGGAGTACCGAGCCCGCAAAAGTAAAAGGAAGCGTCTGGTATACAGACGGCTCACTTATAGAAGAAGGTACGGGTGCGGGGGTGTACGGGAGGGGAGCACGGAAAGTTCTGTCTGTACCTCTAGGGGCCCATGCAACCGTCTTCCAGGCGGAGGTGATGGCTATCATGATAGCCACACAAGAAGAAATGCGTCTAGGTGGCTTCGGAGGAGTTGTCTCAATCTGCTCGGACAGCCAGGCGGCGATAAAGGCGATCATGGCACCACGTACAGGCTCTAAGCTGGTATGGGAGTGCCAGGGGATCCTGGAGACTCTTTGCCAGCGTAAACAGGTGAGGCTCATATGGGTCCCTGGGCATGCTGGTATTGATGGGAATGAGAGAGCCGATGCACTGGCTAGGAGAGGGGCAAAGTGCCCACTGCTGGGGCTGGAGCCGGCTCTTGGTATTCCTCTTCAAAAGGTAAAAAGAAGAATTGACAAGTGGACCTCTGAGGAACACGATAGCAGATGGAGGACCGAGTCCGGGCTCAGGAAGTCTCGTGCTCTTATCCAAGGACCGGGTTGCAGGTACAGTGGAGATCTGCTGAGCTGTAACCGGGCCAAGGTGAGGGCGGTTACGGATATGCTGACCGGACACAATCTTCTTAACAGACATATGAAGATTATGAGCCTAACAGAGGACTCCACATGTAGGCTCTGTGAGGAGGATGAGGAGAGCTCCATACACATCTTTTGTCATTGTGGAGCTCTCTCATCTCTTAGGTATAGGACTCTGGGTGCCGCTTTTCTGGAACCAGAGGATATTAGAAGGGCTAAACTCGGGGAGATCATGACCTTCATAAGGGGGATTGGTCTCTTGTGACACTGTCGCCAGTCTCGGGGCGCAAAGGGCCATGGAGTCTAGGCGCAGTGGGCTTGGCGACAGGACCACAACCCGGTGTATCTAATCTAATCTAATCTAAGTAACATTTTGTAACAAATCAGAAACGTTCAGAGTATGAGATTTGATTTGTTTAGAATACAGTTCTTTTTACTGAAGTATGTAAACTAGCTGAAGGCCATTATTCTCAATTTCCAAATAATGTATAATTATTTGGGAGAGCCAGTGGACGAGTGGTCTAGGGCGTCAGGCCTTCCTACCTTAGTTATAGATAGCGCAGGTTCGAATCCTGGCCTTGACTGATAGATTTATCAGTAATTTTAATCTTGTACTGTACTAGTTCTCCCCTTACTCTGACTCATACGTTCCCTGCACAGATCAATAAAATTATTTGGTAGATAAAGCTTAAAAAGGAAATCAGCCTCACCTTAAAAACAAAAATCTGAGTTTGACTCATTTTTAATTGATCAGCTGACAGACTAATAAACGTACTCATAGTACACTTCTGGACTTGAATAATGTGAATTTTACAGGATGACACTTGCCGATATAATCCAAAGAACATAGGTGCCACTGTCAGTAGTTACGTGAGAATCCCCTCTGGCAATGAATCTGCTTTGCAGGCTGCAGTTGCAACTAAAGGTCCTATCTCGGTTGGCATCGATGCCGGTCATTCAAGCTTCCTCTATTATAAAACAGGTAAGACAACATAAAATTGTATGTGCCCTTAGCAATATAATAACTGAAGGTAAACAATAATAAGTTGGTTTTGTATTTACTTCTCACCACTACATGGGGGAGTGTTAGAAAAAAAGGATACATTTTTTTTATTATTAAGTAAAAATTTGTAAAAGAAAATCATAAAATATTTTTTTGTATAACTATACTATTTATTGAAGTATAAAACAAATATATTTTTAATATTTATGATGAATTTAAAATAGTGAAAATAGATTAAATCTTTTTTCCCCTGTTCATACTAGTGCATTGTGGATCACGGGGTCTTATGTTCCTTATGTCTACCAAAAATTAATATAACCAACACTTTCCAGCCATTTTTTTTTTTCTGTGTTAAATTATGTTTAATGCTGTTTCTCTCAGCTAATTCAACTGCTAGCATTTGCATGTCTGTTAAAGTTATGCCAAACAAACTCTCCTCTTGAGCCAAATTATGCTCAACAAACACTTTTTTGTTCAGCATTGAAAACTGCCTCAGCCATGCTTGTTTCTCTCCAGCTGTTTCTGGTTCAAGTTCATTGATACATGGATGGCATTTTGTCGCGATACCATTACAGCAGAAGTGTTACTTACTGAAAACATTATAGTTGACATTGTTTTACCCTAAGTAAACTGATTGAACAGTTTTACCTTTTACAATCTTATTGTAAAAAAGTAATATAAATGAGCTATTACAACATTTTATATTTATGTGTGGCCATTTAAAAACGTGAAATACCATCAAATAAATAAGTGGATAAAACTTGATACAAAAAAAGTATCCCGTTTTATCCAACTCATAAGTATTCCGTTTTGTTTAATTTTGACATTTTTAAAAACAAACATGGCTGCTGACTAAACGTTAAAGTAAAATGAGAGAGTCTACAGATAAAAATATATGACAATAAATGCTTAACCAAATGTAGTACTCACCAGAATAGCTTGGTAAGATCTGCAACCAAGCTAATAAGATGCTGGGCTTCATATCCATATTTTCAAAGGTTTTGGATAGCCCACCTGCTCTGCGTACTCTGTTTCGTTCTCTGGTAAGACAGCTCGTGGAATATGCCAGCTTCGAATGGTCTCCTTATACAACATGGGCCAAATCTAGGTTGGAGGCTCTGCAGAGGTGCTTTATTCGTCTAGTTGGTGTTCTGCTGGGATATGGGTACCTGGAAGTCCCTGTAGAAGTCTTAACAGAAGTTTTAAATATTCCTTCACTCGAATGAACTCCTTAGTAGGAAACATCTACTAAGAAGTTCAAAGGCTCTCTCTTTGACTTTCTTCTGTCAAACTGTCTCTAAAATGTGTCTGAGTACATGGCGGGTACAAATCTGCTGTGTTCATGTAAAATGTATCTGAGTACATGGCGGGTACAAATCTGCTGTGTTCATGTAAAATGTGTCTGAGTACATGGCGGGTACAAATCTGCTGTGTTCATGTAAAATGTGTCTGAGTACATGGCGGGTACAAATCTGCTGTGTTCATGTAAAATGTGTCTGAGTACATGGCGGGTACAAATCTGCTGTGTTCATGTAAAATGTGTCTGAGTACATGGCGGGTACAAATTTGATGTGTTCATGTAAAATGTGTCTGAGTACATGGCGGGTACAAATCTGCTGTGTTCATGTAAAATGTGTCTGAGTACATGGCGGGTACAAATCTGCTGTGTTCATGTAAAATGTGTCTGAGTACATGGCGGGTACAAATCTGCTGTGTTCATGTAAAATGTGTCCGAGTACATGGCGGGTACAAATCTGATGTGTTCATGTAAAATGTGTCTGAGTACATGGTGGGTACAAATCTGATGTGTTCATGTAAAATGTGTCTGAGTACATGGCGGGTACAAATCTGCTGTGTTCATGTAAAATGTGTCTGAGTACATGGTGGGTACAAATCTGATGTGTTCATGTAAAATGTGTCTGAGTACATGGCGGGTACAAATCTGCTGTGTTCATGTAAAATGTGTCTGAGTACATGGCGGGTACAAATTTGATGTGTTCATGTAAAATGTGTCTGAGTACATGGCGGATACAAATCTGCTGTGTTCATGTAAAATAAGAATTATATTTATATATTTTTTATACACAATTAGATGTAAATGTTTATTAGATAGTTAACTGTTGTCAAACTTCAAACTTGTTTATTTGGCCAAATCAACAATACATTAGCATTAGCTAAGTCAATACAATAATTTCATATATATTATTAACTAAAACATTACACAGGAATTTACTAGTGACTACCAGCCAGAAACTCCCGGACGCTGTAGACTACTTCCTCCAAGAGCATTGTTTTAACCCCCATCTTAAAAGAACGGTGATCCTGTTCGATCTTTAAAGATAATGGGAGACTATTGTAAAGTTTTACAGCATTATAAAGGAATTGTTTTTGAAAAAATGAAGTTGACCGTTTAGGAATGAGAATATGATTGTTATTGCGGAATTGATAACTGTGACTGGAAGGAAAACTAAACATTGTAACATTGTTCTTAACAAACAGTAATGTCTCCAAGATATAAATGGAAGGGAATGTTAAAATTTT